>CAWUFW010015683.1:0-348516 GCA_963921515.1 Calotriton arnoldi
TACACTTATCAAGCTCTCACTTTCTCTACACTCCTCTTGTGAACCAAAAAAATGAAACTGTATATCATCACAAACTTTTTGTACATCTGATAGTGAACCGTTCAAAAGAGCTGTGTTCATTTCACTTAAACATAATGCAGGACTTTTTAATAGTAGAGTCTCCTTACTAACTTCCGCATTTCTGAGTGGTGTACTACTAACATTCTTAAATGATGAAAAGTACTTTTACACACTTTTCTTGAAAGACAAGCCAGAGAATGACCCTGCAAGTTAGTATATTTTCTTACTTTACATAGATCTAATCCTTCTGTTTAAGACTTTTTTTGGCATATCCTCATAAAAAAATTCGTAATATGTCAATAGATTCCTGTCGAATACTGCAAATACTACTACAATCCCACTTATATACCAGAGCTTGTGTACCCTTCCCTTGAACTTATTCAGGTATTACTTCTTCCAAACTCCTAACAATCATTTTTTTTTTGGAGTGGGACAACCATCTTTCATTTCATAACATCGACCACTAGTATCAACTGCATGAACTAATGTGTTCTGTTGAAAATAGCTTTCTTCATTAAAGAAATGGTCAGTGCTAAAACTGTGCTTCTATTCACCAGTAAAAGTTTTACAAAAGTTACTTCTATTAACCAGTCTTTTTCTTTTGCATTTCTCCTTCATAAAGTGCATTGTTTTATTCAATGTTTTCATTTTCTTCAATACTAATATAAATAATTTTCGTTTCAATTCAAAAGCATTATCTACTACATGTTCAGTGTGTTGCTACTTTTTATACGCTGCTGATCTTTTCTAATTTTTCCAATATTTTAATACATTTGAATTAGTCAATTTCGAAACATTCGTACACATATCTCTATAAATTGTTTTTATCTTTTTGTGACATGTGTTGTTTTACCAAAAATGAATGTTTGTTTTCTCTTATAAGTGTTCGTGTCCTTGTACTTTGTTGTAAAACATTTATCTTTCCTTTCATTACTATGGTCTTTCTTTAATCTCTCTGCAACTGTTTCGAGAAATTGTTTAGTACTCTTACCAGAACAGACATTATCCTGAGTAACATTTTGGTCTTTTTGTAGTCCACTCTTTTTACTTTGGTTTAAGTACTTAGGTGGGAGAGGTTTGGCGCAGAGGCCAGGGCGGCTGACTCTGGAGCGTGGGGCTCAAGGTTTGATTCCCAGCGCCGGATGCAGATCAGCTCAGCATCATGTGACTCTGGGCACTTAATCTCCCCAACAGCCCCCAGCGCCTTGAGACCCTTACGGGTGATTAGTTTGCGCTTTACAAGTACCGATTTATTATTATTCTGTTTTCTTTGTTGTCTTCTCTTTTCATGTTTTCTTGCCATCTTCAGTTTCTAATCCAAACAAAATAATTTTCTAAAAAAGAAAGAATAGTTTCAATAGTTTCATACATCAATTAATTATTTTAAATTAATTACATGTCAACATTAATAGTAACTAGTAAACAAATAATTACAATTACATTGCTATTCTCTTTAAAACTAATTAAAAAAAGGTACTGAAAAAAACAAGAGAAGTTCAGAAAAAAAGCAACAGAGATAAGATGGGTGCAGAAAGATGCAACATAAATGTAGAAATAAGCAACAGAGGTGAAGAAACGGTCAAGAGAAGTGCAGAAAGAAGCAAGAGAACTCCAGAAATGCAAAACAGCAATCTTTGCAATATTACTATTATAAGTCTCACCATGTTCCTAAATATATGCATGCATGCATCTCTAACTTTTGCTGCTGGCATCACACATAAGAGAAACATAAAAATAGTTCTATACCTGTGTTACACACATCTAGCATCTTCATAAGCACAACACGTATGAGAATATATGTGCAAGTACAGACATTCCTCAGTCACAAGACCATACAGACCTTAAAACTTCACAGACTGCACTTCCCATTTCAAGCAGACACATAAAATTATGGGGCATATTTCAAATGTACCTTTCCACAGACTCATACAAAGTAGCCTAATCAGTAATCACTCTACCAACATGTCTTAAACCTCAGTTTTGAGCGGCAGCTTCCCCATTCTGCAACTACTTAGGGTGTTGGTACTAGCCAAATATTAAGCAGTAACCCTTTGTGTGTGTCTGTTGTAAGTCTCACCATATTCCTGAAATTTACATCCATGTGTCTGCACCTTTTCCTAGTGGCATCATATACAAAAGAAACATACAAATAGATGTATACCTGTGTTTTATTCGTCTAGCATATTGCTGTAAGCTTACACGCATGTGTCTGTACCTTTTGCCAGTGGTGTCATATATAAACGAAATATACAAATAGACATATACCTGTGTTTTATACATCTAGCATCTTCAGATACATAACACGTACAAGAATACATGTGCAAGTAGAGAAATACCTTGGACACAGTACCATGCAGACCTTAAAACTTCACAGACTGCACTTCCCATTTCAAGCAGACACCTAAAAGTTTTGGCCTATTTCAAGTGTACCTTTCCACAGACTCATACAAAGTAGCCTAATCTCTAATCCCTCTGCCAACATGTCTTAAACCTCACTTTTGCACTTCAGCTTCACTATTCTGCAAGAACCCAAGGTGGTGGGCCTAGCCATATATAAAGCAGTAACCCTTCGCATATCTCTGTTGTAAGTCTCACCATATTCCTGAAATCATGCATGCATGTGTCTGCACCTTTCTTTTCCTAGTGACATCATATGTAAAAGAAACATACAAATAGACATATACCTGTTTTTTATACATCTAGCATCTTCAGATGCATAACACGTATGAGAATACATGTGCAAGTAGACACTTACCTCAGTCACAAGTCCATGCAGACCTTAAAACTTGACAGACTGCACTTCCCATTTCAAAGAGACACGTAAAATTATGCGGCGCACTTCAAATGTACCTTTCCACAGACTCATACAAACTACCATAATCACTAACCCATCTAGCAATGTACACATATCACTATGCACAAACTATTTCAATCATCATTTCAGTACAATAAAACAAAGTACAATACACATCTATACATTTCATAACATATTTCAAACATCACACTCTAATAATTTCTAAACTTTGAAAATAATGCTCTTTAAATCTAAAAATATCACTACAAAGAGTGAAGCATTACTATATAATATATAACACAGCTTACAAATTTGTAACTCACCTTCCAAATTGTATTGCAGAATATGAAATATCAGAAACTCACAAAAGATTTTCTTTTGCACACATTAAATGTAATGCACCACAACAAGGTAAAACCAGTAATGGCAAACTTTCCCTCTCTTTCTGCACACAAATAAATGTAAGTAACAAATCAAATTGCTTTCTACATCATTTCAAAAACACATTTCTATTGGTTAGACATATTAACCCTTTCTAACTGTCTTCTCAAAGTGCCCAAACTGGTTCTGTAATTTTCTGGAGTCATGACTCCACTGTGGTGCGCAGTGTAGCATCACGATGGAGCCACGAATCCATACGGGAGTTCAAAAACCTATTTCTAATAATACTAGTATTTTTTTTAAACAGCAAACTACTTCTACACATACTACTGACTTAGAAAAACTTAATTTAGTAACATATCACTTATATATAAGTTACAATTTTGCATTTTAAATCCACAGTTAACTTTCAACCATTCCCCCATTCTGCTTAATCCCAGTTTCCATAGTAACAGTTTCTGCAACATTCAACTGTACTGGCAGGTCACAAGTTCAGCACAGTAGCTTACATATGCAAATAGCAGATGTGGTTGACTTTTGCAAAATATTACCGTATCCTATCTACTGTACCCTTCAAACATTTTTAATAACCAATAAGAAACATGCCTCTTCAGGAAAATAACATGCATCCTATTTTTGAGTGCACAATGTTAATGAACAGCCAATCACTTATCGGCTTTTTCAAAAACAGCATCTTCTCCACCATTTTAGATACCTCTCATTCTACCAACTGACTACCTGAGCTACAGACATCTTTTCATTCCTTTCAGACATCCCTTCATGATGCTTACATTATGGATTATAGGACACAGCTATGTTTTCTGGTGCAAAAGGTATGCTGAACACAGAGGTATTGATAAAGACCTAGGTTTGCAAAATGTGGATATTAAATGGATTGCACAGAGAGGATTAAAGTGGCACCAATTGATCCCTTTGGTTAAAACCTTTTTGCATCTCCAACCCCTGACCTCATGATTGTGTACTCTGGTGCCAATGTTATGTTATGTTATGTTATTTTAATTTGTAGCGCGCACAGATACTCGTGAGTGTCCCGGCGTGGAGCAAAGAGAGGTAACCAACAGAGAATTAGGCAAAGAGATAGGTTTTCAGGTTCTGCTTGAAGATGCGCGGGTCCTGGATATTCCGAAGTGTGATAGGAAGAGCGTTCCAGGCAACAGCCGTTTTCCTCGCCAAGGAGCTGCCTCCAAACCTCTGACGTTGGAAGCGGGGAACCAGAGCTAAGCGCTGGGACATAGACCGCAGATGACGTACTCGGGTATAGAAGGCGAAGCGTTTCTGTAAGTAGGTGGGACCAAGCCCATGAAGAGCACGATGGGCCATAAACAGGGATTTAAATTTGACCCGTTCAACCACCGGAAGCCAGTGCAGAGAGCGCAGGTAAGGTCTCATGCTAGTCCTGGCCGGAAGTTCCAGAAGGAGTCTGGCTGCCGCATTCTGGACCACCTGAAGTTTCTTTAACAGGTAGTCCGGAATACCCACATAAAGGGCATTGGCATAGTCCAATCGAGACAAAATAAGGGCGCAGATGACGGACTCCTTCGCCTTCAAAGGTAGGAGCGGTAGAAATTTTCTCAAAGATTTCAGCAGCCCAAAACAGGTACACGCAAGTTTCTTGATCTGTGTGGCGAAGGAAAGATTTTCCTAGAACCACACCCCTAGGTTCTTGGCCGGCTTCCCTATAGAGGTGGGGCTGGGAAACTCGGGGGGCCAGAAAGTATCTCTAAAATTCTGAGGGAACTTTCTGTAGAGAAGAATCTCTGATTTTTCTTCGTTGCACTTGAGTTGTGCTGCGGCAAGCCAATGAAAATTAGAAGACAGGCAGTGTTGGGCAGAGGAAACCGAGTCCACATTCTTGTCCCAGGTGAAAAAGAGCTGGGTGTCATCAGCATAGGCCATGACCTTAGCCCCAAGTTGCTCTGCTAGGTACACCAGAGGTGTGACATAGATATTAAAAAGCAGGGGGCTAAGGGAGGACCCCTGCGGAACCCCTGTGGTCACTACCTGAGCAGAGGAGGAGGACGGAGGAAGCCATATCTGTTGAGCCCGTCCTTCCAGGAAGGATTTGAGCCATCCCCACACCGCGCCTGACACCCCTATCTCTGTTAGCCGTGATAGGAGGAGGGAGTGAGGGACAGTGTCGAACGCCACCGACAGGTCAAGCAAAACCAACGCTGCTTTCCCGCTAGCGTCCAAACACTCCCTAATTGACTCCGTAACCTCCACCAGGGCCGACTCGGTGCTGTGGGAGGCTCTGAACCCTGACTGGGCTGGGTGTAACAGGTCCTCTCTCTCAACAAACTCCGTGAGTTGTCTGTTCACCACCTTCTCGCATACCTTAGCCAGGCTAGGTAGCAGGGAGATGGGCCGATAGTTTGCTAGGATGAGAGGATCGTGGGACGGCTTTTTTAAGAGAGGCAGAATCTTGGCCTGCTTCCAGGCCTCTGGTACGCAGGCATCCACCAGAGATAGATTGATAATGCTGTTGACCTCGTTATTAATGATCTCGGCAACAGCTGCCAGCATTCTAGCCGGGCATGGATCCGAGGGAGAGCCCGACTTCAGGCCCCTCAGAATTTTAAGGGACTCAGAAAGGTTCACCGGCTTGAAAGTGTGCAGAGAATGCTCTGGATCAACTGGTGGTGAAACCATCATTGTCCTGGTGTCCATATTACAGGGGGCAAACGCCGCCTGAATAGAAAAGAATTTGTCCCGGAAGAAATTAGAAAGGCTCTCACACCAGGTGTCTGTAGATCTAGACTCCCTAGATAGAGCAGCAGGGGATGTGAAACTCTGTCCAATAGAAAAGATTTCTTTAGCGTTGTTTTTAGCTAATTCAAAGCGAGAGGCATAGAATTCCCTCTTTGCCTGGTTAATGGCATCATAGTAGATTTTTTGTTGAAAGCGGAGCCTCTGCTTGGCCCTCGGGCAGTATTTGCTGCGACGCCAAGCTCGCTCTAGGATTTTACATTTGTGTTTCATTACTTTAAGATCCGGGGTGAACCAGGCCTTAGATGTTGAGTCTCTGGAGAGCCTTGAACAAGGTGGCGATGCAAGCGAATCCACTGCACTGTAAACCCAGTTAGTGAAATCCGCAAGTCGTCCCTCGAGATTCCCCGAGAGGAAAGGCCTAAAGATTTCCAAGGCTTGGCTCAGCGCCCGAGGGTTGATTTTACCAAAGGCTGGTTTGATGTAAGTGTGTACTATTGGTTCACAGTTTCTTGCGCGACGTCAATAAGGCAGTCCATGCATCTGAGGGATCCTGCTCTCGTACTCGAGCTACACGGAGAGCGACGTTTGGGATGAGACCGTCAGACTCACGAGCTCAAGATTTGGGGACAAAATAGGATCCCTCAGATGCATGGACTGCCTTATTGACGTCGCGCAAGATACTGAATCCCTTTGTGGGTTGGAAATATCACCACAAAAGAAAGGTCTTTATCAAAAAGGACATAGCCTTGAGTAAGTCGCGGGACGATTTCCCTTTGTGAGCGACGAAACACGTGTAGGCTGTCTGAAGCAAGACCAAAAGAATAAAGAAAGAAAAAAAGGATTGAAATAACTTGTGTATAGTTTGTGCTTACATCGTGCACTTAACAAATTGTTGATACACCTATGACGTGTTCTGAGGATTTTTTTGTATATTTTGTTGGCTTTGGCCGCTATTTTGGGGAGGTTGGTGGTTCTCCTCACCTTACAGCACCATCTTCCAAATAAGTGGTTTTATGTACAAATACATGTGTTATTCTCCACAGTGGCACCAATATACCTAAACATTATACCTCTTTTTGGGGCCACCATATAACCCAACAGTGAATCTTATTTTTTTTTAAACATGCATACTCTTTTTTACATTTTTTGTGGATTCATGAACCCTTTGCAAATCCGCAAACCAAAAGCATGAATTCAATGTACTACAACACAATACACTTTTCAAGTTTAACTTTTAATTTTTTTTTATATTATTACTAACTCTATCAAATCTAATGTGATTATTAACTTCAGTCTCACTAACTCAATAAAAAAAGTTCATAAATGCAACACTATCTTCTAAATTATATACTATTAAATTATTTATTTAAGGTAGTTCCACCAATCCACCGCAACGCTACACTGGGCGGCCACTGTGAGAGCTGCGATGGGGTCGCGACTCCTATGATGAGAAAAAAAAAAAATTAATGCCCCCAGTTCCAATACCCGATATCGGCCCCCGGGGCCCCATTCCCCGGAGCCTGGCCATTTTTGATTAATTTTTTTAAAAAGGGAGGGGGGGCCGAGTGGCGAATCCTGCAGAAATGTTTTTGAAAAAAAGGGAAAGAGGTCACTTGCCCCCCCTTTCCTGGGCCTTTTTTGGCCCCAAGGACCCCTATCCCCGGGGCTTTACCAATGATTTATTTTCAATTTTAAACTAGGGGGGCCGAGTGGTCCCCCTCCCGGGCCATTTATGGCCCTGGGAACCCCATCCCCCAGGTCATGGCCTCACGTTTGGGACAGTGGGGGAGCCCCAATGCCCCCACGGTCCCTGCTGGCTCCCTGCTACCTGCAAGAGCCAGCATTGCTTTTGGGCAAAGGGACTTGCTGACAAGCAGCTCCCTTTGCCCAAAAGTAATTCTGCCTCGCTTCATGGAAGCGAGAGCAGTTTTTCTGCTCTCGCTTCTGTGAAGCAAAGCAGATGTTTGCTATGACAGGGCAGCCCACCCTGCCATTTCAAACTGCAATGTCCCAGGGTGGGCACCCCGGGACATTGCTGGAGCCGGCCCTGGGGGGTGGCAGGCCCCAGGGCCATCAAGTTTAAAGCCCCGGGAAAGTGGCGGTCGCCGGGGCTGTGTGGGTCCCATGTGGCGACCGCATATCATTAGCATTGCCCCGGGGGGGTGGGCCTCTGCATCATAATTGAGCATTGCCCCGGGACCTCGCCCACCCGGGGGCCTAATTAAACGATGGGCGGGAGACCGTTGTTTTTATTTTTTGGGACCCCCTGAGCAGGCTTAGCGGGTCAGGGTGTTTCTACCCTGCCCCCTTTTGTTGTTTTTTTACTGTTTTTCTTATGACTCGGTTGAACCGAGTCA
This sequence comes from Calotriton arnoldi, assembly GCA_963921515.1. Lineage (NCBI taxonomy): Eukaryota > Metazoa > Chordata > Amphibia > Caudata > Salamandridae > Calotriton > Calotriton arnoldi. The sequence goes on from CAWUFW010015683.1 coordinate 8,323, forward strand.
CAAGATGTCTGCCAACACTTCATTGTTTCAAGTGTTGGCAGCCAATCAGAGTCACGCTCGTGATTGGGAGGGTTTGCGGATCCACCACGGTCACCAGATATCTATATTTTTTTTATATATGTATTTCTCAGCAATGTACAAGAGCTACCTTTCTGCCAAATTTGATGTAATTCCGTTCAGCAGTTTGGCCTGTAGCTGCAACAAAAGTTTCCTATGGAAATGAACCTGGAGAAAACGTGTTTTGGGACCCCCCTTTTTTCTCGGCCCCCGCTTGGCGAATCACCCAGAAACTTTTAAGAAAGGAGCTGACCTGAGCGGGCCATCAGTTTTGAAAATTTCACGAAGATTCATCAAATGGCGCCAAAGATATTGGCAAAAGAATAAACACTTTTTGAATAGAAAGAAGGTCCTAAATATAACTACCTACTGGTGACATTTATATATATATATTACCTACTGCCGGTCACCAGTATGTAGTTATATTTATGACCTAGTTTCCATGGAAATCATTTTTTGTTTTACCAAAAGGTTTGGTGCCGTTGGAGGAATCTTCACAAAATGTTCAAAGCTAGTTTGCCACTCATTCCAGCTGCTGTTTGGAAGGATTCAGGGTGATTTGTCAATGGGGGGGCTGAGAAAAAGGAGGAGTCCCAAAATGATTTTTCCCCTTGGAATTGCCCACAGGTATTTTGAACATGTCTATAGCCTGAACCTCTGGACGGAATTACAGCAAATTTTGCAGAAAACTAGCTCTTGGTCCAGAAAGAGCCCTTTTGTGATTTTTGTGTTACTCCTTTTAGTAGTTTTTGAGTTTTTAAAGGAAAAAGAAATATAGATATTTAGGGATGAAAATCTTTTTGTGATCCGCTGCAGGGGATCTGCGGATCCATGTACCAAAGCAAGGCCCTGATTGGCTGGCCGCAACCTGAGAGAAAAGATGCAGCTGCCATTTTGTTTATCGACTTGGTGCGGTATGGCGGAATAAAAGTGAAAAGTGAGATAAGGGGGCAGTATAGAAGTATCTTGACCCCATTGGATAGATGGAGTGGTTGCTGAGCGACCCCTCATGAGCAAAAAATTGCTCAAAATGTTGTATTATTTTGGCCAATCAGTGGGTCCACTGATTCACTGTGGGACTCAGTATGTTACCCAGTGTAAATCTACAATGGATCCGTGAATCCAGAGCCTAAATGAAAAAACAAAACAATTACACACACTCACTCAGCCAACCCCGCCTGGGGTTGCGGACATTCTGGGGGTTGGCTGCAGGTCCTGGCCATTGGGTGCAGGGCCTGGCCACAGGCCAGCACCTGTGGCCAACCCCCCGCTATATTAAAAAAAATACAAACTCCGTTAAAAAAAACAGAGGTTACAGGGACGTGGCAGTTAGGTAATAGCATTTAAAATACATTAGAAATTCACTGCAAAAAACAAAGTTTACAGGGACGTTATAGTTACTTTCTGAATTTACATGCACAAAGCCATACAAAATTTAGTTGTTATAATTCAAGGTGGTTCAAGTAACTATAACTCGTTCCCTAGGGTAACTATACCTCGCACCCTACCATGCACAGCTAATTACCCCACATAATACATCTTTTATGACATCTTCTGTGGCATCATTGATATTATCACTGCAGCCTCTACAATAAAACTATTGATGAAAAAACTGTGCATGATGAGGGTGCAAGTTATAGTTACCTTAGGATACGTATTGTAGTTATTTGAAAACCCTAATTATAACAGCTGAAGTTGTATGGTTTTGTGCAATTAAATTAAGAACCTCACTATAACGTCCCTGTAACCTTTGTTTTTTCAGTGAATATATATATATATACATATACATATATATATATATATATTGATGTGATCAAGACCGCGGCAACGCGGTCGAAACGTGTCAGGCTGGGCACTTGCTTGATTTATTTTTGGATGCACTTTATTTGGCAATAAAAAGGACGTTATTTTTTAACTCCATGCTGTGGTCCATACAAGATTTTTGCTGCTGCTGAGGACGTGGCAGTAAGTACTGTGGTTATTTCATATATATATATACTCAGATGGATCTTATGACAATAGGCATTAATTGTGGTGTATCTACTTACAGCCCCTTTCGTCCACCATCCAGATTCATCCCGATGATGCCTAAAGACGCTATTGACGTCTTTAACGACTGCGTCACTGAGGATTTGAAAACACTGAATAAAAAAGTATTATGTAAGAAGTTTCAAAGACGTTATCAGGACAGTCAATATTCTAAACTTATGTCTAAATTAAGGAACAACAAAAACTTGGTAATCAATCAGGCTGACATAGGGGGCAACATTGTCTTGTGGCCCAGGATCCTATATATGCAGGAAGCGGCCAGGCATTTGGACGACACTACATGTTATAGAAAGGGGTCTCAGAAGGAACTGTTGCAAGTGAAAGATAATGTCTTCAAAGATTTGGCACAGTGGAGACGCATGGGTCTGCTGAGCTGAGCTAACTATAACTCAAGCCCCAGCAATGCACTGCTGATGACGTCACATATTACATGACAAATGACATGGTCAGTGACATCACTGATGACATCTCAAATGGCATCGCTGATGACATCACTGATGACATCATCCATATATTCTCTGATGCACCTACTCACAACCCAATATAGCCTTTCATACACCCCCTCCAAATTTCAGACTACAATTCTTGAAACCATTGACACACCAATACCAGTACGTACATTCCCACTCACTGATTCATATGTCTACATAAACATCTACTCACTCACCCATACAGGCACTCATACAGCCAGTCACTCACCAATACAGCCGCTGATATAGCCACTCAAACACACATACAGCCTCTCATACACCATCAGTCACCCATAGAGCACCTCACACACCTACTCACTCACCCAAACACTCAACCACACAGACACTTACTCACCCATACAGAAACACACACACACTCTCTACTCATATAGATCCTAACAAATACTTAATCTACTATACAGTCGCTGACACAAGCACACACTCACCCACAAAGCCACTCTCACAATCACTCACTCACACATACAGTCACTTATATACTCCAACACTCATATATACTGCCTTTCACATATGCAGTTACTCACCCATAAACCCCTGAGATATCCATTTACTCACTGACACAGCCATACACACACTCACTCACCCATACAGTCCCTCACAGATGTACTCATGAATCCATATATCCAGGGATCCATCCACTCACACATCCATGCATGGAGTCACACACACCCTCACCCACCCATACAAACACTCAGGCACCCATACAGGTACTCAGACAAGTAATCAATAACCCATATAGGCACTCATGTACCTACTCACCAACCCATGCAGCCACTGTCAGACTGATACACACATTCACACAGATTAGTCACTCGCCTATACATTTACTAAGACGCATTTAATCACTCACTTATAAAGTCAGCCACGCACCCACTAAATCATCCATACAGACACTCATACACCCACTCATTCTTCAATACACCTTGGTATATATATATATATATATATATATATATATATAAATATATATATATATATATATATATATTGAGGGGGCGCGAGTTAGCTCAGCTCATCTCAACAGCCAGTGATCGGATGTCAGAATAAAACGTGAAGCACCTTGATTTATTCATTCCACTCTCTCCCAAATCATTGGATAATGCCACAAACGTTTACATATATTACAAAGAATCCGTCCCTCTATGCAACTGGAGCCTTCAAGCCCGAGCTTGTTCTCTCCACCGCACAACTAGGTAGACTAAGGGTGCCCCTATGGTCCTGATGAAGACCCTCATGTAAGGAGCAGAATTGCCTACACCAACCCTGGGTCGAAACGTCGACAGCTCTATGTTTTCTGTATTGGACAACAGTGATAGATTCACCGTGTCCTGTTTTGACATTCTGGTTTTGTAAATAATTTAGCCTTGTTTAAGGCTGGTTTTGCCTTTTTATGCGTTTTGATGTATACACTGTTCACTGCCCTCCCTCCATCACTCCCCCTCACTTTTGCACATTGATGCATCTACTCCTCCCTTTCCCCTTCTGGGGCACCTATGCACAAACCCTTGTGATAAATGTGCTATGTTTTGATCATGATGCATTATATGTTCAATGTGATTAAATATTTTCAATATGCTTAAATATTGTTTATAATTGATTAATCAGGTGATGTTGATGTCTATATAATATTGTATTTCCACTGGTTAATTGGATTAGTGCATGGGTAGTGGCTGGGAGATTGGATGAGTGCATGAGTACTGCCTGAGTGAATGTATGAGTGCATGGGTACTGCATGAGTGAATGGTTCAGTTAAAGGTTAGTGCCTAAGTGATTGGATGAGTGCATGGGTAGTGCCTGGGTGATTGGATGAGTGCATGAGTACTGCCTGAGTGAATGGATGAGTGCATGACTAGTGACTGAGTGAATGGTTGAGTGCAAGAGTAGTATCAGGATCATTGGATGGCTGTATGCATAGTGCCTGAGTGAATGAATGAGTGCAAGGATAGTGTTTGAATGATTGGATGAGTGCTTGGGGTGTGCCGTATACAGTAGATTTTATCCTTCAAAACGTAGTCCTATTAGCTCTATAATATATCTTAAAATACTTCTTCAAATGAGAAGATACATCATACTTCAAAACTGTCAAATTTTCAAATATAATAAAAAGCACTTTCAATACTTGCCTGTCCTATATAAGGAGAAGAAAGTAATACATATATCTTCTTGTACGCAAATTTCGAAAACATATGGTGTGAAACAGACATATTCTAGTATGTATATGCTTCTACATGTATTCTAACACATGTTGTGCATCTGATGACTCTAACTTCAAAACTATGTAGTTTATCTTGCAAGTGCACACATTTTATCAGTTCTACTAGAGTACTGAGTCACAGAAGCAGACATCTGTTATCTATGTATGCGTCTGAGAAGTTCTTGGATTGAGAGTTCAATACACTCCTGCCCTGTATAATGACGAATAAATAACTTGCTATAAAAGCACTTTTATTGGTCTATGCACTTTTATAAAAAGTAAGTTAATACTTCTCAGAAATATGATGATACTTTTCAAATAGTCTGAAGGATGAACATTATTTATATTAGAAAGAAACAACATTTAATTACATTTTAAACATTTTCCCAGGTTATCATGCATATTATATTATGTATTCTTACCTTTCAAGTAATTTAGATACATCACTCAGTAAAACTATTTTAGAGTAGTATTAGCCTAAACAGCATTAAAACTCTTTTCAAACTTCCACAATAGCTATTATAAAGAAAAAAAGAAAAACTGTTATAAATTTAGAATTACATAACATTCTCAGTTTCCCTTTTTTGCTGTTCTCAGATTCCACTTAACTTCACCATACACAGTGATTTCAATGTAGCATCATCACTGAACAGCGGGGGAAAAAAATCTAATTGATTGTAGAAAAATAATCAGTATAGAACATCATTATCAATATGTGTAGCTATGCGTTTTTCTATCTCACTTTGTTAATAACTTCTTTCATCTACAGTAACTCTATTATTTATCACAAATACATTTGACAAAATGAACACTCTCATTTACATCAGGTACAATATAGACAACATTTATATAAACTATTTGCTTTTAAATACAATCTTCAAAATGTAATATCAATTAGTGCAAATAATAATCAAAACACTAATTATAAACACTAATAGTTTGCAGTGCTGTCTACTTTATGTTGACATCTTCCCCAATAGGTCGAATGATGTACTCAAAACTTTGACTGCAGAAATAACATATAAGAATTTGGTAATTCATAAGGCAATCTAGGTTTGAATTCCAAGTGGGCATCATTGCAATGCGCCCATCCTTTATTACACTTTAAATAAACAGTATAGAATCCAAATGTTGTAGTAATTCCATCATGGAAAATAATAGCCACTGTTGTAAAAGTTCTTCCTGAAATAGATATTTGACTTCCTTTAAAATTTGCAATTTTTGTTTCCAATTTCCTCGATTTGCTCTACAACGTTGTAACATTAAAATGAGATATTTTCCAAATCTTTCTATATGTAATGTAGACAACATCTCTGATCTACAATGTGAACATGTCATATCCTGATTTGCTGTTTTTATCAATTTGTTAAAAGGTACTGATATGCAGTCTGGTATTGATAAGCATGGGAATCGTTCTGTTTGTATTTGAGTGGTAGAAGTAAATTAACACTCTTCACACTTATGATCCCATCTGTAACTTAGTCCAAATAAGTTTTCAATCTGTATTCCATCTTATTCTAAGGCTCCAAGCATGAGCATTAGAAATTCTTGTGCATCTTGTTGTATGTTGAGAGTCAATGTCAATGAACTAGTACATATATCGAAAAGATGCCGAATGCCAGAAGCAGTGTGCATTTTTATTTTATTTTTTATTTTATTTTAAAGGTTTTATATAGCGCTGGCTGGACCCGGAGGTATCAGAGCGCTTTACATGATAGAGCTAGTTACGGTCAGAAACAAATTACAGCATCATGGAATAACAAAACATCACAACGCTTTACACGACAGAGCTAGTAACAGTAACACAAAATTACAACATCATGGAATAACAGCAGGTAAAACAGAAGAAAGAACGGCTTGAGATTAAACATATCATGTAAACAGATAGTCAGAGTAAAGAGTTAAATACCTATAAGATATGGCAGATCGAGTTTAAGGCACAGGTAAAGACCCCCAATATTTGTTGAGGAGGTGCATTTTGAGGTCTTTTTTAAAGCTGGAGTAGGAGGGGTTGCATCGTAGGTCTTTGGGGAGGGCGTTCCAGATGTAGGGGGCATTTCCGGAGAAGGAGCGGGATTGTGTAGACTTCTTTTTTAGCAGGGGTGGGACAAGGAGGAGAGCGTTAGTGCTTCTCAGAGGTCGAGTGCTGCCCGCTTTGCAGAGTTTATTGGTGAGGTATGAGGGAGCCTTTTGGTGGAGGATTTTGTGTGTGATGCATGCGTTTTTGTAGGCGGATCTGCCTTCGATGGGGAGCCATTTAAGAGTTTTGAGGGCTGGGGAAATGTGGTCGAACCGTTTGCAAGGTTGAGTACAGATTTGAGTGGAGCTAGGTGGACCTTGGGGATTCCGGTGAGGATGGCATTGCCGTAGTCAATTCGCGAAAGGACCAGGGATTGAACTACTAATTTAAAATCTTCAGTTGGGAGAAAGGGTTTGATTTTCTTGAGATGACGGAGAGTGAAGAGGGCTCCTTTAGCCGAATTTTTGATGTGGACATTGAGGTTGAGACTGTTATCGATGGAGATACCAAGAGATTTTACTGAGTTGGACAAGGAGAGGGAGCAGTTGAGGGCATTGAGGTCAGAGATCCAGGTTTGAATGGGGAGGGGGTTGTTTTTAGGGGAGAAGAGAATGATTTCAGTTTTTTGGTGGTTGAGTTTGAGATGATTAAGGTGGAACCAGGATTGGATTTTAGTGAGGGTGTTATTAAGGTGTATGATGTCGGCGTGGGATTTGATCTTATAGTAGAGTTGGGTGTCGTCGGCGTAAAGGTGGTAGTTGATACCAGCTTGTTTAAGAATGAGGGTGAGGGGTTCCATAAAGAGGTTAAAGAGAGAGGGTGAGAGAAAAGAACCCTGGGGGACTCCTAGGGAGACCGGAGTGGGGTTAGATAGACAGTCTTGAATTTTAATTTGCTGGGTTCGATGCTGAAGATAGGAGACGAACCATTTTTGGGTAGTACCATTGAGGCCGAAACGATCTTTGAGCACATTAAGTAGGGCAGAGTGGTTAACACTGTCAAAAGCTGCGGAGAGATCAAGGAGGATAAGTAGACATGTTTCACCATTATCAAGGGAGGGGTGGATATCGTCAACAATGGTTAGTATGGCAGTTTCAGTGCTGCAGCCTTTTCTGAAGCCTGATTGTAAGGGGTCCAGAAGGTTGAATTTTTCGATGTGTTTGTCTAATTGGAGCAAGACACATTTTTTGAGGGCTTTAGAAAGAAGGGGGAGGTTAGTGATGGGGCGGAGGTTGTTTAAGTCATTAGGATCAGCATTAGTGTTTTTAATAATGGGGGAGATTTGACCAAGTTGAAGGGAGCTAGGGACACTTCCAGTAGCAAGGGAAGTGTTGATGATTGTGGTCCAGGATGGGACAATGATGTGCTTTAGGTCTTGGACAAGGGTAGAAGGGAGGGGGTCTTTGGTATGGGAGGATGGTTTAAGTTTAGCAATGATGCTGTGGACTTCAAGCTCAGTCACAGGGAGGAAATTTTGCCAGGAGGCATTGTTTTTTGGTCGTGAGTTTTGGTGAATGGGTATGAGAGGAGAAGTGGTGGAAAGGTGTGGGGGTAGTTTAGGGTGGTATTAGGAGAAGGAATGTGTGAGGAGGGGTTAGGGTGAAGTGAGGGAGCGGGTGAGTGTGAAGGAGGATCAGGGGGTGTCCAGAGTGAGGAGTGAGATTTAGAGGTGATGTCAGGAGTAAGTAGGGGGTTGGTTGGGATCTGCGTTGAGCGGAAGGATTGATCTATTTTGGCGATTTTTTCAGAGAAGAAGAGGGCAATTTCTTCGCATCTAGTGTTAGAGGCCGTCGGGTTAGGGGAGCTGAGGAGGTTTGGTGATGGATAATGTTGAACAGTTCTCTAGGTCTGTTTTTGGCCCGATCGAGTTGTGTACGAAAGAAGGATGCCTTTTCGTTAAAAATGTGTTTTTTGTATGTAGATCTAGCTGATCTGAGGAGTGTCAGGTTTGAGTGGGAGGGATGCTGTCTCCAGGTTCTTTCCATCAGTCTTAATGAGCGTCTTTCGTTGTTAAGTTCTAGGTTAAACCATGATTTGGAAGGGATGTTTCTTAGAGTTTTAAGTTTAGGAGGGGCCAATTGGTCTAGGACATCCGTGACAGCTTTATTAAAGTGCTCAGTAAGCTCATTTGCGTTTTGTGAGGGAGGAGTGAGGAGCAGTTGAGCTTGGAGTTTGGACTCAAGCTTGTCAGGAGGGATACATTTTAGATTTCTGGTCCATTTCATGGGTTTAATTTGTTTGGTGGGGAGGGGAGGGGGCGTGATAGCAATGGTGAACAATATGAGGTGGCGGTCGGACCAGTCAATGGGGATGATGTTGGTCAGGAAGGCCAAGTCATTGTTGGTAATGATGGCGTCCAGGGTGGCTCCTTTGGTGTTCCCTCTACGCGGGAGCCCCGGCCAAGCTCATCAAGCGACTGCAACGCATACAAAACGCCTCCGCACGCCTGATCCTCGACGTACCATGCCACAGCCACATCACCCCCCACTTGAGGAACCTGCACTGGCTCCCCGTCGACAGGAGGATCACCTTCAAACTCCTCATCCACGCACACAAGGCACTACACAAAACTGGCCCAGCCTACCTCAACAGACGACTCTTCTTCTACATCCCCAACCGCCAGCTCCGCTCCGCCGACCTCTCCCTCGCCACCGTCCCTCGCATTCGAAGAACAACCACCGGCGGCAGATCCTTCTCACACCTCGCCGCCAAGACCTGGAACACCCTTCCACTAAGCCTACGACAGACCCAAGACCTGCTGACCTTCAGGAGGCTACTCAAGACCTGGCTGTTCGACCAGTAGCAGCACCCCCCCTTCCCTCTCCCCAGCGCCTTGAGACCCTCGCGGGTAAGTAGTGCGCTCTACAAATTCTGTGATTGATTGATTGATTGATTGATTGGGTGGGGGACTGACATATTTGTTTGAGGTCATTGATCTCGAGAAGGTTGGTGAAGAGGATGGTAGTGGGATCATTGGTGTCATTCAAGTGGAGGTTGAGGTCTCCAAGGAAGAGATTTTTTTAGTTGGATATTGAGGCTTGTGTCATCAAGTCAGAAAGTTCATCAATAAAGGAGTGAGGATCACCAGGAGGGTGGTAGATAGTATGTAAACGAATAGGGTGGGTATTTTGAACTTTAAGTTCAGCTTCAAGGTATTCGAAAGTGGAATGGCCAGAGTTGTTAACAAGGGAGAGCTGAAGTTCGCTTTTGAAGATTATGGCCAGGCCCCCTTATTCTGTCAGGTCTGTCTTTTCTGAGGATAGAGTATCCGGGGGGGAGAGTAGATCAAGCATGCTCGTTGAGTGGTCATTGAACCAGGTTTCCGAGAGGAACGCAATGTCAATTGATTCGCTAAGGATAGATTCGGAGATTTCAGTGGAGTGTCGAACGGCAGATCGACAGTTAACAAGCATGCAGGCGAGTGGTTTGGGGTTGTTTTGGGGGGAGGGCAGGAGTGGATTGTGGTGAGATGTGGAGGGGGTCTTGGGGAGGCGGGAGAGGAGGAAATTCTGTTGGTGCCTAGAATGACAGGGATGTTGGAGTAGGTGGGAGGTGGGTTGTTGACTAAGGTATTAGGATGGTAAGAATTGCATAGTTCGGAGAGGTCTGATTGGGAGAGGTGGTTCGAGGTGCGGCGAGGTCTAGACATCCGGTTGTAGAGGGGGGAAGTGTTCCAATGATGACGTTTGATGTTGGCGGGGATTTTGCGGTTGGAGTGGGGTGAGTTTGCACGTGTGAGTCGGGTTCCAGAGCTGAGGGATTTAACATCTTCTCTAAGTCGAGAGAATTCATTCGTCAGTAAAGAGATATTGCGTTCAATGTTGTGTAGGGTCAGGGTTATAGGGGAGAGGGGGATCTTAGAAGGGGAGGATGAGGGTGAGAGGGAATGGAAAGTGTTTGTTGCAGATGGGGGCAATTGTGTGTGGGGTGTGTAAGGTCAATGGTGGTGGAAAGAGTAGAGTTAAGGCTATTAGGCGTAAGTGATGGCGTGATGGAGGACAAGAGATTTGAAAACTCAGGGGATGTGGATAGAAATAATATGAGGGCATAGAGAGTTTGAAGTAGGACTGCATCGGGGATTAACGGTGGCGAGAAATTCGGTGGTAGTGGTGGAGGATTAGGCGAGGTTGAGGGTAGGGCCAGATGTGGGACGGTGGGAGAGCCAGGGAGGAGGGGTAGGGATTCAGGTTGGGGGGTCAAGGAGGGAGGATAAGGGTTAGGTATTTTAGAAGGGGTTGAGGGGGACAGGTCATTGGAGGATGTGAGTGGTTGGAGGAGGGGGTGTGAAGTGGGGACGTCAGGAAGAGGGAGGATCGTTGGAGGGGGAGAGTATATGGGTGACTGTGATTGGGAGATGGTATTGGTTATAGAGATGAAAGGGGAGGGGGTGTGGGAAGTAGGTGTTTGGACTATGGTGTTGGTAGGAGGGAAGAGAGGGGAGGGGGAGAGTGGGGCAGGGGGAAGGGGAGAGAGCCGGGGGTGTTGATCGGTTGGGTATACGGAGGATTAGGGATCATTTTGTCTAGGTGGAGAGACAAGGTGCTGAAGTGGTGCTCAAAGATGGAGAGGTGTGATTCGGCGGCTTGTATGAGGATGTTACCCGTTTTGAAGATGGAGATGTCGATTTCACCAGGAAAAATTGGGGAGGGAGTAGTGGATAATTTAAATCCATAGGGAATTTTGATTGAGTGAGTGACTGGGAGCTGACGTAGGAAAGTACTTTTCCATTTGGAGGGGCGTTTGGAATAGAAGATGTAGTTGGTTTTTATGGCGGAAGAGAGGCTGAGGTAGTTATCGACGATAAGTGTTTCAGGGTTACGAATGAGTAGTTTATGTTTGAAGTTTTTCTTAGCATTTTTAGACAGATTGGGGGGTAAAGGATGGTCCAGGAGTTAGGTCCATGTTTGGAGAGAGTAAAGTCATGAGGGGTGTTTGAGTGATTGAAAGGGGCATGTTAGGACGGGGTTGAGAAGTAGAGAGTTAGAAGAAGGTCGTGAGGGCAATTAGGGGTAAGGTAAAAGGGGGATGTATCAGGGGGAGGAGAGTGGGAGGGACACAGAAAACGGTGATCCACAGCCCGTGCGCTACTACCAAGTGTTCCTGCTCAGCTGCAATTTTAGGAACCAACAAGATAATCAGAAGGTAAAAGTAGTAGTATGGCCTCTACAGGAGTGCAAGATAAAGTAGTCTAGACGGTCTGGGACAGAACAATTACACTTACAGATCAGGAATGGAAAGAACAGTGCTAAGTTATAGACATATGTGTCTGGAAGGGATAGAGCTAAGCGGGGGCTCAACGTGCTAGAAAGTTCTATAACAAAGACTTCAATAGTGAAGGTAGGTTAATAGGTTGTCAACAGGGGATGGGTAATTGTAGAGAAGATATCAGCATGTAATTCTAGTAATTCTACAGACCACCAGCTAAGTGTTGATAGGCAATCATAACTGTAGGGAAGTTATCAGCATGTAATTCTAGTATTTCTACAGACCACCAGCTAAATGTTAATAGACAATCACAAATGTAGACAAAAAAGCATATAGGAAGATCCAGACAGAGGGTTAAAGGAAATAAGTTACATAAGGAAAAGAGTGTGGGTCGATGTACATAATTTGGCCACAAGGTGGAGCTCCAGGCTAAGGCAAGATAATAGAGTTCTATTAGTTTGCCGTGAAAAACAGAATTAATCTGGTGTAGATTGTTTCCTACAAAGTAGGGAATTGAAGAGAAAAACGGGAAAGATGTCAGCAATGGGAAGATAGTAGGGAGGGGAAACAAAACAAAATGGGGGTGAGCGACTTAAAATTCAGTTGGACTCCATCAAAGTCCTCGAGGGAGCACGCAGAGGTCAGCAATGTGGAACAATCATCCTCGTCATTTGCATGCCTTAATCAACTCCTTCAATGGACCACGAGTGCGAAAAGGCTGTAGAGGTCCCGTTTTCCAGAAAGGGGTTAGAAAGGGACAAGTGGACCCGGTCCGCTCAGGCAGCAGGGGCATCGCAAGATGGCGGACTGGGGAGGTGAGCAGTTTACTTCTGTCACTTACCAACTGTTGAAATAAATGATGTAGTGCAGAACAGAATATTTTTTCATGATTTCCCATGAATTCATGATGAAGATGTGATAGATGAAACACAATATTCAGAATCACATTAGCATAACAGTTGATACCTGAACTGTTTTCCAACTGGTATCCTACAATGTCATCAACACTTTCCATTTTTTTTTCTTTACACCTTCAAGTTTCTCTTCAATTGTTTTCTTTTTTGAACCTCAGTTGAATGTTTGACATAATTCCGTTTTGGCACACTACACATTTCTCATATATGAGATATTCGCCTAAAACAGGAGCATAAAGTCTTCTTAAACGATTGTACTCTCTTACACAATTTGCATTAGCACTAACCTTTTTCTCATTTAAATCTATCAAATACAAACCAGACAGTGGGGCAGATTCACAGAACTAATTTGAAATAAAATCCTAAACTTACTACTTTTGGTATTCACAAAAGGCATTTAAGTGGTAGTAAAGTTAGGACTCCTAACTTTACTACTACTAAACTGAGACAAAATCCTAACTTTACAACTTTCGGTATTCACAAAAGGCATTTAGTAGTAGTACAGTTAGGAGTCCTAACTTTACTACTACTAAAGGCCTTCTGTGAATACCAAAAGTAGTAAGTTTAGGATTTTATCTCAGTTTAGTAGTAGTAAAGTTAGGAGTCCTAACTTTACTACTACTAAATGCCTTCTGTGAATACCAAAAGTAGTAAGTTTAGGATTTTATCTCAGTTTAGTAGTAGTAAAGTTAGGAGTCCTAACTTTACTACTACTAAATGCCTTCTGTGAATACCAAAAGTAGTAAGTTTAGGATTTTATCTCAGATTAGTTCTGTGAATCGGCCCCAATGTTCTTACTCGAGACAATGCAACGTATGCCATTCCCTCTTTGAGCACCGTACTTCCAATATTTGCAAAAGCTCTGTCTATACTTAAACCTTAAGATTTATGGATAGTTACTGCATATGCTAGAGACAGAGGAAACTGTTGTCTGCGAACAGGCCTTTTACAAGCAACAAACGTACAACACAATGCCCTGTCTTACCTAAATAATCTGATCAAATTTTGTAATCAAAAATTTTATTCCATCTCTATTTTGAAAATTTACAAAATCAACCACTTTTCCCATTGCTCCATTTACTAATCCTTCTTCTACATTCAAATTACGCAGCAAATTTACTCGACAGTTTTTACATACATGTAACGCCTTTTCTAATCCTGCAGTTTTATATACAGACTTTTCCAAAGAATCCAATTTAGCCTGTAGTTTCTCAGTAAGAAGAATTGTCACTCCCTGGTGTTCGATTTTGTCAGTAGCTTTAATTTCCACAATTTCTTGTTTTTCCAGTTTGAGAAGTTGTTGATTAAACGTAGAACACTCTTGCAGTGTAGGCATTAGACAAACTATAGACTTGTTTTCTACAAGAATATTGTACATTACTTCAGCTGCTGTTTTTCCAGTTGTAAACAAGTTCCTTAGTAGGCGACTTTTTAAAGCTTATTTATTATGTTCTGTCAAGACATCAATTCTTATGTCTTTAAGAATATTTCCATAATCTTCATCACTTGCTTGTCGCATATTCTTAGCAAGTTCTTTATATTCAAAGTTTAACCAAATATTTACATTTCCAATACTTCAAAGATTTCCTTGTGTCATTATAGAGAATTGTTTTCAAAACAGGTTGTCCTTTTACGGAAGTAAGTTGTAGTAAGTCTCCAAATACAATTAAATGTTTTCCTCCAAACAGAACATCGTAATCTGTTTTTAAAATCTGTTGCATTCCCAAGTGTACAAAGGCAAGCATTAAGTTTGAGACCATGCTCACCTCATCAATGATTAAAAGTTTAATTTTCTTCAGTACTCTTGAGACTTCATAAAAAGCTTCTCCAGATAGCTTCTGATATTCAAATTTATTATCATGTTCAACAGGTAGCATAAGTAATCGATGTAAAGCAATACGGTTAATGATGTGTGCTGCTAATCCAGTTGGAGCTGTTACGACACAATATAAATGTGAATCTGTAGTTTTGTGTAGATAACTGGTCAAAACTTTAATTAAGAAACTGTTTCCTGTGCCAGCTTGACAACTAATGTTCAATAGAATAGGTTTAAATGATGAACATTGACATTATTTTTTTCATGCAGCAAACCATGTTGTACCTGCTGTTTGACTTTTAGATATATTGCTTTTTGTTCAATATTTAGTTGTTCTTCTAAATTTTCCAACTGCATAATATCCTGTTGTGCTTGTTGCATTGCCGTTTCTACCTCATACATGGCTTTTGCTGCTCCATTTTCAATAATTGGTTGTCCCAGTGAATCTTGACTCAGTGGACCAGAACTTTGACTGCTTTGTGAACTTTCTCTAGCTATTTAAGCTGCAATAGTACTTTCTTGTTCAATCTCAACATTTAACATTTGTAGATAAGTTGGGAAAATTCTGCACTGAATGCTGTCTTTAGTTGCATTAAACAAATCTTCATAGCAGTCAAAATCTCCAAGTAATTCTCTTTCACTACGGAAAGGCTTGAACAGTTGCAAAAGTGCTAAATAGAAAAATTCTCTCTCATCTGGACTTTCGCAACTGAGTTTTCTGTGGTTAATAAGATTTTCTTTGGCATGTTTCACTAAACATCCATCACATCCAATTACTGCATATTTTTCTTCTTTTATATTTTCTGTAACTTTCTTTTTAAACCTGTAATGTTGAAGTATTTCATACAGACATAGGTTTTCAAGATGTGGACTCCTTTTGGGATAGTATGTATCCAACATATTAGTTTTAACAATATCAGTACTTTCTGGTTCATACTGTGCTAAGTATTCAATTTCTTGTAAAAAGTTCAATACTCAATTTCATGTGGGGCAAGACATAGACTTACCCAAATGATTCCTCCTGACTTTGAATATAAACTGGCTGAGCTCAACCGATCCGAACATTCATAGAATCCAATCTCTCTATGGGAAAGCATTTTTAAGCCAAACCTGTACAAATTTTTGCTAAGACTCTTCTCTGCTGAAATTTCTTCCCACAATTCTATCATCTGTCTTTTCATATTTTGTAATATATGATGTAACATAGCGAGCAACAGCAATTGAATTATCTGCAACATATCCATGTTTGCATTCCACATTTCTGCACCATCTTATTTCCCACAAACTTGGGATCTCTCCCTTTCAAACTTTCTAATGACTCTCCGGTCCGCCGCGGTTTCCATTTGTGTGGAGAGAGTCAGTTTCCTTTCCTGCCATTCTGCACTTTTGCTGGCCGCCATCTTGCGATGGTGACGGTCCAGCCTTTTCTAACTTCGCTCCAGGGGGCTTACAAATTTAGATGCAGGTCCGAGCGCACAGCGGACACTTGCTCTAGTAAGTCGCGCTTCAAACTTTTTAATATTGCACTTCTTGTCTTTTTTAATCTGCATAACATTTTATTTCTTGCTTGTGGACAGTACCTGATTTTCAGTGGTCCAATTGGGGGCCGACTTCTGCACCATCTTTTTTCCCACAAACTTGGGATTTCTGCCTTTCAAACTTTCTACTGACTCTCCGGTCCGCCGCGGTTTCTGTTTGTGTGGAGAGAGTCAGTTTCCTTTCCTGCTATTCTGCACTTTTTTGGGCCGCCATCTTGCGAGGGTGATGGTCCAGCCTTTTCTAACTTCCGCTCCAGGGGGTCACTTTGTTCAACCTCTATGTGAACCCACTTACAGATCTGATCAGATCATTTGGCTTCTCTCTGGTCTCCTATGCGGATGATACACAAATTGTTGTATCCATCATGGACAATCCTGGGGACACAGCAGCTCAGTTCCATGATTGTATGCTCCACATTGAGAATTGGATGAGAAACAATTGTTTGAAACTGAACTCCTCTAAGACTGATGTCATGCTATTTGGTAACAATCCATATTTCTGCTCTAACAACTGGTGGCCCCAGGAATTGGGGACTCTGCCTACCCCTAGTAACAAAGCAAAAATCTTGAGATAATTATTGACACCAACCTATCCTTTGAAGGACAGATAAACCATATCACCTCTTCATGCTTTTTCATTCTGAAAACTCTAAGGAAAGTCTTGCCATAAATACCAGCAAGTCTACAAAAGATGGTAGTCACAACTCTTATTTCCCCCAAAGTGGACTATGGCAACGCTCTCTTTATCAACATCCAAAAGCTACAAACACTGCAGAATGCCACCGCACAGCTTCAAATGGGCATCCCAAAACATAAATCAGCTTCCCAAGCATTGGTTCATTTGCACTGGCTCCCCATTGACAAACGTATTCAATTTAAGGCACTCTGTATTGCCTTCAGAGCTCAACAAGCTGTTGGCCCAGACTATTTGATTCAGCGTTTTCAACGCTACATTCCTTCTCGTACTCTACGCTCATCTACAAGCAGTAATCTTATAATCCCCAAATTTAAACAAGCCAATTGGCGTGGGAGAGGCTTCATCATCTGCACTTCTAGGCTGTGGAACACTCTCCCAACAGAACTTAAAACTAAGACAAATCTGCTGGACTTTAGTATACATCTAAAAACCTGGCACTTCCGCAAATAGCTCACTTTTTCCAGTTTCTCTTCGCCTGTTGTCTGTCTAGCACCTAGATACCCCGGGGGATTGTCGTGCTTTATACATCCTCATTTCATTTAATTTCATTCACATTTTCAAAATAACTGGATTGTAGTCATTAATGTACTTTGAAGCTACTGTTCTTTTTAAGTTGTATGTATTCTTGGGAGATTTCCGAGTTATTGTATGTCTCACTGATGACAAAAAACGTTTTACTCTTCCTTTAGAAATTATAGGATTTGGGAATCCAAAACGACATTTTGTATAAAATTTCCCTTCACATTTGTATTTTCGTCTGCAGTATTTCCCACATAGATGACTTTGAAAGCGTAAAACTTGTTGCCTGAAGCTCTTTTCTCCTCCATCTCTTGGAATTGCACATGTAACATACTGTTCAATGAAAGACAAAACAGTTTCAACACTATCTGTTCCAAATTCTGGTGCATTTTTTATCCATAATAGCATGTGGATCTAAGGAGCACCTCTGGCATGGTACTCCACTCGCCAAAAGAAATCAGTTACCTCTCCAAGAGGTGGAATGTTTTTATTGCAGATAAATAACATCATACTCTGAAACCTATGGTTAAAATACCTGCACACATTTACAGGATCCAAGGAACAGAGTTCTCCAGCTGTCTTCAATCCAATGTTTTTAACATTTGAATTTGCTTCTCGGAGAAAATCTTCCCACGAATATTCAGCACAGCTAAGTGTTACAAACCATGTATGTGTACCTAAGTTTCTTAACATGCATTTAAGTTCACCATGACGACGATACCATGCCACCGGAATGAGAATGTGATGGAGGCAAGAGAAGGAAGAGAGGGAGTGGAGTACAGCTGCCAGAAAAAAGGAAATTAAATAAGACGGACTTAACACTGGCTACATGAGCTAATGCTCGTTTCGGCAATGAAGGGTGTTTGGCAGCTTTGGCTTTCATCTCGACTAGCCTGCTGGCTTGCTGGTCCCCGCGTCTCTGGAATCCATTGGACTGGTCTGGCAGAAGCCCCGGCGCTTTCCCCAGACAAGGAGATGGACCCATTGAAAATTGCAGCAAAAGGAGGCAGCCCAGCCAAAGCCTTGGTTAATCCATTAGGAACTGGCCTGTCCGCGGGTGCAGAGGATCCAGACACAGGAGCACCTTGAGACCCTCACGGGTGAGTAGCGCGCTTACAATTCCCTGATTGATTGATTGAGCGCTGAGGGGTGCTGCAGTAAAAGGAGGCTCGTCGCTGGTCTGTAAGCCAGTGATGCGACTTCTACAATCGGGAAAGGTGGCAGACTTGTTTTTGTCTAGCGATGTTACAGAGCAGACAGAGGGGGCTAAAATTATTGACACACTACTGGGTGCAATACCGGCAGTCTGTACAGGTATGGCAGGGAGTCAAGAGGGGTTTCCACGCGGCCTCAGACTTACGGAGTGTGCTGAATGAGCAGGGGGTGGTGGCCACATATGGAAGGATGTTAAAACTGGAGATACAATGTCTCCAATGTCTCCAATAGACGTGCTTGTGGAGGGAGGTAACAACGTTGCGGACAAGGTCAGTCGCAACTGTATCGACTCACAGGCTGAGGTGAGGGACTTAACTGAGGAACTGGCACCTGCATTAGGGCTTGCTAGGGTAGACGGACCCACCTCGGATTCGGGAGGCCTGAGAGAGGCAGCGCTAATGGCCAATGATGGGCGGGAAGGAGGCAAAGTGGGGACGACCTCACCTAGTAATAGCCCCGATTATCTAGCTCAAACAGCAGCTCAAAAATCACCCCAGGCCAATGAAGGAGGACATGAGGAGCTCACAGTATATAAGGTACATGAGGCCAACAACTGCTTAACATCAGCCACAGGGCAAGATCCAGGAGGCCACCCTCTTTGGGGACGGGTAAATAAAAGCGGGCACATGACTGGGGTCAAGCCCAGCCCCTGTGAGTAAGAAAGAGAAACCTAAGTCGAGTAGATTGGGGAAGAAAGGTACAGATTTGTACAGAAGCAACCAATATCATAG
Source organism: Calotriton arnoldi (assembly GCA_963921515.1). NCBI lineage: Eukaryota > Metazoa > Chordata > Amphibia > Caudata > Salamandridae > Calotriton > Calotriton arnoldi. The sequence continues at coordinate 27,766 of CAWUFW010015683.1, forward strand.
CTCTAGCACTCACACAAAGGTCACTCCAGATGGTAGCACCCTTCATAAATGGGTTCAATCGAAGGGGGAAGTGAAATCTCTGATCTCCCGGTTATCAAGCTCAGGTACGAGATCTGGGCTGGATTCTAAGGCTTCAGCTGGTTCTGAAAGGGACTCACTCGGCTTATCCACCAGTCTCCGGCCAAGTGTATCGGCTCTGCCTGCCTACCAAGCGCAAACCCCAGAATCACTTGAGTCTCCATCAAACCTCAACTTTGTCAGTGAAGGGGAGGACATTGCTGGGAAACAACGGCAGAGCCATCACTCTCTCTAATCCTACAGGCATTGTAGGAGCAAAAGCTGGAGGCACAAGATCACTATGCGCAGGCCAGGGCAGACAATCTCAGTATCCAGCAGTCCTTAAACTAGGTGATCAGCACGGTGGGGATACTAACGAGAGACATCGCAGAGCTGCAAACATGGGTCACAGAGACTGAAGAGACTACCACTGCAACCACTAAAATTGTACAAACTCATGACGAGCAAATACTAGCCATGCAAATTAAAATAGAAGATCTGGAGAACCGGCAACGTCGCAACAACTTAAGGCTGTTCGGGGTCCCTGAAGGCAAGGAGGGCTCTGACCCTCGTGCCTATGTGGTTCAGCTACTCCAAAGGGCCTTCCCTGAACTGTCAGACTGGGATTCTCAAATCCAGCGAGCACATAGACTGCCTATAACTCTGCAGAAACTGAATTCTTGCTATCCCAGACCTTTTCTGATTTTTTTTAGCAACTTTTTATTAGGGCAGGTGATATCTATTAAGCTGGGCCCAGTACCCCAGTAGTGGTTGATTCCCTCTCTATCTTTGTCAGATCAAACCTATGCAGAGCCACCTTGTACAGACGCTGGAAGATGAGACAACTTATCGATCCAATAAAGGCAGAAGGTGCCCAGGTGTTTTTGCAAGAGCCGGCCCGACTAAAAATCATAAAAGGCAGACACTTGCAGTTTTTCCTCATGGACCAGGAGGCTAAGCAAGCTTTAAGCCAATGGCAGTCAGAGAGGGCTCCTAAAAAGACCTAGAAACCTAAGACAATAAGCGCTTTAGCTCTGAAATACGGCCAATCGACATATTGATGTTTGTTTTCTCCCTTTTCTTACTTTTATCTTGATGTTGGGATGGCTCTACCTTTCTTCTCCATGGGGCAATTTGGTGGCAGGTGAGCGGTGGACAGAGGGCTGCTCTGGGTGTGCTGCGGGCTGATAGCTGCCAATCCAAACGGCAGCCTATAAGGAGGACGATTCCTTCTTTACGATACTGAGGGGGCAGAGGGGGGACGGGGAGGGGTGCAACAGGGTAAGAGGGGGCGGAGTGGGGCTGCTGATGAAAAAGTCAAAAAGGGCACACATAAGTGGGAAAGGAGGGTGGCAGGGAGCAGGATAAGGGAACATAAAGATGATTTGAGGCTAGATAATGGGTCCACACTCAAAATACACTGTAGCGGTACAGCTCATCAAGCCTTATGGCACTGATCAGATGTATGGCCTGGGATGTGTCAGGCTTGAATAGTGGAGTTAAGCGCCAACTAGTTTGGGAGGAGCTGAAAGCGTATAGACCCCATATTGTCCTTCTTACAGAGACACATTTAGCTTATGAAGATCGAAGCTTGCTTAAGCACCTTGGGTACCAAATAATTATCTGCACATCTCAGAGCCTGTCTATAAGGGGTACTGCTACACTGGTGAGCAAGGCACTTGATCACAGAGTCCTTAAGACCTTGGCTGACCAACAGGGGAGATGGGCACTGGCGCAATTGGGAATTAAGGGTATGAAGTACGTGTTTTGCGCAATATATGGCCCCAATGACGGAGTTTGGAGTTACTAGACTGGGAAGGGGAGCGACTAATCATGGGTGATTTTAACTGCGTTGTGAAATATGCCATTGACTCCACAAACCGGGCGGCCACTCCTAGAATGGTGAAGGTGAGAGCTTCAATCTTTGAATTGGGGTGGCTGCACTCTTTAAAGGACGCTTGGTGCTCACTCTATCCAGCTGCTCTGGGGTATACTTACTACTCTGCTCCACATCGACAGTATTCTAGAATAGACATGGCTTGAGTTTCTGACAATATACTGTCAACCGCTGACATGGAAGTATGCCCTAGGATCGCATCTGATCACAACCCTATACTATTATCTTTTCAGGTCAAGGCAGGGCTTCAAATACTTCGGCCCTTTCATTCTCGTGCTACTTACTCATGATGGCGACTACTTAGCTTTTATTCTTAAAAAATTAGCAGATTTCCTTGAGGATAATGTGGGGTCAGCTTCTCCTTGTGTAGTGTGGGACGCGATGAAGGCATATACTAGGGGGGGTCACCCAGCAGTATATTTGGCAGCAAAATAGGGAGCGAGAGACTGCGGATAGGGCTGCTCTTCAAAAACTACTAGCCAGTGAACTTCGCCATGCAGATGCAATTCGGCAAGGCGCCCTAGATCAGGACCTATTGCATACCTCCCTAATAGACGAGCGTCTGGCTATAAGCAGGTTTGTCAGGGAGAAAGTTGCTGTAAGCTACAACAAGCACAGGTCATTACAATATGAGTACGGGGATCGAAATGGGAAGGTGCTCTCCCATCAGTTAGCATACAATCGAGCTGAGTCACTGATAAAGGTCATCAAAGGGGAGAACGGCATACTACACAAGAATCCACAAGCTATAGTCTAGCAATTCTCCATCTTATGTTAGAAACTTTATACACAAAAGGTGCTGCTGGACGAGACAGGAATTCGGGAATATTTAATGGGGAGTAAGCTGCCGCTTTTGCGGGAGGAGGACTCGGCCTTGTTGGAACAAGAAATTATGCACGAGGAAATCGGTGAAGCAATACTTGGATTACCATCGGGGAAAGCAGCCGGGGAAGACTCAAACCCAGCCGAGTTTTACAAAGCCTGTAAGAGTGTTTTGGTCCCTCTACTGGGAGAGGTTATTCAACTTACAGGATCAAGGGTCTTGGCTCCTGAGTCATGGAATATTACAAACATAGTCTTTTTCTTGAAAAAGGACAAATCACCTGAGGAGTGCAGCTCCTACCGGCCGCTATCCCTCATAAACGCGGATGCCAAGATATTCGCTAAAAATCCTGGCCACCCGGTTGGCTCCCATGATGCCAGGCTTAGTTTATGGCCTTTATACAGGGCAGAGATACCACCGCTCACGTCAACACCTCGATGGGGGCCTTTGATGCTACTGGGAAGTCAGCGCTGAGCTTGGGCATGGTCTTGTTAGACACCGAAAAGGCTTTCAACCGGGTGGCTTGGGATTATTTATGGGCAACACTTACAACATTTGGATTAAGAGGAAGATACTGTAAATAGATACAAGCTTTGTATAGTAGACCTCAGGCTAAATTGTATTATGCCAGCTTGCAAGCGGCTCAGTTTCCAATTCGGTGTGGCATCAGACAAGGCTGCCCTCTTTCTCCTCTTCTCTTTGCGCTATATATTGAGCCATTCATTAAGGCGCTGCATACTAACGCACAGATATTCCCTTTGACCATAGGGCAGCGCCAGTTGAAAGTCACCGCTTATGCCGATGACATAGCCGTTTTTACCACCGATCCAGCATCTGCAATAGAAGCTACTGAAACGGAAGCAAATAAATGTGGTCTTCTTTCTGGTTACAGGCTGAACGTCAATAAGACGCAAGTGCTTCTTAATTTACAGCCTGAACGACCTATCTCAGGTGGCTGCTCGACCGCTACCTACTTAGGGATTCATATCTCTCCAAATATCGAACTTATACCCACACTAAATTACGATCCTCTGTTGGCAGTTAAAGCCAAGCAACTGAAAAGTTGGCATAAGCTTCCAATTATCATATTGGGGAGGTGCAACATTATAAAAATGAAAGTGCTACCAACATTTTTATATCTATTCTGGTCGATTCCAATGCGTGTCCCTAACTCTTTCTTTAGTAAATTAGATTGTGTCTTGAGCAGTTTTGTTTGGGGGTACAAAAACCACGAAGGGCAATAGGGCTAATAAAATTGCCGTACAACCAGGGGGGGCTAGAACTCCCGCACTGGCTGGTTCTGGGGCCTGATAGTTGAATGTGTTTATATAGAATCAATGACCCTAACTATTTTAAACGCGTCCACTTTAAGGCCATCAGGGATTGAGTACACATATGACAGGGAATTGGTGCCAGGTGTTCTTTCTCTCTTTTCCATGATAATCTCCCCTTATGGGGTAACCCAATGTTTCCGGAGGTATTTCAGGACCCTGATAGCAGGCGGTGGGCAAGGTATGGCATTGACCATCTGGGCCAGTTATATGACCATAATGGCTTTCGGTCATTTGAAAACCTGCAACTTACATTTGATATTCCTCGTCAGATGTTCTTTAAATACCTCGAGCTCAGGGATTATTTCTTGAGACACCATGCACTATTAACAGTTTTGAGCTCCCTGGTATGGGAGTGTTTGCAAGGGCAGAATCGGAGGTCAGCAATCAGTATGATGTACCAATGCTTGTGCCAGTTTAGAGTAAACAGCTGCGAAAAACTAGCAGCAAGATGGAGTGAGACTCTGGGGATAAATGTCTGCTCTGAAGCAATCAAGACAGCGTTTGGTGCTATAGAGCGATCGATACACTCTGTCAGTCTAAGATTGCAGCAGTTTTGCACAATTTTGCATTATACTATACCCCAGAGAGGATTGCTAGATGGGCTAGAGGTGGGGGAGGACAAGGTGGGGGACAAGGAGGGGACCACTGTAAATGCTCCAAATGTGGTTTGCATGCAGCCAACATTGTGCACATGTTCGCTACCTGTCCTGATTTAGAAACATTCTGGCAGAAGATAACATATGCCATAATGCTTTAGGGGTCGACTATACATTATCAGTGGCTGAAATCATGTTGGGCTACAAAGAGGATAGTCATGGAAATAGATGTATTATTTCAATAATGCTGGTGGCAGTTCGACTTGCTATAGCCAGGGTCTGGATTTCATCTAAACCGCCTTCAGTAGCTGAATGTTGGGCAATTGTGAGAGAAACTTTTGAAAGGGAGAAGGCCCTGGCTAGAGCAAGGGGCATTCGCTCCCTGCAGAAATTTTATTCCATATGGGGATGTCTCGAAGATGCTTAGAGTATCAGACTAACGGGACTATTTATTAGAACTGGGTCCATTAGTAGAAAGGTCACATATTTTAAACCTGTTTATGCTATGACCTGGAATGATCTGGAATGTATGCATGTATTATTGTTATTATTACTGCTTCCTGCTATGCCACGTTTTTACAAAGAGTGTCTTGGTGTTCCTTTTTTGACAATAAAAAGATTTTTAAAAAAAGAAAGTGCAGACAAATCACTTTCAAACAGAAGATGAAATATATGGAATGCACTGTCGAAATCTTGGACTTCAGAGTACAATCTTGTTGATCCATATTCTGAAGCTGGAATCCGTACAGCTCGCCCATCAAATCGTCAACATTTTCCAGTGGGGAATAGCTGTGGAAAACAACGAGCTTCTAAACTTTTTCCCCATACACTCATGGCAGTTCCCTTTGCTTCTTTCATTTGAAATAATTCACTACTGTTTCCTATTATTTTTTTTGAATGCAGAGGATGTATTGTATAATGTTCATAAATCTCTTCAGTCCTGCACGTGTCCACTTTTTCAATTTGGCTGCTTGAAATTACTGTTTCCTCTTGTAAGGATATTACTTGTTCATCAACATTTACATTCTTATAATACATATTATTCTGTACTAGGTATAGTGTAGCCTTTTGAAGTTTATTAACATCTACAAACTCTTGCCAGATTTTTCGACTTTTTGTTGGTACACCATTTACTAGAATAACTACTGGTTCATTTTCCTCTCTATCTACACCAACAGTTTCAATGTTTTTCTTAAAATCTAAAGGTAAGTGCACAACTCTTCCTTTCAGACCTTTTTGTAAATCTGTTGGTTTGCAGCTTACCTGTTTTAGGTTCCATATGAACCATGGCCTGAAATGGGTGTACAGATTGAATAAGAATAGAGTCATATGCATTTAAATCTGCCAGTTCCTGAGGAATAGGCACCAACTCTAAGTTGTTGTGTACTGCTCTAACTGGCATTTTGTTTTCTTCTAATTTGTTGTAACAGTACTTACAAATAACTTGATCACTAGCCAACTCAAACTCACCTTCTACCAACAAATAAACACCAAATTGCTGCCACTTATCATTGTTTTCCTTTTCACTTTTTAAATATAAATCAACATTTCTAGTTTGACTTTTATATTGAGTACGTCGACAACAAATACAAATATAGTTTGGTTTTTCAGACGAAACTGTGTTAAACTTTGTAATTTCTTCTGCAAACTCATCAATACTAATCTCTTTTTTCGTGTTCTTCAACACCTACACTTTTCAAACTCTCAGTTTCCATACAGTTTTCTTCTGAACCAAAAAACGGAAACTGTATATCATCACAAACTTTCTCTATATCTGATACAGAACCGTACAAGAGAGTTTTATTCATTTCACTCAAACATAATACAGGAGTTTTTACATAATAGAGTCTCCTTCCTAACTTCCGCATTTCAGAGTGGTGTACAGCTAACATTCTTAAATGATGAAAAGTACTTTGGCACACTTTTCTTGAAAGACAAGCCAGAGAATGACCTTGCAAATTAGTATATTTTCTCATTTTACATGGATCTAGTCCTTGTAACATCTTAATGTTCTCTTTAACACTTTTTTTGGCATATCCTCGTAAAAACATTCATAATATGTCAATAGATTCCTGTCGAATACTGCAGATACTGCTACAATCCCAGTTATATACAAGAGCTTGTGTACACCTCCCTTGAACTTCTTCAGCTATTACTTCTTCCACATTCCTAACAACCATTTTTTCTTTTGCAATGGGAGAACCATCTTTCACCTCATATCATCGACCATTAGTATTAACTGCATGTACTAATGTGTTTTGTTGAAAATAGCTTTCTTCATTAAAGAAAGGCTCAGTACTGGAAGTGTGCTTCCATTCACCAGTGAAAGTTTTACAAAAGTTACTTCTATTAACCAGTCTTTTTCTTTTGCTTTTCTCCTTTATAAACACCAATGTTTTATCCAATGTTCTCATTCTCTTCAATATTAATATAAATCATTTTCATTTTATTTCAAAAGCTTTATCTACTACACTTTCAATCTGTTGCTTTTTCTTATAAGCTGATGATCTTTTTTCTCTTACAGCTTCACTTTTTACTGATGGCTTTGAATGTTGAGCCTAGCCAAATTTAAAACAGAAATCCTTCCCATATCACTGTTGTAAGTCTCACCATGTTTCAGAAGGCTTCAATGCGTGTGTCTGTGTGTTTTGCTAGTGGCATGATACATAAAAACAAACATACAAATAGTTGAATACCTATGTTTCAGACTGCATGCTCTCTACATTTGTGTACAAGAAGGTGTATGTATTACTTTCTGGTCATAAAACAGAGCACGTGGGTATTGAATAGTCTATTTGAGGGACTCTACAACACCTACATATGTAAGACATGCCTGTCTGTGCGAACGAATGACAGAGCAGAACTGAGAAGATTTCTCCACCTGTAGGAGAAGCTACCAGCTTTTTAAGCAAGCATCTTCAAGTGCATAACATATGTGAGAATACATATACAAGTAGACACATACCTGAGTCACGAGAGCATGCAGACCTTTAAACTTGACAGACTGCACTTCCCATTTCAAACAGACACCTACATATATTCGGCTTACTTCGAGTGTACCTTTCCACAGACTCATACGAAGTAGCCTAATCACTAATCCCTCTGCCAACATGTCTTAAAACTCACTTTTCTCTTGCAGCTTCACTATTCACAGACTGCTTTGAACGTTGGGCCTAGCCAAATTTAAAAGAGCAATCCTTCTCATGTCAATGTTGTAAGTCTCACCATATTCCTGAAGCATGCATGAGTGTGTCTGGACCTTTTGCTAGTGGCGTGATACATAAAAAGAAACATACAAATAGTTGAATACCTGTGTTTCAGACTGCATGCTCTCTAAATTTGTGTATAAAAAGTTTTTTGTATTCCTTTCTGCCCATAAAACTGGGCACATGGGTATTGAAAAGTCTATTTGAGGGGCTCTATATCACCTAAACACACTAACACATGTCTGGCAGTGCAAGCAAATGACAGAGCATAACTGGAAAGATTTATCTACCTGTAGGAGAAGCTACCAGCATTTTAAGCTAGCATCTTCAGATGCATAACACGTGTGACAATACATGAACAAGTAGTCAGACACCTCAGTAAAGAGAACACAGACCTTTAAACTTGACAGACTGAACTTCCCATTTCAAGCAGACACCTAAATGTATAAGGCCTACTTCGCGTGTACCTTTCCACAAACTCATACGAAGTAGCCTAATCACAAATCCCTCTGCTAACATGTCTAAAACTCACTTTTCTCGTGCAGTTTCACTATTCATCGACAGCTCTGAATGTTGGACCTAGCCAAATTTAAAACAGCAATCCTTCCCATGTCAATGTTGTAAGTCTCACCATATTCCTGAAGCATGCATGAGTGTGTCTGTACCTTTTGCTAGTGGCATGATACATAAAAAGAAACATACAAATAGTTGAATACCTGTGTTTCAGACTGCATGCTCCCTACATTTGTGTACAAGAAGGTGTATGTATTCCTTTTTGCTCATAATACAGGGCACGTGGGTACACAGATATATAGACTGGGATACTGTTTAATACATCTGTAAACATGTTTTAACATCAGTTTTCTCAACTACTTTCATTAGACACTCAGAAAGCACACATATTAGTATGCACAACCTATTTCAATCTTCATTTCAGTACAATAAAACAAACTGCAATACACATTCGTACATTTTGTTACATATTTCAAACATCACATTTCTCTAATGCTTTGAAAGCTTTATAAATAATGCATTACAAAGTTAAAAATATTATTACAAATACTGAAGCACTACTACGCAATACATAACAAACCTTACACATTTGTAACTCACCTCTGAAATACCGTTGCAGAATATGAAAATGTCAGGAACTCCTAAAAGATCTTCTTTCCAATACAATAAATGTGCTGCACCACTCTCAACAAGGTAAAACCAGTAATGGCAAACCATCCTTCTCTTTTTGCACACACATGAATGTAAGTAACAAATCAAAATGCTCCCTTCTGTTATTCAAATTCTAAAACCCATTTCTCTTGGTTACACATATTAACCCTTTATTACTCTTTTCTAAAACTACCCAATATGCTTCTGTAATTTATTGGAGTCGCGACTCCACCGCGGTGCCGCAGTTCAGAGTCGCGATGGAGCCGCGAACTCTTACGAGAGTTCAAAAACCATTTCCAATAATACTAGTATATATTTTTAAGAACACACCACTTCTAAACATAGTACTGATTTAGGAAATCTTACTTTAGTAGCGTATCACTTATATATAACTTAACATTTCATATTTTAAAACCACAGTTAAGTTTCAACCTTTCCCCATTCTGTTTAATCCTAGTTTCCATAGTAACACTTTCTGCAACATTCAACTGTCCCAGCAGGTCACAAGTTCACAATATTTGTAAATTCAGCACACTCGCTTACAAATGTAAATAGCAGGTTTGGTTTACTTTTGCAAAATATTAGCTTATCCTGTCTACTGTACCTTTCAAACTTTTTTCTATAACCAATCAGAAAGATGCTTGGTCTGCAAAGTAACATGAACTATTTCTCAGTGCACAATGTTGATGAACAGCCAATCAGTTATCAGCTTTTTCAAAAATAGCATCTTCTTCACCACTTTAGATACCTCTCATTCTACCGACTGACTTACTCAGCTTCAGACATTTTTGGATGCCATCCACTCATCCCTCCAAAATGCTTACAGTATGGATTGTAAGACACAGCTATGTTTTCTGGGGCAAAAGGTATGCTGAACACAGAGGTATTGACAAAGACCTATGTTTGCAAAATGTTGATATTAAATGGTTTCCACAGAGAGGATTAAAGTGCCACCAATTGCTGCCTTTGGTTAAAACATGTTTGCATCTCTAACCCCCTGACCTCATGATTGTGCACTGTGGTGGCAATGACCTAGGCACATTGACTGGTGGTTGGATTTGAAATCATAATGAAGGATACCCTTGCACAACTGATGTTACTTATCCCTCTCACTGTCTTTGTATACTCTAATATATGCCAAAGACAGAAATGGAAGTAGTCAAATCAATTCTGTCCACAGATTGAGAAGGCCAGGAGAAATGTCTATAAAGGTGTTTCTGCTTACCTCAGAGACCATATCATGGGCTCTATCTATAACAACAATCTATGTTTTGACATACATAACATCTACAGAACTGATGGAGTTCACTTCACAGATGAAGAGAACAGAGTGTTTCTCAACAACCTTAAGCTGTGCATCCCCACTTACATGTAGCTGCAACAAAGCCAACAAAGTCATAATAAACACAACGGCTCTTCTTAGAGACACCCTATAACCCAACAGTGAAAGTTATATATTTTTAAACATATATACTATTTTTAATTTTTTTCGGATTCACTAACCCATGGCGAATCCACAAAACAAAAGCACGAATTCAATGTACTACAACACACATAACCTTACAATTTTAACTTTTAATTTACATTTTTAATTTTATATCAAATTCTGACAATTTTATTGTGATTATGAAGTTCAATTTCATTACCTCTATAAAAATAGTTCACAACTATAACACTACCTTCTGAATTAGATAGTATTTAATTATTTATTTAAGATAGATCCGCGATTCCACAGCGACCTTACACTAGTGGGCCGCGCTGAGAGCCACGATAGGGTCGCGACTCCTACCATGAGAGAAAAAAAATGATTAATGCCCCCCAGTTCCATAGGGCCGTTTCAGCCATGGGGACCCCAGGGGATGGGGTCCCAGAGGTCCAAATTATTCCAGGTAAGGGGGCCACACAACTCCCGCCCCTAATTAAATAAATTAATAATTTTTCAAAAAAGGACCAGCAAATTGCCAGAGGCCCTGCCTCCTTTCTCCACCACTCTGCAAACGTACCTCCTGGCACACTTCTGGTTGGGGATGAAGTCCCCTTGGCTCTAGCGTGTCCTTAGGTGCCAACAAGCCCTCCTGTTACCATCAGTAAGTCCCACACAGTGGAACGGCTGAGAGGTCTTCAAAGGCCACGCCCCCTTTCTCCACTACCCAGCTCACTGCTGGTTGGGGGATGAAGACCTCTTGGATGCTGAGGGTTCTTGGGGGCCCATAATCGCTCCTGACCTCCAGTAAGTCAGACACAGCAGGATTCCTGACAGCTGGTCATAGGCCAGCTCCCTTTCTCCACCACTCTGCAAAACACGACTACTAGTTAAAAACCATAGAAATCGACTTAAAAACCAAAGGTTACAGGGACGTTATAGTTAGGAAATAGAATTTGAAAAACCTTAGAAATTCACAAAAAACGAAGGTTACAGGGTCCTTATAGTTAGGAAATAGAATTAAAGAAACCTTAGAAATCCACTGAAAACACCAAAGGTTGCAGGGACGTTATAGTTAGGCTCAGATTTTACTCATGTAACCCCAGTGAACTTTAGCAGTTAAAGTTACCTAAGCTAACTATAACTTATGGCGCCGTAATGCACTGCTTATGGCCTCACATATTACATCACTTGTGACATGGTCAGTGACATCACTGATGACATTACTGATGACATCATTCACAGAACCACTCACAACCCCAAACAACCTCTCATGTGCATACTCACACACCCACACAACCACTCACATATCCATTCACAGACCCATACCAGTACTCACATACTCACTCACCCTTCCATAGAGCCACTCACACACCCACCCACTCACTCACTCATACAGCCGCTCATGCACCATTCACTCACATAAACAACTACTGATAAAACCAATCACTCCCCATACAACCACTCACACAGCCACACACTCAGCTATACAGCTACTCATACACCCACTTATTACCTACACACTCACTCACATACCCACTCACTCACCCATGCAGCCTCTCAACACAGCCACTCACTCACACACCCACTCACCCATGCAGGCTCTCAACATAGCCACTCACTCACCCATACATGCACTCACATACCCACAGAATCACTTACATACCCATTCACACATCCATACAAGCACTCACCCATAAAGCCATTCACACAACTACTCACTCATCCATACAGCCACTTACACACCCAGTCACTCACTCATATTGTCAGTACGCACCAAATTACCTACCCATAGAGCCACTCACACTGCCACTCACTCACCCATACAGGCACTGAGACACCTACTCACACACAATTTCACTCACCTATACAGCTATTCACACACCCACTCATACACCTACACAGCAGCTCTCACACCCATTCACAGAAGGATACATATAGACACACAGTCACTCACATAATGTATGTTAAAAATAGTATCAGTCAGTAGTAGTGCACCTAGCATAAGTCCGTTTTATATAGCGCAACATACTAATTTAACTTTTGTAGGTGGTAAGTATATATGTTTAACACCCATAATCTCTTAAAAACCCTTACACTCACTTGATGATGTCATCAGTAATGCCATTTGAGATGTCATCAGTGATGTCATCAGTGATGTGACTGACCATGCCAGTGATGTAATATGTGATGTCGTAAGCAGCATATAGCGGGGGATTAAGTTATTGTTAGCTCAGGTAACTATAACTGCTGAATTTGAACAAGTGAAATCTGAGCCTAACCTTTGTTTTTTTCAGTAAATGTATATATATATATATGTGTGGTTTTCATGATTAAGGCTACAGGTATTGGCAGGGAGCAGGTTGGAGACATGAATGCCAACTCACTGTGGTAATAATTTGTGCATGAGACTGTGAGCAACATCGAGACCCACTGGGGTTTTATTTTATTTTGCAGCATACAAGCACCAGAATGCTCGGAGGCACTTGGGGTGGGGCATCTTTGAAAGAAAAACATGTGACTGCAGTTCTCACTGTTGACTCTTTGCCTAGCCTGTGAACAAGGGCGTGGAAGCCCGAGACGTGTCTGACTGTGATTTTAGGCATCTTGTCGCTGCTTTGCTCGCTGCACCTTCATTAAAGGAATTTGAATCCACCTGAGAGGCTTTTCCGTATGGAGGCAACCCTTTTTCTGGATTTAATACGGCTGGCCCAGTCGTGGAACTGCCTGCTGCGGAAGTGCGGCTCTGTGGACCATGAGTGTGTGGTACCTGGGACTGGTGGTTTTCCTGATGAAGGCTACAGGTATTGGCAGGGAGCAGGTTGGAGACATGAATGCTAACCCACTGTGGTAATAATTAGTGCATGAGACTGTGAGCAACATTGAGACCCACTGGGGTTTTATTTTTTTTTGCAGCACTACAAGCACCAGAATGCTCGGAGGCCCTTGGGGCAGGGCATCTTTGAAAGAAAAACATGTGACTGCAGTTCTGGCTGTTGACTCTTTGCCTAGCCTGTGAACAAGGGCGTGGAAGCCCCGAAACACGTCTGGCTGTGATTTTAGGCATCTTGTCACTGCTTTGCTTGCCGCACCTTCATTAAAGCAATTTGAATCCACCTGAGAGGCTTTTCCGTATGGGGCAACTTTTTTCTGGATATATATATATATATATAAATGCGTCTCTCTGTGCTTGGTCGGAGGAGGCTTTATCTAATAAAGAGGTCTTTACCTGTATAGCCCTCGTGTGCGTGCTCTTTTCCTGTAGTGGAGCAGAGGTTTTTGTTTGATATATATATATTTACCTACTGGCGGTCGCCAGTAGGTAGTTATAGTTAGGACCTAGTTTCCATAGGAACAGCGTTTTTGTTTTCCCAATAACTTTGGTGCCGGTTGACGAATCTTCGCGAAACTTTCAAAACTAGTGATCAGCTCCGGTCAGCTCCTGTCTTGAAAGTTTCGAGGTGATTCGCCAAGCGGGTGCCGAGAAAAAAGGGGGGTCCCAAAACACGTTTTCCCCATGCAATTTTTCACAGGAAACTTTAGACAAAGCTACAGCCCGAACTGCTGAACGGAATTACACCAAATTTGCCAAAAAGGTAGCCCTTTGTTCAGAAAGAGTCCTTTTTGTTAAATGGTGTAAATCCGTTCAGTAGTTCCTGAGAAATTCAAAAAATAAAAAGTTTCGAAATCTGGGTGGAGCCTAACCCTCGAGCATGAGCTTGGCTCTAATTGGCTGCCAACACTTCAAACCAGGAAGTGTTGGCAGCCATCTTGTGCTCGGACCGAGGGGGAAAGAAAAGGTGAGAGAAAGAAAAAAAAAACAAGAAAAGGGGGCAGGGTAAAAACACCCTGAACCCCCAAGCCTGCTCTGGGGGTCCCACAGGGACCCCCAGGCCCCAAAAAATTAAATTTTCGGGCGGGCTCGCGCCGGTGCGCGAATCCGTCTGAAAATGGAAAAAAAATGAAGCGCGGTCTCCCGCGCTTTGTTTTCAAAGACCCCGGGTGGGTCAAGTCCCGGGGGCAATTTATGAATGTAGCGGGGGCCGCGGGGCCCCCACAGCCCCATGGACTGCCAACTCCCCGGGGCTTCTTTCTTACGTGAGTGGGCGGTCACTGCAGCATGACGGCTTTGCCTGGCACCGCTACCTTCATGAGTGAGCAGGCTTTCTTTGCTGGCTCTAATAATAGGTACGCCGCAGGCCTGGTATCTCTACGTCGCCTTTCCATGTCAGTGGTTTCAGTCCTCCTGAAACCATTGACCTGGAAAGGTGGCGGGGTCAGCTGCAATGCTCTGTCAACCCCAAAAGCCTTATTGTATATTCAATAGGGAGGGCTGGGTGCAGGACGCGGTTGTAGTGCGCTGGCCGTGTTGGTTTTGGCTGGGCCACGGTGACAGAGTATCCGTGAGACCGGAAGAGAGGGGGCGGGAGTTGAGGGTCTTTGGGTCCCATTAGGAGTGCATTGGGTATAACGTCGCCTTATGTGAGATTTGTTTGTGGTTTTAACTTCTGCTGCAGGTCGTGTGCATTATCTAACCAACAAAGATAGAATATCACTTTCTCTACACTTGATTTAGCCATGTGTACGTTTATTAAGCGCCCTGAAGTGTCAGTATACCTACCGGCCCAGCTGGCGCTTTACAAAATAATGCCATACTCAATGGCAGGGTGTGCTGCGTGCCAAGCAAGAGGGGCATCGTCAGAAGATGTGTGCATACTGGCAGTATCAAAGTATTAGGAGAAGTCCGCGGTTGCTGCTCCCTCCTGTTGTCACTTGTTTACCCCCGCCCTTCCTCCCTCACGTTATCCGTGGTCACTTGTTTACCCCCTCCTCACACACTCACTCCCACTGTCCATTGCCACTTGTTTATTCCTGCCCTCCCTCCCTCCCGTTATCCATGGTCACTTGTTTACCCCCAATCTCCCCCTCCCTCCCACTGTCCATTGCCACTTGTTTACCCCCACCCTCCCTCCCGTTGTCACTTGTTTACCCGCACCCTCCCTCCCTCCCGTTATCCTTGGTCACTTGTTTACCCCCAATCTCCCCCTCCCTCCCACTGTCCATTGCCACTTGTTTACCCCCACCCTCCCTCCGAGTGTCACTTGTTTACCCCCACCCTCCCTCCCGTTGTTACTTGTTTACCCCCGGCCTCCCTCCCTCCCATTATCCATGGTCACTTGTTTACCCCCAATCTCCCCCTCCCTCCCACTGTCCATTGCCACTTGTTTACCCCCACCCTCCCTCCCGTTGTCACTTGTTTACCCCTGCCTCACACACTCCCTCCAGTGGTCCGTGGTCACTTGTTTACCCCCAATCTCCCCCTCCCTCCCAAAGTCAATTGCCACTTGTTTACCCCCACCCTCCCTCCCGTTGTCAGTTGTTTACCCCCGCCCTCCCTCCCTCCCGTTATCCATGGTCACTTGTTTACCCCAATCTCCCCCTCTCTCGCACTGTCCATTGCCACTTGTTTACCCCCACCCTCCCTCCCGTTGTCACTTGTTTACCCCTGCCCTCCCTCCCCGTTATCCCTGGTCACTTCTTTACCCCCGATCTCCCCTCCCTCCCACTGTCCATTGCCACTTGTTTACCCCCACCCTCCCTTCCGTTGTCACTTGTTTACCCCCGCCCCTCCCTCCCGTTATCCATGGTCACTTGTTTACCCCCAATCTCCCCCCTCCCTCCCACTGTCCATTGCCACTTGTTTACCCCCACCCTCCCTCCCATTGTCACTTGTTTACCCCTGCCCTCCCTCCCTCCCGTTATCCCTGGTCACTTCTTTACCCCCGATCTCCCCCTCCCTCCCACTGTCCATTGCCACTTGTTTACCCCCACCCTCCCTCCCGTTGTCACTTGTTTACCCCCCCTCCCTCCCTCCCGTTATCCGTGGTCACTTGTTTACCCCCGATCTCCCCCTCCCTCCCACTGTCCATTGCCACTTGTTTACCCCCACACTCCCTCCCGTTGTCACTTGTTTACCCCCGCCCTCCCTCATATCTGTGGTTTTAGGACTCCTGAAACCAGTGACATGGAAAGGTGGCGGAGTCAGCTGCAATGCTCTGTCAACCCCAAAAGCCTTATCGTATATTCGATAGGGAGGGCTGGGTGCAGGTCGCGGTTGTAGTGCGCTGGCCGTGTTGGTTTTGGCTGGGCCATGGTGACAGAGTATCAGTGAGACCGGAAGAGAGGGGGCGGGAGTTGAGGGTCTTTGGGTCCCATTAGGAGTGCAATGGGTATAACGTCGCCTTATGTGAGATTTGTTTGTGGTTTTAACTTCTGCTGCAGGTCGTGTGCATTATCTAACCAACAAAGATAGAATATCACTTTCTCTACACTTGATTTAGCCATGTGTACATTTATTAAGCGCCCTGAAGTGTCAGTATACCTACCGGCCCAGCTGGCGCTTTACAAAATAATGCCATACTCAATGGCAGGGTGTGCTGCGTGCCAAGCAAGAGGGGCATCGTCAGGATATGTGTGCGTACTGGCAGTATCAAACTATTAGGAGAAGTCCGCGGTTGCTGCTCCCTCCCATTGTCACTTGTTTACCCCCGCCCTCCCTCCCTCCCGTTATCCGTGGTCACTTGTTTACCCCCGCCCTCCCTCCCTCCCTCCCGTTATCTGTGGTCACTTGTTTACCCCCGATCTCCCCCTCCCTCCCACTATCCATTGCCACTTGTTAACCCCCACCCTCCCTCCTGTTGTCACCTGTTTACCTCCGCCCTCCCTCCCTCCCGTTATCCCTGGTCACTTCTTTACCCCCAAACTCCCCCTCCCTCCCACTGTCCATTGCCACTTGTTTACCCCCACCCTCCCTCCCATTGTTAATTGTTTACCCCCCTCCCTCCCTCCCGTTATCCCTGGTCACTTCTTTACCCCCGATCTCCCCCTCCCTCCCACTGTCCATTGCCACTTGTTTACCCCCCACCCTCCCGTTGTCACTTGTTTACCCCCGCCCTCCCTCTCTCCCTCCCGTTATCCCTGGTCACTTCTTTACCCCCGATCTCCCCCTCCCACCCACTGTCCATTGCCACTTGTTATCCCCCACACTCCCCCCCGTTGTCACTTGTTTACCCTCGCCCTCCCTCATGTCAGTGGTTTCAGGACTCTTGAAACCATTGACATGGAAAGGTGGCGGAGTCAGCTGCAACGCTCTGTCAACCCCAAAAGCCTTATTGTATATTCGATAGGGACGGCTGGGTGCAGGTCGCGGTTGTAGTGCGCTGGCTGTGTTGGTTTTGGCTGGGCCACGGTGACAGAGTATCAGTGAGACCGGAAGAGAGGGGGCGGGAGTTGAGGGTCTTTGGGTCCCATTAGGAGCGCATTGGGTATAACGTCGCCTTATGTGAGATTTGTCTGTGGGTTTAACTTCTACTGCAGGTCGTGTGCATTATCTAACCAACAAAGATAGAATATCACTTTCTCTACACTTGATTTAGCCATGTGTACGTTTATTAAGCGCCTTGAAGTGTCAGTATACCTACCGGCCCAGCTGGCGCTTTACAAAATAATGCCATACTCAATAGCAGGGTGTGCTGCATGCCAAGCAAGAGGGGCATCGTCAGAAGATGTGTGCGTACTGGCAGTATCAAAGTATTAGGAGAAGTCCGCGGTTGCTGCTCCCTCCCGTTGTCACTTGTTTACCCCTGCCTCACACACTCCCTCCCACTGTCCATTGCCACTTGTTTATCCCACCCTCCCCCCGTTGTCACTTGTTAACCCCCGCCCTCCCTCCCTCCCGTTATCCGTGGTCACTTGTTTACCCCCAATCTCCCCCTCCCTCCCACTGTCCATTGCCACTTGTGTACCCCCACCCTCCCTCCCGTTGTCACTTTTTACCCCCGCCCTCCCTCCCTCCCGTAATCCCTGGTCACTTCTTTACCCCCGATCTCCCCCTCCCTCCCACTGTCCATTGCCACTTGTTTACCCCCAACCTCCCTCCCGTTGTTACCTGTTTAGCCCCAACCTCTCGCCCTCCCGTTATCCATGGTCACTTGTTTACCCCCACCTCACACACTCCCTCCCGTGGTCCGTGGTCACTTGTTTACCCCCGATCTCCCCCTCCCTCCCACTGTCCATTGCCACTTGTTTACCCCCACCTTCCCTCCCCTTGTCACTTGTTTACCCCAGCACTCCCTCCCTCCCATTTTCCGAGGTCACTTGTTTACCCCCAATCTCTCCCTCCCTCCCACTGTCCATTGCCACTTGTTTACCCCCACCCTCCCTCCCGTTGTCACTTATTTACCCCCGCCTCCCACACTCCCTCCCGTGGTCCGTGGTCACTTGTTTACCCCCAATCTCCCCCACCCTCCCACTGTCCATTGCCAATTGTTTACTCCCACCCTCCCTCCCGTTGTCACTTGTTTACCCCAGCCCTCCCTCCCTCCCATTATTTGTGGTCACTTGTTTACCCCCAATCTCCCCCTCCCTCCCACTGTCCATTGCCACTTGTTTACCCCCACCCTCCCTCGCGTTGTCACTTGTTTACCCCCGCCCTCCCTCCCGTTATCCCTGGTCACTCCTTTACCCCCGATCTCCCCCTCCTCCCACTTTCCATTGCCACTTGTTTACCCCCACCCTCCCTCCCGTTGTCACTTGTTTACCCACGCCCTCCCTCCCCTCCCGTTATCCGTTGTCAGTTGTTTTCACCCAATCTCCCCTCCCTCCCACTGTCCATTGCCACTTGTTTACCCCCACCCTCCCTCCCATTGTCACTTCTTTACCCCCGCCCTCCCTCCCTCCCGTTATCCCTGGTCACTTCTTTAACTCCGATCTCCCCCTCCCTCCCACTGTCCATTGCCACTTGTTTACCCCCACCCTCCCTCCCGTTGTCACTTGCTAACCCCCGCCCTCCCTCCCGTTATCAGTTGTCACTTCTTTACCCCTAATCTCCCCCTCCCTCCCACTGTCCATTGCCACTTGTTTACCCCCACCCTCCCTCCCGTTGTCACTTGTTTACCCCCGCCCTCCCTCCCCTTCCGTTATCCGTGGTCACTTGTTTACCCCCAATCTCCCCCTGCCTCCCACTGTCCATTGCCACTTGTTTACCCCCACCCTCCCTCCCGTTGTCACTTGTTTACCCCCGCACTCCCCCCCTCCCGTTATCCCTGGTCACTTGTTTACCCCAATCTCCCCATCCCTCCCACTGTCCATTGCCACTTGTTTACCCCCACCCTCCCTCCCGTTGTCACTTGTTTACCCCTCGCCCTCCCTCCCTCACATTATCTGTGGTCACTTGTTTACTCCCAATCTCCCCCTCCCTCCCACTGTCCATTGCCACTTGTTTATGCCCACCCTCCTTCCCGTTGTCATTTGTTTACCCCCGCCTTCCCTCCCGATATCCGTGGTCACTTGTTTACCCCCTCCCTCCCCCTCCCTCCCACTGTCCATGGCCACTTGTTTACCGCCACCCTCCCTCCAGTTGTCACTTGTTTACCCCCGCCGTCCCTCCAGTTATCTGTGGTCACTTGTTTACCCCTGATCTCCCCCTCCCTCCCACTGTCCATTGCCACTTGTTTACCCCCACCCTCCCTCACGTTGTCACCTGTTTACCCCCACCTCACACACTCCCTTCCATGGTCACGTGTTTACCCCCAATCTCCCCCTACCTCCCACTGTCCATTGCCACTTGTTTACCCCCACCCTCCCTCCCCTTGTCACTTGTTTACCCCAGCCCTCCCTCCCTCCCGTTATCCGAGGTCACTTGTTTACCCCCAATCTCCCCCTTCCTTCCACTGTCCATTGCCACTTGTTTACCCCCACCCTCCCTCCGTTGTCACTTGTTTACCCCCACCTCACACACTCCCTCCCGTGGTCTGTGGTCACTTGTTTACCCCCAATCTCCCCCTCCCACTGTCCATTGCCACTTGTTTACCACCACCCTCCCTCCCGTTGTCACTTGTTTACCCCCTCCCTCCCTCCCGTTATCCATGGTCACTTTTTTACCCCCAATCTCCCCCTCCCTCCCACTGTCCATTGCCACTTGTTTACCCCCACCCTCCCTCCCGTTGTCACTTGTTTACCCCCACCTCACACACTCCCTCCCGTTGTCCGTGGTCACTTGTTTACCCCCAATCTCCCCCTCCCACTGTCCATTGCCACTTGTTTACCACCACCCTCCCTCCCGTTGTCACTTGTTTACCCCCTCCCTCCCGTTATCTGTGGTCACTTGTTTACCCCCAATCTCCCCCTCCCTCCCACTGTCCATTGCCACTTGTTTACCCCCACCCTCCCTCCCTCCCGTTATCCCTGGTCACTTCTTTGCCCCCGATCTCCCCTCCCTCCCCCTCCCTCCCACTGACCATTGCCACTTGTTTACCCCCACCCTCCCTCCCGTTGTCACTTGTTTACCCCCGATCTCCCCTCCCTCCCACTGTCCATTGCCACTTGTTTACACCCACCTTCCCTCCCGTTGTCACTTGTTTACCCCCGCCCTCCCTCCCTCCCGTTATCAGTGGTCACTTCTTTACCCCTAATCTCCCCCTCCCTCCCACTGTCCATTGCCACTTGTTTACCCCCACCCTCCCTCCCATTTTCACTTGTTTACCCCCGCCCTTCCTCCCTCCCGTTATCCCCGGTCACTTGTTTATCCCCAATATCCCCCTCCCTCCCACTGTCCATTGCCACTTGTTTACCCCTACCCTCCCTCCCGTTGTCACTTGTTTACCCTTGCCCTCCCTCCCTCCCGTTATCCGTGGTCACTTGTTTACCCCCAATCTCCCCCTCAATCCCACTGTCCAATGCCACTTGTTTACCCCCACCCTCTCTCCTGTTGTCACTTGTTTAGCCCCCCTCCCTCCCTCCCGTTATCCGTGGTCACTTGTTTACCTCCGATCTCCCCTCCCTCCTACTGTCCATTGCCACTTGCTTACCCCCACCCTCCCTCTCGTTGTCACTTGTTTACCCCTGCCCTCCCTCATGTCAGTGGTTTCAGGACTCCTGAAACCATTGACATGGAAATGTGGCGGAGTCAGCTGCAACGCTCTGTCAACCCCAAAAGCCTTATCGTATATTTGTTAGGGAGGGCTGGGTGCAGGTCGCGGTTGTAGTGCGCTGGCCGTGTTGGTTTTGGCTGGGCCACGGTGACAGAGTATCAGTGAGACCGGAAGAGAGGGGGTGGGAGTTGAGGGTCTTTGGGTCCCATTAGGAGCGCATTGGGTATAATGTCGCCTTATGTGAGATTTGTTTGTGGTTTTAACTTCTGCTGCAGGTCGTGTGCATTATCTAACCAACAAAGATAGAATATCACTTTCTCTACACTTGATTTAGCCATGTGTACATTTATTAAATGCCCTGAAGTGTCAGTATACCTACCGGCCCAGCTGGCGCTTTACAAAATAATGCCATACTCAATGGCAGGGTGTGCTGCAAGCCAAGCAAGAGGGGCATCGTCAGAAGATGTGTGCGTACTGGCAGTATCAAAGTATTACGAGAAGTCCGCGGTTGCTGCTCCCTACCGTTGTTACTTGTTTACCCCCTGCCCTCCCTCCTGTTATCCGTGGTCACTTGTTTACCCCCGATCTCCCCCTCCCTCCCACTGTCCATTGCCACTTGTTTACCCCCACCCTCCCTCCCGTTGTCACCTGTTTACCCCCACCCTCCCTCCCGTTGTCACCTGTTTACCCCCACCCTCCCTCCCGTTGTCACTTGTTTACCCCCGCCTCACACACTCCCTCCCGTGGTCCGTGGTCACTTGTTTACCTCCAATCTCCCCCTCCCTCCCACTGTCCATTGCCACTTGTTTACCCCCACCCTCCCTCCCGTTGTCACTTGTTTACCCCCGCCCTCCCTCCCTCCCGGTATCCGTGGTCATTTGTTTACCCCCAATCTCCCCCTCCCTCCCACTGTCCATTGCCACTTGTTTACCCCCACCCTCCCTCCCGTTGTCACTTGTTTACACCCACCTCACACACTCTCTCCCGTGGTCCGTGGTCACTTGTTTACCCCCGATCTCCCCCTCCCTCCCACTGTCCATTGCCACTTGTTTAACCCCACACTCCCTCCCGTTGTCACTTGTTTACCCCCGCCCTCCCTCATGTCAGTGGTTTCAGGACTCCTGAAACCATTGACATGGAAAGGTGGCGGAGTCAGCTGCAACGCTCTGTCAACCCCAAAAGCCTTATCGTATATTCGATAGGGAGGGCTGGGTGCAGGTCGCAGTTGTAGTGCACTGGCCATGTTGGTTTTGGCTGGGCCACGGTGA
This sequence comes from Calotriton arnoldi, assembly GCA_963921515.1. Taxonomy (NCBI): domain Eukaryota; kingdom Metazoa; phylum Chordata; class Amphibia; order Caudata; family Salamandridae; genus Calotriton; species Calotriton arnoldi. The sequence continues at coordinate 50,465 of CAWUFW010015683.1, forward strand.
CAGAGTATCAGTGAGACCGGAAGAGAGGGGGCGGGAGTTGAGGGTCTTTGGGTCCCATTAGGAGCGCATTGGGTATAACGTCGCCTTATGTGAGATTTGTTTGTGGTTTTAACTTCTGCTGCAGGTAGTGTGCATTATCTAAACAACAAAGATAGAATATCACTTTCTCTACACTTGATTTAGCCATGTGTACGTATATTAAGCGCCCTGAAGTGTCAATATACCTACCGGCCCAGCTGGCGCTTTACAAAATAATGCCATACTCAATGGCAGGGTGTGCTGCATGCCAAGCAAGAGGGGCATCGTCAGAAGATGTGTGCGTACTGGCAGTATCAAATTATTATTAGAAGTCTGCGGTTGCTGCTACCTCCCGTTGACACTTGATTACCCCCGCCCTCCCTCCCTCCCTCCCGTTATCCGTTGTCACCTGTTTACCCCCACCCTCCCTCCCTCCCGTTATCTGTGGTCACTTGTTTACCCCCGCCCTCCCTCCCTCCCGTTATCCGTGGTCACTTGTTTACCCCCAATCTCCCCCTCCCTCCCACTATCCATTGCCACTTGTTTACCCCCACCCTCCCTCCCGTTGTCACTTTTTACCCCCGCACTCCCTCCCTCCCGTTATCCCTGGTCACTTCTTTACCCCCGATCTCCCCCTCCCTCCCACTGTCCATTGCCACTTGTTTACCCCCACCCTCCCTCCCATTGTCACCTGTTTACCCCCGCCCTCCCGTTATCCGTGGTCACTTGTTTACCCCCACCTCACACACTCCCTCCCGTGGTCTGTGGTCACTTGTTTACCCCCGATCTCCCCCTCCCTCCCACGGTCCATTGCCACTTGTTTACCCCCACCTTCCCTCCCCTTGTCACTTGTTTACCCCAGCACTCCCTCCCTCCCGTTTTCCGAGGTCACTTGTTTACCCCCAATCTCCCCCTCCCTCCCACTGTCCATTGCCACTTGTTTACCCCCACCCTCCCTCCCGTTGTCACTTATTTACCCCCGCCTCACACACTCCCTCCCATGGTCCGTGGTCACTTGTTTACCCCCAATCTCCCCCACCCTCCCACTGTCCATTGCCAATTGTTTACCCCCACCCTCCCTCCCGTTGTCACTTGTTTACCCCCGCCCTCCCTCCCGCCCGTTATCCCTGGTCACGTCTTTACCCCCGATCTCCCCCTCCCTCCCACTTTCCATTGCCACTTTTTTACCCCCACCCTCCCTCCCGTTGTCACTTATTTACCCCCGCCCTCCCTCCCTCCCGTTATCCGTTGTCAGTTGTTTTCACCCAATCTCCCCCTCCCTCCCACTGTCCATTGACACTTGTTTACCCCCACCCTCCCTCCCATTGTCACTTCTTTACCCCCGCCCTCCCTTCCGTTATCCCTGGTCACTTCTTTACCCCCGATCTCCCCCTCCCTCCCACTGTCCATTGCCACTTGTTTACCCCCACCCTCCCTCCCGTTGTCACTTGCTAACCCCCCGCCCTCCCTCCCTCCCGTTATCAGTTGTCACTTCTTTACCCCTAATCTCTCCCTCCCTCCCACTGTCCATTGCCACTTGTTTACCCCCACCCTCCCTCCCGTTGTCACTTGTTTACCCCCGCCCTCCCTCCCTCTCGTTATCCATGGTCACTTGTTTACCCCCAATCTCCCCCTGCCTCCCACTGTCCATTGCCACTTGTTTACCCCCACCCTCCCTCCCGTTGTCACTTGTTTACCCCCGCCCTCCCTCCCTCCCATTATCCCTGGTCATTTGTTTACCCCCAATATCCCCCTCCCTCCCACTGTCCATTGCCACTTGTTTACCCCCACCCTCCCTCCCGTTGTCACTTGTTTACCCTCGCCCTCCCTCCCTCCCATTATCCGTGGTCACTTGTTTACTCCCAATCTCCCCCTCCCTTTCACTGTCCATTGCCACTTGTTTACTCCCAATCTCCCCCTCCCTCCCACTGTCCATTGCCACTTGTTTACCCCCACCCTCCCTCACGTTGTCACTTGTTTACCCCCTGCCCTCCCTCCCGTTATCCGAGGTCACTTGTTTACCCCCAATCTCCCCCTTCCTCCCACTGTCCATTGCCACTTGTTTACACCCACCTTCCCTCCCGTTGTCACTTGTTTACCCCCGCCCTCCCTCCCTCCCGTTATCAGTGGTCACTTCTTTACCCCTAATCTCCCCCTCCCTCCCACTGTCCATTGCCACTTGTTTACCCCCACCCTCCCTCCCATTGTCACTTGTTTACCCCCGCCCTTCCTCCCTCCCGTTATCCGTGGTCACTTGTTTACCCCCAATCTCCCCCTCAATCCCACTGTCCAATGCCACTTGTTTACCCCACCCTCTCTCCTGTTGTCACTTGTTTAGCCCCCTCCCTCCCTCCCGTTATCCGTGGTCACTTGTTTACCTCCGATCTCCCCTCCCTCCTACTGTCCATTGCCACTTGCTTACCCCCACCCTCCCTCTCGTTGTCACTTGTTTACCCCTGCCCTCCCTCATGTCAGTGGTTTCAGGACTCCTGAAACCATTGACATGGAAATGTGACGGAGTCAGCTGCAACGCTCTGTCAACCCCAAAAGCCTTATCGTATATTTCGTTAGGGAGGGCTGGGTGCAGGTCGCGGTTGTAGTGCGCTGGCCGTGTTGGTTTTCGCTGGGCCACGGTGACAGAGTATCAGTGAGACCGGAAGAGAGGGGCGGGAGTTGAGGGTCTTTGGGTCCCATTAGGAGCGCATTGGGTATAATGTCGCCTTATGTGAAGATTTGTTTGTGGTTTTAACTTCTGCTGCAGGTCATGTGCATTATCTAACCAACAAAGATAGAATATCACTTTCTCTACACTTGATTTAGCCATGTGTACGTTTATTAAACACCCTGAAGTGTCAGTATACCTACCGGCCCAGCTGGCGCTTTACAAAATAATGCCATACTCAATGGCAGGGCGTGCTGCGTGCCAAGCAAGAGGGGCATTGCCAGAAGATGTGTGCGTACTGGCAGTATCAAAGTATTAGGAGAAGTCCGCTGGTTGCTGCTCCCTACCGTTGTCACTTGTTTACCCCCGCCCTCCCTCCCTCCCGTTATCCGTGGTCACTTGTTTACCCCCGATCTCCCCCTCCCTCCCACTGTCCATTGCCACTTGTTTACCCCCACCCTCCCTCCCGTTGTCACCTGTTTACCTCCGCCTCCCTCCCTCCCGGTTGTCCATCCTCCTTGTTTACCCCCACCCTCCCTCCCGTTGTCACTTGTTTACCCCCGCCTCACACACTCCCTCCCGTGATCCGTGGTCACTTGTTTACCTCCAATCTCCCCCTCCCTCCCACTGTCCATTGCCACTTGTTTACCCCCACCCTCCCTCCCGTTGTCACTTGTTTACCCCCGCCCTCCCTCCCTCCCGGTATCCGTGGTCACTTGTTTACCCCCAATCTCCCCCTCCCTCCCACTGTCCATTGCCACTTGTTTACCCCCACCCTCCCTCCCGTTGTCACTTGTTTACACCCACCCTCACACACTCTCTCCCGTTGTCCGTGGTCACTTGTTTACCCCGATCTCCCCCTCCCTCCCAGTGTCCATTGCCACTTGTTTAACCCCACACTCCCTCCCGTTGTCACTTGTTTACCCCCGCCCTCCCTCATGTCAGTGGTTTCAGGACTCCTGAAACCATTGACATGGAAAGGTGGCGGAGTCAGCTGCAACGCTCTGTCAACCCCAAAAGCCTTATCGTATATTCGATAGGGAGGGCTGGGTGCAGGTCGCAGTTGTAGTACACTGGCCATGTTGGTTTTGGCTGGGCCACGGTGACAGAGTATCAGTGAGACCGGAAGAGAGGGGGCGGGAGTTGAGGGTCTTTGGGTCCCATTAGGAGCGCATTGGGTATAACGTCGCCTTATGTGAGATTTGTTTGTGGTTTTAACTTCTGCTGCAGGTAGTGTGCATTATCTAAACAACAAAGATAGAATATCACTTTCTCTACACTTGATTTAGCCATGTGTACGTATATTAAGCGCCCTGAAGTGTCAATATACCTACCGGCCCAGCTGGCGCTTTACAAAATAATGCCATACTCAATGCTAGGGTGTGATGCATGCCAAGCAAGAGGGGCATCGTCAGAAGATGTGTGCGTACTGGCAGTATCAAAGTATTAGGAGAAGTCTGCGGTTGCTGCTCCCTCCCGTTGACACTTGATTACCCCCGCCCTCCCTCCCTCCCGTTATCCGTTGTCACCTGTTTACCCCCACCCTCCCTCCCTCCCGTTATCTGAGGTCACTTGTTTACCCCCGCCCTCCCTCCCTCCCGTTATCCGTGGTCACTTGTTTACCCCCAATCTCCCCCTCCCTCCCACTATCCATTGCCACTTGTTTACCCCCACCCTCCCTCCCGTTGTCACTTGTTTACCCCCGCCCTCCCTCCCTCCCGTTATCCCTGGTCACTTCTTTACCCCCGATCTCCCCCTCCCTCCCACTGTCCATTGCCACTTGTTTACCCCCACCCTCCCTCCCATTGTCACCTGTTTACCCCCGCCCTCCCGCCCTCCCGTTATCCGTGGTCACTTGTTTACCCCCACCTCACACACTCCCTCCCGTGGTCTGTGGTCACTTGTTTACCCCGATCTCCCCCTCCCTCCCACGGTCCATTGCCACTTGTTTACCCCCACATTCCCTCCCCTTGTCACTTGTTTACCCCAGCACTCCCTCCCTCCCGTTTTCCGAGGTCACTTGTTTACCCCCAATCTCCCCCTCCCTCCCTCCCACTGTCCATTGCCACTTGTTTACCCCCACCCTCCCTCCCGTTGTCACTTGTTTACCCCCGCCCTCACACCTCCCTCCCGTGGTCCGTGGTCACTTGTTTACCCCCAATCTCCCCCTCCCTCCCACTGTCCATTGCCACTTGTTTACCCCCACCCTCCCTCCCGTTGTCACTTGTTTACCCCCACCCTCCCTCCCTCCCGTTATCCCTGGTCACTTCTTTACCCCCGATCTCCCCCTCCCTCCCACTGTCCATTGCCACTTGTTTACCCCCACCCTCCCTCCCGTTGTCACTTGTTTACCCCCGCTCCCTCCCTCCCTCGCTCCGTTATCCGTGGTCACTTGTTTACCCCCGATCTCCCCCTCCCTCCCACTGTCCATTGCCACTTGTTTACCCCCACCCTCCCTCCCATTGTCACTTGTTTACCCCCGCCCTCCCTCCCTCCCGTTATCCCTGGTCACTTCTTTACCCCCGATCTCCCCCTCCCTCCCACTGTCCATTGCCACTTGTTTACCCCCACCCTCCCTCCCGTTGTCACTCGCTAACCCCCGCCCTCCCTCCCTCCCGTTATCAGTTGTCACTTCTTTACCCCTAATCTCTCCCTCCCTCCCACTGTCCATTGCCACTTGTTTACCCCCACCCTCCCTCCCGTTGTCACTTGTTTACCCCCGCCCTCCCTCCCTCCCGTTATCCATGGTCACTTGTTTACCCCCAATCTCCCCCTGCCTCCCACTGTCCATTGCCACTTGTTTACCCCCACCCTCCCTCCCGTTGTCACTTGTTTACCCCCGCCCTCCCTCCCTCCCATTATCCCTGGTCACTTGTTTACCCCCAATCTCCCCCTCCCTCCCACTGTCCATTGCCACTTGTTTACCCCCACCCTCCCTCCCATTGTCACTTGTTTACCCCCGCCCTCCCTCCCTCCCTATCCGTGGTCACTTGTTTACTCCCAATCTCCCTCCCTTTCACTGTCCATTGCCACTTGTTACTCCATCTCCCCTCCCTCCCACTGTCCATTGCCACTTGTTTACCCCCACCCTCCCTCCACGTTGTCACTTGTTTACCCGCCCTGCCCTCCCTCCCGTTATCCGTGGTCACTTGTTTACCCCCAATCTCCCCCTTCCTCCCACTGTCCATTGCCACTTGTTTACCCCCACCCTCCCTCCCGTTGTCACTTGTTTACCCCCACCTCACACACTCCCTACCGTGGTCCGTGGTCACTTGTTTACCCCCAATCTCCCCCTCCCTCCCACTGTCCATTGCCACTTGTTTACCACCACCCTCTCTCCCGTTGTCACTTGTTTACCCTCCCTCCCTCCCTCCCGTTATCCGTGGTCACTTGTTTACCCCCAATCTCCCCCTCCCTCCCACTGTCCATTGCCACTTGTTTACCCCCACCCTCCCTCCCGTTGTCACTTGTTTACCCCTCACCCTCCCTCCCTCCCGTTATCCCTGGTCACTTCTTTGCCCCCGATCTCCCCTCTCCCTCTGTCCATTGCCACTTGTTTACCCCACCCTCCCTCCCGTTGTCACTTGTTTACCCCGATCTCCCCTCCCTCCCACTGTCCATTGCCACTTGTTTACCCCCACCCTCCCTCCCGTTGTCACTTGTTTACCCCCGCCCTCCCTCCCTCCCGTTATCAGTGGTCACTTCTTTACCCCCAATCTCCCCCTCCCTCCCACTGTCCATTGCCACTTGTTTACACCCACCCTCCCTCGCATTGTCACTTGTTTTCCCCCGCCCTCCCTCCCCTCCCGTTATCCGTGGTCACTTGTTTACCCCCAATCTCCCCCTCCCTCCCACTGTCCATTGCCACTTGTTTACCCCCACCCTCCCTCCCGTTGTTACTTGTTTACCCCTGCCCTTCCTCCCTCCCGTTATCCGAGGTCACTTGTTTACCCCCAATCTCCCCCTTCCTCCCACTGTCCATTGCCACTTGTTTACCCCCACCCTCCCTCCCGTTGTCACTTGTTTACCCCCACCCTCACACTCCCTACCGTGGTCCGTGGTCACTTGTTTACCCCCAATCTCCCCCTCCTCCACTGTCCATTGCCACTTGTTTACCACCACCCTCCCTCCCGTTGTCACTTGTTTACCCCGCCTCCCTCCCTCCCGTTATCCGTGGTCACTTGTTTACCCCCAATCTCCCCCTCCCTCCCACTGTCCATTGCCACTTGTTTACCCCCACCCTCCCTCCCGTTGTCACTTGTTTACCCCCGCCCTCCCTCCCTCCCGTTATCCCTGGTCACTTCTTTGCCCCCGATCTCCCCTCCCTCTGTCCATTGCCACTTGTTTACCGCCACCCTCCCTCCCGTTGTCACTTTTTACCCCCGCCCTCCCTCCCGTTATCAGTGGTCACTTCTTTGCCCCAATCTCCCCTCCCTCCCACTGTCCATTGCCACTTGTTTACCCCCACCCTCCCTCCCGTTGTCACTTGTTTACCCCCGCCCTCCCTCCCTCCCGTTATCAGTGGTCACTTCTTTACCTCTAATCTCCCCCTCCCTCCCACTGTCCATTGCCACTTGTTTACCCCCACCCTCCCTCCCGTTGCCACTTGTTTACCCCCACCCTCCCTCCCTCCCGTTATCCGTGGTCACTTGTTTACCCCCAAACTCCCCCTCCCTCCCACTGTCCATTGCCACTTGTTTACCCCCACCCTCCCTCCCGTTGTCACTTGTTTACCCCCGCCCTCCCTCCCTCCCGTTATCCCTGGTCACTTGTTTACCCCCAATCTCCCCCTCCCTCCCACTGTCCATTGCCACTTGTTTACCCCCACCCTCCCTCCGGTTGTCACTTGTTTACCCCTGCCCTCCCTCTCTCCCGTTATCCGTGGTCACTTGTTTACCCCAATCTCCCCCTCCCTCCCACTGTCCATTGCCACTTGTTTACCCCCACTCTCTCTCCTGTTGTCACTTGTTTAGCCCCCCTCCCTCCCTCCCGTTATCCGTGGTCACTTGTTTACCTCCGATCTCCCCCTCCCCCCCACTGTCCATTGCCACTTGCTTACCCCCACCCTCCCTCCCGTTGTCACTTGTTTACCCCTGCCATCCCTGATGTCAGTGGTTTCAGGACTCCTGAAACCATTGACATGGAAATGTGGCGGAGTCAGCTGCAACGCTCTGTCAACCCCAAAAGCCTTATCGTATATTTGTTAGGGAGGGCTGGGTGCAGGTCGCGGTTGTAGTGCGTTGGCCGTGTTGGTTTTGGCTGGGCCATGGTGACAGAGTATCAGTGAGACCGGAAGAGAGGGGGTGGGAGTTGAGGGTCTTTGGGTCCCATTAGGAGCGCATTGGGTATAATGTCGCCTTATGTGAGATTTGTTTGTGGTTTTAACTTCTGCTGCAGGTCGTGTGCATTATCTAACCAACAAAGATAGAATATCACTTTCTCTACACTTGATTTAGCCATGTGTACGTTTATTAAAAGCCCTGAAGTGTCAGTATACCTACCGGCCCAGCTGGCGCTTTACAAAATAATGCCATACTCAATGGCAGGGTGTGCTGCACGCCAAGCAAGAGGGCATCATCAGAAGATGTGTCGTACTGGCACTATCAGTATTACGAGAGTCCGCCTGCCGCTCCCTCCCGTTGTCACTTGTTTACCCCCGCCCTCCCTCCCTCCCGTTATCCGTGGTCACTTGTTTACCCCCGATATCCCCCTCCGTCCCACTGTCCATTGCCACTTGTTTACCCCCACCCTCCCTCCCGTTGTCACCTGTTTACCCCCACCCTCCCTCCTGTTGTCACTTGTTTACCCCCGCCTCACACACTCCCTCCCGTGGTCCGTGGTCACTTGTTTACCCCCAATCTCCCCCTCCCTCCCACTGTCCATTGCCACTTGTTTACCCCCACCCTCCCTCCCGTTGTCACTTGTTTACCCCCGCCCTCCCTCCCTCCCGGTATCCGTGGTCACTTGTTTACCCCCAATCTCCCCCTCCCTCCCACTGTCCATTGCCACTTGTTTACCCCCACCCTCCCTCCCGTTGTCACTTGTTTACCCCCGCCCTACACTCCCTCCCGTTATCCGTGGTCACTTGTTTACCCCCGATCTCCCCCTCCCTCCCACTGTCCATTGCCACTTGTTTACCCCCACACTCCCTCCCATTGTCACTTGTTTACCCCCGCCCTCCCTCATGTCAGTGGTTTCAGGACTCCTGAAACCATTGACATGGAAAAGGTGGCGGAGTCAGCTGCAACGCTCTGTCAACCCAAAAGCCTTCTCGTATATTCGATAGGGAGGGCTGGGTGCAGGTCGCGGTTGTAGTGCGCTGGCCGTGTTGGCTTTGGCTGGGCTACGGTGACAGAGTATCAGTGAGACCGGAAGAGAGGGGCAGGAGTTGAGGTCTTTGGGTCCCATTAGGAGCGCATTGAGTATAAAGTCACCTTATGTGAGATTTGTTTGTGGTTTTAACTTCTGCTGCAGGTCGTGTGCATTATCTAACCAACAAAGATAGAATATCACTTTCTCTACACTTGATTTAGCCATGTGTACCTTTATTAAGCGCCTGAAGTGTCAGTATACCTACCGGCCCAGCTGGCGCTTTACAAAATAATGCCATACTCAATGGCAGGGTGTGCTGCGTGCCAAGCAAGAGGGGCATCGTCAGAAGATGTGTGCGTACTGGCAGTATCAAAGTATTAGGAGAAGTCCGCGGTTGCTGCTCCCTCCCGTTGTGACTTGTTTACCCCCGCCCTCCCTCCCTCCCGTTATCCGTGGTCACTTGTTTACCCCCGATCTCCCCTCCCTCCCACTGTCCATTGCCACTTGTTTACCCCCACCCTCCCTCCCGTCCAGTCACTTGTTTACCCCCACCCTCCCTCCCTCCCGTTGATCACTTGTTTACCCCCGCCTCACACATTCCCTCCAGTGGTCTGTGGTCACTTGTTTACCCCTAATCTCCCCCTCCCTTCCACTGTCCATTGCCACTTGTTTACCCCCGCCCTTCCTCCCTCCTGTTATCCGTGGTCACTTGTTTACCCCCAGTCTCCCCCTCCCTCCCACTGTCCATTGCCACTTGTTTACCCCCACCCTCCCTCCCGTTGTCACTTGTTTACCCCTGTCCTCCCTCCCTCCCGTTATCCCTGGTCACTTCTTTAACCCCGATCTCCCCCTCCCTCCCACTGTCCATTGCCACTTGTTTACCCCCACCCTCCCTCCCGTTGTCACTTGTTTACCCCTGCCCTGCCTCCCTCCCGTTATCCGTGGTCACTTGTTTACCCCCGATCTCCCCCTCCCTCCCACTGTCCATTGCCACTTGTTTACCCCCACCCTCCCTCCCTGTTGTCACTCTGTTTCACCTGCCCCGCCCTCCCTCCCTGTTATCCGTGGTCACTTGTTTACCGCCTAACACACCCTCCGTGGTCACTTGTTTACCCCCAATCTCCCCCTCCCTCCTACTGTCCATTGCCACTTTTTACCCCAACCCTCCCTCCCGTTGTCACTTCTTTACCCCCGCCCTCCCTCTCTCCCGTTATCCCTGGTCAATTCTTTACCCCCGATCTCCCCCCCTCCCACTGTCCATTGCCACTTGTTTACCCCCACCCTCCCTCCCGTTGTCACTGGTTTACCCCCCTCCCTCCCTCCCTCCCGTTATCATTGGTCACTTCTTTACCCCCAATCTCTCCCTCCCTCCCACTGTCCATTGCCACTTGTTTACCCCCACCCTCCCTCCCGTTGTCACTTGTGTACCCCCGCCCTCCCTCCCTCCCATTATCCGTGGTCACTTGTTTACCCCCAATCTCCCCCTCCCTCCCACTGTCCATTGCCACTTGTTTACCCCCACCCTCCCTCCCGTTGTCACTTGTTTACCCCCGCCCTCCCTCCCTCCCATTATCCCTGGTCACTTGTTTCCCCCAATCTCCCCCTCCCTCCCACTGTCCATTGCCACTTGTTTACCCCCACCCTCCCTCCCGTTGTCACCTGTTTACCCCTGCCCTCCCTCCCTCCCGTTATTCGTGGTCACTTGCTTTACCCCCGATCTGCCCCCTCCCTCCCACCTGTCCATTGCCACTTGTTTACCCCACCCTCCCTCCCGTTGTCACCCTGTTTACCCCCGCCCTCCCTCCCTCCCGTTATCCGTGGTCACTTGTTTACCCCCGCCTCACATACTCCCCTCCTGTGGTCCGTGGTCACTTGTTTACCCCCATTCTCCCCGTCCCTCCCACTGTCCATTGCCACTTGTTTACCCCCACCCTCCCTCCCGTTGTCACCTGTTTACCCCCGCCCCTCCCTCCCTCCCGTTATCCGTGGTCACTTGTTTACCCCGCCCTCACTCCCTCCCGTTATCTGTGGTCACTTGTTTACCCCCAATCTCCCCCTCCCTCCCACTGTCCATTGCCACTTGTTTACCCCCACCCTCCCTCCCGTTGTCACTTCTTTACCCCCACCCTCCCTCCCTTCTGTTATCCCTGGTCACTTCTTTACCCCTGATCTCCCCCTCCCTCCCACTGTCCATTGCCACTTGTTTACCCCCACCCTCCCTCCCGTTGTCACTTGTTTATCCCCGCCCTCCCTCCCTCCCGTTATCCGTGGTCACTTGTTTACCCCCAATCTCCCCCTCCGTCCCACTGTCCATTGCCACTTGTTTACCCCCACCCTCCCTCCCGTTGTCACTTGTTTACCCCAGCCCTCCCTCCCGTTATCCCTGGTCACTTCTTTACCTCCGATCTCCCCCTCCCTCCCACTCTCCATTGCCACCTGTTTACCCCCACACTCCCTCCCGTTGTCACTTGTTTACCCCCGCCCTCCCTCATGTCAGTGGTTTCAAGACTCCTGAAACCATTGACATGGAAAAGTGGCGGAGTCAGCTGCAACGCTCTGTCAACCCCAAAAGCCTTATCGTATATTCGATAGGGAGGGCTGGGTGCAGGTCGCGGTTGTAGTGCGCTGGCCGTGTTGGTTTTGGCTGGGCCACGGTGACAGAGTATCAGTGAGACCGGAAGAGAGGGGGCGGGAGTTGAGGGTCTTTGGGTCCCATTAGGAGCGCATTGAGTATAACGTCGCCTTATGTGAGATTTGTTTGTGGTTTTAACTTCTGCTGCAGGTCGTGTGCATTATCTAACCAACAACGATAGAATATCACTTTCTCTACACTTGATTTAGCCATGTGTACGTTTATTAAGCGCCTTGAAGTGTCAGTATACCTACCGGCCCAGCTGGCGCTTTACAAAATAATGCCATACTCAATGGCAGGGTGTGCTGCGTGCCAAGCAAGAGGGGCATCGTCAGAAAATGTGTGCGTACTGGCAGTATCAAAGTATTAGGAGAAGTCAGCGGTTGCTGCTCCCTCCCGTTGTCACTTGTTTACCCCCGCCCTCCCTCCCACTATCCGTGGCCACTTGTTTACCCCGCTCCCCCCCTCCCACTGTCCATTGCCACTTGTTTACCCCCACCCTCCCTCCCTCCCGTTGTCACCTGTTTACCCCCGCCTCCCTCCCTCCCATTTCCGTTGTCACTTGTTTACCCCCGCCTCACCCACTCCCTCCCGTGGTCCGTGGTCACTTGTTTACCCCCGATCTCCCCCTCCCTCCCACTGTCCATTGCCACTTGTTTACCCCCACCCTCCCTCCCGTTGTCACTTGTTTACCCCGCCCTCCCTCCCTCCCGTTATCCGTGGTCACTTGTTTACCCCCATCTCCCCTCCCTCCCGCTATCCGTTGTCACTTGTTTACCCCCGATCTCCTCCTCCTCCTCCCTCCCACTGTCCATTGCCACTTGTTTCAATCTCCCCACCCTCCCCTCCCGTTGTCACTTGTTTACCCCCACTCCCTCCCGTTGTCACTTGTTTACCCCCGCCCTCCCTCCCTCCGTTATCCGTGGTCACTTGTTTACCCCCAATCTCCCCCTCCCTCCCACTGTCCATTGCCACTTGTTTACCCCCACCCTCCCTCCCGTTGTCACTTGTTTACCCCCGCCCTCCCTCCCTCCCGTTATCCGTGGTCACTTGTTTACCCCCAATCTCCCCCTCCCTCCCACTGTCCATTGCCACTTGTTTACCCCCACCCTCCCTCCCGTTGTCACTTGTTTACCCCCGCCCTCACACACTCCCTCCCGTTATCCGTGGTCACTTGTTTACCCCCAATCTCCCCCTCCCTCCCACTGTCCATTGCCACTTGTTTACCCTCCCTCCCTCCCGTTGTCACTTGTTTACCCCCGCCCTCCCTCCCCTCCCGTTATCAGTGGTCACTTCTTTACTCCCAATCTCCCGCTGGCTCCCGCTGTCCATTGCCACTGTTTTACCTCCACCCTCCCTCCAGTTGTCACTTGTTGCACACACGCCTCACACACACTCCCTCCCGTGGTCCGTGGTCACACTTGTTTACCCCAATCTCCCCCTCCCTCCCACTGTCCATTGCCACTCTGTTTACCCCCACCCTCCCTCCCCGTTGCCACCTGTTTACCCCCACCCTCCTCTCCCTCCCCGTTTTCCGTGGTCACTTGTTTACCCCCGCCCTCACCTCCCTCCCGTTATCCGTGGTCACTTGTTTACCCCCAATCTCCCCCTCCCTCCCACTGTCCATTGCCACTTGTTTACCCCCACCCTCCCTCCCGTTGTCACCTGTTTACCCCCGCCCTCCCTCCCTCCCGTTATCCGTGGTCACTTGTTTACCCCCGCCTCACACACTCCCTCCCGTGGTCCGTGGTCACTTGTTTACCCCCAATCTCCCCCTCCCTCCCACTGTCCATTGCCACTTGTTTACCCCCACCCTCCCTCCCGTTGTCACTTGTTTACCCCCGCCCTCCCCTCCCTCCCGCTGTCCGTGGTCACTTGTTTACCCCCGCCCTCCCTCCCTCCCGTTATCCCTGGTCACTTGTTTACCCCCAATCTCCCCCTCCCTCCCACTGTCCATTGCCACTTGTTTACCCCCACCCTCCCTCCCGTTGTCACTTGTTTACCCCCGCCCTCCCTCCCTCCCGTTATCCGTGGTCACTTGTTTACCCCCAATCTCCCCCTCCCTCCCACTGTCCATTGCCACTTGTTTACCCCCACCCTCCCTCCCGTTGTCACTTGTTTACCCCTGCCCTCCCTCCCTCCCGTTATCCGTGGTCACTTGTTTACCCCCGATCTCCCCCTCCCTCCCACTGTCCATTGCCACTTGTTTACCCCCAACCTCCCTCCTGTTGTCACTTGTTTACCCCTGCCCTCCCTCCCTCCCGTTATCCGTGGTCACTTGTTTACCCCCAATCTCCCCCTCCGTGCCACTGTCCATTGCCACTTGTTTACCCCCACCCTCCCTCCTGTTGTCACTTGTTTACCCCTGCCCTCCCTCCCTCCCGTTATCCGTGGTCACTTCTTTACCCCCAATCTCCCCCTCCCTCCCACTGTCCATTGCCACTTGTTTACCCCCACCCTCCCTCCCGTTGTCACTTGTTTACCCCTGCCCTCCCTCCCTCCCGTTATCCGTGGTCACTTGTTTACCCCCAATCTCCCCCTCCCTCCCACTGTCCATTGCCACTTGTTTACCCCCACCCTCCCTCCCGTTGTCACTTGTTTACCCCCGCCCTCCCTCCCTCCCGTTATCCGTGGTCACTTGTTTACCCCCAATCTCCCCCTCCCTCCCACTGTCCATTGCCACTTGTTTACCCCCACCCTCCCTCCCGTTGTCACTTGTTTACCCCCGCCCTCCCTCCCTCCCGTTATCCGTGGTCACTTCTTTACCCCCGATCTCCCCCTCCCTCCCACTGTCCATTGCCACTTGTTTACCCCCACCCTCCCTCCCGTTGTCACTTGTTTACCCCGCCCTCCTCCCTCCCTCCCGTTATCCCTGGTCACTTCTTTACCCCCGATCTCCCCCTCCCTCCCACTGTCCATTGCCACTTGTTTACCCCCACCCTCCCTCCCGTTGTCACTTGTTTACCCCCGCCCTCCCTCATGTCAGTGGTTTCAGGACTCCTGAAACCATTGACATGGAAAGGTGGCGAGTCCGCTACAACGCTCTGTCAACCCCAAAAGCCTTATCGTATACTCGATAGGGAGGGCTGGGTGCAGGTCGCGGTTGTAGTGCGCTGGCCGTGTTGGTTTTGGCTGGGCCACAGTGACAGAGTATCAGTGAGACCGGAAGAGAGGCGGGAGTTGAAGGTCTTTGGGTCCCATTAGGAGCGCATTGGGTATAACGTCGCCTTATGTGAGATTTGTTTGTGGTTTTAACTTCTGCTGCAGGTCGTGTGCATTATCTAACCAACAAAGATAGAATATCACTTTCTCTACACTTGATTTAGCCATGTGTACGTTTATTAAGCGCCCTGAAGTGTCAGTATACCTCCCGGGCCAGCTGGTGCTTTACAAAATAATGCCATACTCAATGGCAGGGTGTGCTGCGTGCCAAGCAAGAGGGCATTGTCAGAAGATGTGTGCCTACTGGCAGTATCAAAGTATTAGAGAAGTCCCCGATCGCTGCTCCCTGCCGTTGTCACCTGTTTACCCCCGCCCTCCCTCCCTCCCGTTATCCGTGGTCACTTGTTTACCCCCGCCTCACACACTCCCTCCCGTGGTCCGTGGTCACTTGTTTACCCCCAATCTCCCCCTCCCTCCCACTGTCCATTGCCACTTGTTTATCCCCACCCTCCCTCACGTTGTCACTTGTTTACCCCTGCCCTCCCTCCCTCCCGTTATCCGTGGTCACTTGTTTTCCCCCAATCTCCCCCTCCCTCCCACTGTCCATTGCCACTTGTTTACCCCCACCCTCCCCCCGTTGTCACTTGTTTACCCCCGCCCTCTCTCCCTCCCGTTATCCGTGGTCACTTGTTTACCCCCAATCTCCCCCTCCCTCCCACTGTCCATTGCCACTTGTTTACCCCCACCCTCCCTCCCGTTGTCACTTGTTTACCGCCCCGCCCTCCCTCCCGTTATCCGTGGTCACTTGTTTACTCCCCAATCTCCCCCTCCCTCCCACTGTCCATTGACACTTGTTTACCCCCACCCTCCCTCCCGTTGTCACTTGTTTAACCCCGCCCTCCCTCCCTCCCGTTATCCCTGGTCATTTCTTTACCCCCAATCTCCCCTTCCTCCCACTGTCCATTGCCACTTGTTTACCCCCACCCTCCCTCCCGTTGTCACTTGTTTACCCGGCCCTCCCTCCTCCCGTTATCCCTGGTCACTTGTTTACCACCGATCTCCCCCTCCCTCCCACTGTCCATTGCCACTTGTTAACCCCCACCCTCGCTCCATTGTCACTTGTTTACCCCCGCCTCACACACTCCCTCCCGTGGTCCGTGGTCACTTGTTTACCCCCAATCTCCCCCTCCCTCCCACTATCCATTGCCACTTGTTTACCCCTACCCTCCCTCCCATTGTCACCTATTTACCCCCGCCCTCCCTCCCGTTATCCGTGGTCACTTGTTTACCCCCGCCTCACACACTCCCTCCCGTGGTCCGTGGTCACTTGTTTACCCCCAATCTCCCCCTCCCTCCCACTGTCGATTGCCACTTGTTTACCGCCACCCTCCCTCCCGTTGTCACTTCTTTACCCCCGCCCTCCCTCCCCCGTTATCCGTGGTCACTTGTTTCCCCCAATATCCCCCTCCCTCCCACTGTCCATTGCCACTTGTTTACCCCCACCCTCCCTCCTGTTGTCACTTGTTTACCCCCGCCCTCCCTCCCTCCCGTTATCCGTGGTCACTTGTTTACCCCGATCTCCCCCTCCCTCCCACTGTCCATGGCCACTTGTTTAACCCCGCCCTCCCTCCCGTTATCCCTGGTCATTTCTTTACCCCCAATCTCCCCCTTCCTCCCACTGTCCATTGCCACTTGTTTACCCCCACCCTCCCTCCCGTTGTCACTTGTTTACCCCGGCCCTCCCTCCCTCCCGTTATCCCTGGTCATATCTTTACCCCAATCTCCCCCTCCCTCCCACTGTCCATTGCCACTTGTTTACCCCAACCCTCCCTCCCATTGTCACTTGTTTATCCCCGCCCTCCCTCCCTCCTGTTATCCGTGGTCACTTGCTTACCCCCGATCTCCCCCTCCCTCCCACTGTCCATTGCCACTTGTTTATCCCCAACCTCCCTCCCGTTGTCACCTGTTTACCCCCGCCCTCCCTCCCTCCCGTTATCCGTGGTCACTTGTTTACCCCCGCCTCACACACTCCCTCCCGTGGTCCGTGGTCACTTGTTTACCCCCAATCTCCCCCTCGCTCCCACTGTCCATTGCCACTTGTTTACCCCCACCCTCCCTCCCGTTGTCACTTGTTTACCCCTGCCCTCCCTCTCTCCCGTTATCAGTGGTCACTTCTTTACCCCCAATCTCCCCTCCCCCCAACTGTCCATTGCCACTTGTTTACCCCCACCCTCCCTCCCGTTGTCACCTGTTTACCCCTCCCTCCCGTTATCCGTGGTCACTTGTTTACCCCCGATCTCCCCCTCCCTCCCACTGTCCATTGCCACTTGTTTACCCCCACCCTCCCTCCCGTTGTCGCTTGTTTACCCCGCTCTCCCTCCCTCCTGTTATCAGTGGTCACTTCTTTACCCCCAATCGCCCCCTCACTCCCACTGTCCATTGCCACTTGTTTACCCCCACCCTCCCTCCCGTTGTCACTTGTTTACCCCCGCCCTCCCTCCCTCCCGTTATCCGTGGTCAATTGTTTACCCCCAATCTCCCCCTCCCTCCCACTGTCCATTGCCACTTGTTTACCCCCACCCTCCCTCCTGTTGTCACTTGTTTACCCCTGCCCTCCCCCTCCCGTTATCCATGGTCACTTGTTTCCCCCAATCTCCCCCTCCCTCCCACTGTCCATTGCCACTTGTTTACCCCCACCCTCCCTCCCGTTGTCACTTGTTTACCCCCGCCCTCCCTCCCTCCCGTTATCCCTGGTCACTTCTTTACCCCCGATCTCCCCCTCCCTCCCACTGTCCATTGCCACTTGTTTACCCCCACCCTCCCTCCCGTTGTCACTTGTTTACCCTCGCCCTCCCTCCCTCCCGTTATCCGTGGTCACTTGTTTACCCCCAATCTCCCCCTCCCTCCCACTGTCCATTGCCACTTGTTTACCCCCACCCTCCCTCCCGTTGTCACCTGTTTACCCCCGCCCTCCCTCCCGTTATCCGTGGTCACTTGTTTATCCCCGATCTCCCCCTCCCTCCCACTGTCCATTGCCACTTGTTTACCCCCACCCTCCCTCCCGTTGTCACCTGTTTACCTCCGCCCTCCCTCCCGTTATCTGTGGTCACTTGTTTACCCCCTATCTCCCCCTCCCTCCCACTGTCCATTGCCACTTGTTTACCCCCACCCTCCCTCCCGTTGTCACATATTTACCCCAGCCCTCCCTCCCTCCTGTTATCCCTGGTCACTTCTTTACCCCCGATCTCCCCCTCCCTCCCACTGTCCATTGCCACTTGTTTACCCCCACACTCCCTCCCATTGCCACTTGTTTACCCCCGCCCTCTCGTTATCCGTGGTCAATTGTTTTACCCCCAATCTCCCCCTCCCTCCCACTGTCCATTGCCACTTGTTTACCCCCACCCTCCCGTTGTCACTTGTTTACCCCTGCCCTCCCGTTATCCGTAGTCACTTCTTTACCCCCAATGTCCCCCTCCCTCCCACCCACTGTCCATTGCCACTTGTTTACCCCCACCCTGCCTCCAGTTGTCACTTGTTTACCCCCGCCTCACACACTCCCTCCCGTGGTCCGTGGTCACTTGTTTACCCCCAATCTCCCCCTCCCTCCCACTGTCCATTGCCACTTGTTTACCCCCACCCTCCCTCCCGTTGTCACTTCTTTACCCCCGCCCTCCCTCCCTCCCTCCCTCCCGTTATCCCTGGTCACTTCTTTACCCCCGATCTCACCCTCCCTCCCACTGTCCATTGCCACTTGTTTACCCCCACCCTCCCTCCCGTTGTCACTTGTTTACTCCCCGCCCTCCCTCCCGTTATCAGTGGTCACTTCTTTACCCCCAATCTCCCCCTCCCTGCCACTGTCCATTGCAACTTGTTTACCCCCACCCTCCCTCCCGTTGTCACTTGTTTACCCCCGCCCTCCATCCATCCCGTTATCCGTGGTCACTTGTTTGCCCCTAATCTCCCCCTCCCTCCCACTGTCAATTGCCACTTGTTTACCCCCACCCTACCTCCCGTTGTCACTTGTTTACCCCCGCCCTCCCTCCCTCCCGTTATCCGTGGTCACTTGTTTACCCCCAATCTCCCCCTCCCTCCCACTGTCCATTGCCACTTGTTTATCCCCACCCTCCCCCTGTTGTCACTTGTTTACCCCCACCCTCCCTCCCTCCCATTATCCCTGGTCACTTGTTTCCCCCAATCTCCCCCTCCCTCCCCCTGTCCATTGCCACTTGTTTACCCCCACCCTCCCTCCCATTGTCACTTGTTTAGCCCCGCCCTCCCTCCCGTTATTCGTGGTCACTTGTTTCTCCCCAATCTCCCCCTCCCTCCCACTGTCCATTGCCACTTGTTTACCCCCACCCTCCCTCCCGTTGTCACTTGTTTAACCCCGCCCTCCCTCCCTCCCGTTATCCCTGGTCATTTCTTTACCCCCAATCTCCCCCTCCCTCCCACTGTCCATTGCCAATTGTTTACCCCCACCCTCCCTCCCGTTGTCATTTGTTTACCCCGGCCCTCCCTCCCGTTATCCCTGGTCACTTCTTTACCCCCGATCTCCCCCTCCCTCCCACTGTCCATTTCCACTTGTTTACCCCACACTCCCTCCCGTTGTCACTTGTTTACCCCGCACTCCCTCCCCCGTTATCCGTGGGAAATTGTTTATCCCTAATCTCCCCCTCCCTCCCACTGTCCATTGCCACTTGTTTACCCCCACCCTCCCTCCTGTTGTCACTTGTTTACCCCCGCCTCACACACTCCCTCCCGTGGTCTGTGGTCACTTGTTTACCCCCAATCTCCCCCTCCCTCCCACTGTCCATTGCCACTTGTTTACCCCCACCCTCCCTCCTGTTGTCACTTTTAACCCCGCCCTCCTCCCTCCGTTATCCTGGTCACTTCTTTACCCCAATCTCCCCTCCCTCCACTGTCTATTGCCTCTTGTTTACTCCCGCCCTCCTCGCTCCCGTTATCCGTGGTCACTTGTTTACCCCCGATCTCCCCCTCCCTCCCACTGTCCATTGCTACTTGTTTACCCGCACCCTCCCTCCCGTTGTCACCTGTTTTCCCCCGCCCTCCCTCCCGTTATCCGTAGTCACTTGTTTACCCCCCGCCTCACATGCGCCCTCCCGTGGTCCGTGGTCACTTGTTTACCCCCGATCTCCCCCTCCCTCCCACTGTCCATTGCCACTTGTTTACCCCCACCCTCCCTCCCGTTGTCACTTGTTTACCCCCGCCCTCCCTCCCTCCAGTTATCCCTGGTCACTTCTTTACCCCCAATCTCCCCCTCCCTCCCACTGTCCATTGCTACTTGTTTACCCCCTCCCTCCCTCCCGTTATCCCTGGTCACTTCTTTACCCCCGCCTCACATACTCCCTCCCTTTGTCCGTGGACACTGGTTTTACCCACGATCTCCCACTCCCTCCCACTGTCCATTGCCACTTGTTTACCCCCACCCTCCCTCCCGTTATCCATGGCCACTTCTTTACCCCCGCCTCACATACTCCCTCCCGTGGTCCGTGGTCACTTGTTTATCCCCGATCTCCCACTCTCCATTGCCACTTGTTTACCCCACCCTCCCTCCCGTTGTCACTTGCTTACCCCCGCCCTCCCTCCCTCCTGTTATCCCTGGTCACTTCTTTACCCCCAATCTCCCCTCCCTCCCACTGTCCATTGCCACTTGTTTACCCCCACCCTCCCTCCCGTTGTCACTTCTTTACCCCGCCCTCCCTCCCTCCCGTTATCCCTGGTCACTTCTTTACCCCAATCTCCCCCTCCCTCCCACTGTCCATTGCCACTTGTTTACCCCCACCCTCCCTCCCGTTGTCACTTGTTTACCCCCGCCCTCCCTCCCTCCCTCCCATTATCCGTGGTCACTTGTTTACCCCCAAACTCCCCCTCCCTCCCACTGTCCATTGCCACTTGTTTACCCCCACCCTCCCTCCCGTTGTCACTTGTTTACCCCCGCCCTCCCTCCCTCCCGTTATCCCTGGTCACTTCTTTACCCCCGATCTCCCCCTCCCTCCCACTGTCCATTGCCACTTGTTTACCCTCGCCCTCCCTCCCATTATCCGTGGTCACTTGTTTACCCCCAAACTCCCCCTCCCTCCCACTGTCCATTGCCACTTGTTTACCCCCACCCTCCCTCCCGTTGTCACTTCTTTACCCCCGCCCTCCCTCCCTCCCGTTATCCCTGGTCACTTCTTTACCCCAATCTCCCCCTCCCTCCCACTGTCCATTGCCACTTGTTTACCCCCACCCTCCCTCCCGTTGTCACTTGTTTACCCCCGCCCTCCCTCCCTCCCTCCCATTATCCGTGGTCACTAGTTTACCCCCAAACTCCCCCTCCCTCCCACTGTCCATTGCCACTTGTTTACCCCCACCCTCCCTCCCGTTGTCACTTGTTTACCCCCGCCCTCCCTCCCTCCCGTTATCCCTGGTCACTTCTTTACCCCCGATCTCCCCTCCCTCCCACTGTCCATGCCACTTGTTTACCCCACCCTCCCCTGTTGTCACTTGTTTACCTCGCCCTCCCTCCCTCCCGTTATCCGTGGTCACTTGTTTACCCCCAATCTCCCCCTCCCTCCCACTGTCCATTGCCACTTGTTTATCCCCACCCTCCCTCCGTCACTTGTTTACCCCTGCCCTCCCTCCCGTTATCCCTGGTCACTTCTTTACCCCCGATCTCCCCCTCCCTCCCACTGTCCATTGCCACTTGTTTACCCCCACCCTCCCTCCCTCCCGTTGTCACTTGTTTACCCCCGCCCTCCCTCCCTCCCATTATCCGTGGTCACTTGTTTACCCCCAATCTCCCCCTCCCTCCCACTGTCCATTGCCACTTGTTTACCCCCACCCTCCCTCCCGTTGTCACTTGTTTACCCCCGCCCTCCCTCCCTCCCGTTATCCCTGGTCACTTCTTTACCCCTGATCTCCCCCTCCCTCCCACTGTCCATTGCCACCAGGGGGTGCGTTTGCACTGTGGTGCAGGGAGGAGGCGTGGCCTGATGTGACAAGTGTGCAAACGCGCCCTATGGCGCGTTTTAAGTTGGGGGATTAAGTCCCCTTGAATCCTGAGGGTCCCTGGGGGCCAACTAGCCCATCAGGTACGTCCAGTAAGCGCCACAGAGTTGCGTTGTAGAGAGGTGTACAAAGGGGCGTGGCCTCGGACCGCCTCTCTGCAACGCAGCTCTGTGGCGCTTACTGGAGGTACCTGGTGGGCTAGTAGGCCCCCAGGGACCCTCAGGATTCAAGGGGAATTAATCCCCCAACTTAAAAACCCGCCAGGGGGCGCGTTTGCACAGTGGTGAGGGGGTGGGGCCTGATGTGACATGTGTGTACTTATCCAATCACTCCGCCAAAACCCAAGCACTTATAAATTCACCATGCACTCTCCTTGCAGTACTCTAATCATCCAGTCAGTGCCCATGCACTTATGCAATGACCCAGGCACTAACACATGCACTGCTACAATCCCCTGAGCACTACTGATGCAGTCCAGCCATCTCCTTGTCACTACCCATGCACTCCTCCAATCACCCAGCCAGTTCCATGTCCTTATCTAATCACTGACCAAAACACAAGCACTTATAAATTAACCATGCACTCTCCTTGCAGTACTCTAATCATCCAGTCACTACCCATGTACTCATGCAATGACCCAGGCACTAACACATGCACTGCTACAATCCCCTGAGCACTACTGATGCAGTCAAGCCATCTCTTTGTCACTACCCATGCACTCCTCCAATCACCCAGCCAGTTCCATGTCCTTATCTAATCACTGCGCCAAAACACAAGCACTTATAATTTCACCATGCACTCTCCTTGCAGTACTCTAATCATCCAGTCAGTACCCATGTACTCATGCAATGACCCAGGCACTAACTCATGGCAAATACAGAGGCGGTCATGCTAATCACAGGGGTACCCCAACGCATAGTGTTCCCTAGTGTATGTAGGTGTTTTCACTGTATTCTAAGTGTATTTTAGCATAGCACTGGCTCTAGGCCTGGTTAGTCAGAGTCAGTTACCACCAGTACCCGTCAGCAAAACGCTGGGGGCACAGGAGGACTTTCTGCTCCTCTGTTGGTTCTTTCTGCACATCTCTTGCTTCTTCCTGCACTTTTCTTCATCTTTCTAGACTTCTGTTGCCCCTTTCTGCATTTGTCTTGCTTCTTTCTGCGCTTTTCTTCCTCTTTCTTCACATGTCCTACCTTTGTAGGCATAGTTAGAAATTAGCATTTAAAAAACCTTTGAAATTCACTGAAAAAACCATAGGTTTCAGGGACGTTATAGTTAGAAATCAGCATTTAAAAAACCTTTGAAATTCACTGAAAAAACCATAGGTTTCAGGGACGTTATAGTTAGAAATTAGCATTTAAAAAACCTTAGAAATTCACTGAAAAAACCACAGGTTTCAGGGACGTTATAGTTAGTTGGACATTTCACTCGTCCAAAGCAGAGAAATTCGGCCGTTATAGTTAGTTCAGCTAACTATAACTCGCGCCCCCGTAATGCACTGCTGATGACGTCACATATTACATCATTCATGACATGGTCAGTGACATCACTGATGACATCACTGATGACATCTCAAATGACATCACTGATATCATCACTGATGACATCATCCACGTGATAATCTGATGCACCTCCTCATACCCTAATATAACCTTTGATACACCCACTCTAAAATACAGACTACCATTTTCAAAACCATAGACACACCAATACCAGTTAGTACATACCCACTCACTAATTCCTAGGTCTACACACACATCCACTCATTCACCCATACAGTCACTCATACATGCAGTCAACCATCAATACGGCATTATCCTATGCACTCACATATCTATACAGACACTCACACACCGCCACTCATCCATAGTTACTCACACACCTAGTCAGTCATGCAAAGAATCAATCACACTCCCATTTACTCAACTATACAGTTATACACACACCACCTCACTTATTCAAACATATACTAACACATACTTACACTCTTATACAATAACTAATACAAGCACACACTGATCCATACAGCCACTCACAATCACTCACTCTCGCATATAGTCATTTATATACTCCAACACTCACATATACTGCCTTTCACATATGGAGTTACTCACACATGTACCACTGAGGCATCCATTCACTCACCAACACACCCATACACACACTCACCCACACAGCCCTTCACAGATGCACTCTTGAACCCATACACACAGTGAATCATCCACTCACACATCTATGCACAGAGTCACACCCCCCCACCCACCCACACAGACACTCAGGCACCCATACAGATACTCAGACAACCAATCAATAACCCATATAGATCCTCATTTAGCTACTCACCAACCCATGCAACCGCTTACACACCAACTGACAAACTAAACTGTGTAAATGTCTGTATCAGTCACTAACCCATGCATTCAGTAAGACACATTTAATCACTCACTTATACAGTCAGTCACGCACCTACTAAATCATCCATCCAGACACTTATACACCCACTCATTCTTCAATACACCTTGGCATATATATAAAACATATTTAAACTTTACAGAAACACACAGTCACTGGATGATGTCATCGGTGATGTCATCAGTGATGTCATTTAAGATGTCATCAGTGATGTCATCAGTGATGTCACTGACCATGTCATGAATGATGTAATATGTGACGTCATCAGTAGTGCATTGCGGGGGCGCAAGTTATAGTTAGCTGAACCAACTATAACGGCTGAATTTCTCTGGTTTTGTACGAGTGAAATGTCCAACTAACTATAACGTTCCTGAAACCTGTGGTTTTTTCAGTGAATTTCTAAGGTTTTTTAAATGCTAATTTCTAACTATAACGTCCCTGAAACCTATGGTTTTTCAGTGCATTTCAAAGGTTTTTTAAATGCTAATTTCCAAGTATAACGTCCCTGAAACCTATGGTTTTTTCAGTGAATATATATATATATATATATTACCTACTGGCGGTCGCCAGTAGGTAGTTATAGTTAGGACCTATTTTCCATAGGTAATTCACAACATTCTATTTCCAATAACTTTGGCGCCGGTTGATGAATCTTGCGAAATTTTCAAAACTCGTGGGGCGCTCCGGTCTGCTCCTATCCTGAAAGTTTCGGGGTGATTCGGCAAGCGGGGGCCGAGAAAAAGGGGGGTCCCAAAACGTGTTTTCCCCACGCAATTTTCCATAGGAAACTTTAGACACAGCTACAGCCCGAACTGCTGAACGGAATTACACCAAATTTGGCAAAGAGGTAGTTCTTGGTTCAGAAAGAACCCTTTTGTTAAATGGTGTAAATCCGTTCAGTAGTTCCTGAGAAATTTGAAAAAGAAAACATATCGATATCTGGGCGGAGCCTAACCACACATGTCATCGTGAGATCTGATTGGCTGTCAGCACTTCATCCTGGAATTCCTGGCAGCCATCTTAGGACCAATATAAATGATAGTACCCCATTGAAATGCATTGTAGTGAATCGAAGATTTTGAGGGTTACCAAAAGGAGAACTATAAAGGGTGATAACAGACTTTAGTTACATTAGAATTCATTTGTTGATGGTACCATACTAATTTCAGGAATTGCGGTGTGTTCTAAGGTGATTTTACCCTGTGAAAAACCTTCTGCTGGGATATCATGAATCATGTTTGAGAGAAAACTATTTTCACATGCTTGTCCCATACAGTTTTGGAAGGTGCTCCAGAAGCTAAAATGAGAGCATATTTTCTGTAAATTCACATTATCTTTCTCAGTCATGTGAGAATGAAGTCTGACATTCTCAGTAAAACATGTACATCCAACAAGGGCAGAGACTGTCAGTTGATTCCTTTGTGTTCTACTGCAGCTTCCCAGAGTGTTCTAAAGAACAACTAGAGTGCTAACAGCCTTACTTATGACAAAATTATGGCACACCTGAAGCCATCTTGATTGGAATAAACTGGTAACTCTTAAAACATTTAATTTAAAAAGGAACAAAATGAGGGGGTTCATTTTGTCATAAAATTATGGTTAGTGCTGTAGAAAGAAAAATTAGGACATGTTTTAAGTGAGATCTCAAATATCTTCCTGTTATATTTCAACAGGAGCAGCCTGTCAGTTGATGCCTTTGTGTTCTACTGCAGCTTCCCAGAGTGTTCTGAAGAACAACTAGAGTGCTAACAGCCTTACTTATGACAAAAGTATGGCACACCTGAAGCCATCTTGATTGGAATAAACTGGTAACACTTAAAACATTTAATTTAAAAAGGAACAAAATGATGGGGCTCATTTTGTCATAGAAATTATGGTTAGTGCTGTAGAAAAAAAAATTAGGACAGGTTTCAAGTGTGATCTCAAATATCTTCCTGTTATATTTCAACAGGAGCAGCCTGTCAATTGATGCCTTTGTGTTCTACTCCAGATTCCCAGAGTGTTCTAAAGAACAACTAGAGCGCTAACAGTCTTACTTATGACAAAATTATGGCACACCTGAAGCCATCTTGATTGGAATAAACTGGTAACACTTAAAACATTTAATTTAAAAAGGAACAAAATGAGGGGTTCATTTTGTCATAGAAATTATGGTTAGTGCTGTAGAAAGAAAAATTAGGACATGTTTTAAGTGAGATCTCAAATCCTCTTCTATTTCATTAGAAAATTCTGACATGCAGACTGAAACAATCACTTTCAATACCAGCAGTAGACTTCCAGTTAACTCCCTGGTGAGCAGTAGCTTTACTACAGTGATCTAATGAACAACTAGAGTGCTAACATTCTGCATTTATGGCAAATGTGTGACATCTGAATGCCTTCTTGATGGAATCAAAGTAAAAAACTGAAAGCATTTCCTACTGAGGAGACTGCAGTAAATGACGAAATTAGGAAACTTCATAACAAATAAGTCTCCCAAGATGGCCACCAGAGAAAAAAGTGCCCAAATGTAGCACAAATATCACCCAGATGTAGCCCACATATAGCCCAATGACAGAAGTGTGCGAAACACTTTTTATTTTTATTTTTTCTGCAGTTATATAGTGCAAACTGGTCAGGTATTGGAGCGTTACATCTTACTTGGACCCCTTATTGCGTATTTTGCACGAAGTACATGAGATTGATCTTGCAAAACATTGACCTTTACGATTCTGTTAACCTGAAGTTGCTCTGAACCGGGCTTTGTAACACCCGTTTTTACCTACTGGTTTTAATTAATTCTCACTGTATTGTATTAGGAAAGAGAATTTACTGTTTTTATGTACACTTTTATGATCTATGTTTCTAAATCAGATCAAATAAAGTTTAATGAATTCTATGGCAGGACGGAGGCGAGGATTATGCATATCTTTCCTCACTTTATTTGCATAGCAGTTCAAAGAAAACGTAACACAACAATCATTAAACAAAAGACTACACAACCCATGAACCATTAGGGGGTAGTCTCCAAGGCAACTATAGTCCAATCATATCACAGTCCATCGTATATAATATTGTGACGTCCCTTCCGCTTCCTCTTTCTTCACTGCTCGTCAGTTAAGTGCATTCCTTACATTCTTGGCTTAATCTGACGTTGTTGCTGTTTGTATAGCGGTTTCTTGTGCACGTTATTAGCATTATTGCCTTGGTATTGTTTCATATTCCCTGCGCAGCAGGCTCTTGCCCGAGCGCGTTCTCCCCTCGCAGTTTCTCCCGCTGTGTGCTCTGCGCGCGGTGAGATCCTGTTAGGCGCGTCTGGTCCGAGCGAGGCAGCTCCGTCGAGCGCTCCCGCTGGTCTTTACGCGCGTTTCGGAATCCGGTCACTCCTTTAGTGTCCGCTTGATTCCCGACCAACCCTCGCCTAATTTTGACACCGCTACACGGTGATTTCCCCACACGGCCACGTTAGTGACCAGCGCCACCTGGTGGTGGTAATTGGTATTGCGCCTCAGTCTATTCTTATAACAGCTTCGGGAAAGCCCAGCTGTTCGAGCACCGGCGAGGGGCTGCCTTAAGGATTTTAAGGGCATTTGTTCTGTGCTCACACCCTCTGCTATCATGTCTTCTCCAGAAGACCATTTTTACTCCTCCTACCAGGAAGTGGAGGAGGAATGGCCCCCCAACTTCTCCCTCCAGCAGTGGACCAAGCCCTCTCTCTGGCTATTTCTAGGGCGCTGGCTCCTCTTAGGGATCAGGTTGATAAGCTGGCGAAAAGCAACCCTGGGGTGTTCAGTGACCCAGATCTGGTGGTGGCGGGTCCCAGTAGCTCCCAGATGGGGAATAAAAGGGCCGTTAAGCATAATGCGGGGCACTTGGAAGCATTTGATAAACTTACAGAGACCTTCCTCAAGAGTGCGCGAACGCTAAAACATGCACCCTGCCGGGAGGAGGAGGGGCCCGGAGAAAATTGCGACACTGTCACCACTATTGTAGACCCCGACGGTGGGTTTCCCTTAGAGGGAGAGAGTGTATCGGAGGACGATTTCTCCTCCGATGAGGATAAGGACTCGGGCGTCCCTTGCGTCCAGAGTCCCATCCTCTCAGTCCCCGGTTGGGGACGGGGTCCACTCGGACATGTTCGAGCCTACCCAAATTTACCATCCTAGGTCGGCGGAGTGGACACCTGACGCCAAAGTGGCAGAGTATGTGGTGGGGAAAATCCATCAACCCCTTGAAAGGGAGGTCAGGAATAGGATGAGGGGCACACACGCCTGAAATTGATGAGAAACTATGTACCTTTTTCTCCAAGTATATGAGGGATCCCAAAAAAGGAATTGATAGGTCTTGGACGTGGTAGGGCCCTTGACCCAAATTATTCAATTGACGGAGCGTTCCAAAGAGTCAGGATCCCCTTTGTCCACGGATATTGTGGCTGGTTGGGCGCACTACCCTAAACCCTAAAGAACAAGTTACTTACCTTCGGTAACGCTTTTTCTGGTGGATACAGTATCTGCCTGTGGATTCCTCACCTTTTGAATATCCCCTGCGCCAGCATTCCACGGAAATTTTTCGTAGCTCTCCACGCCGACGAGGTCGTCATGGCGTCATGGCTCTGCACGTGGCTTCGCATGACGTCACCGGAGCCATAAGAAGACCACGTCGGCGTGATGACGTCAGTTCCACCCATTTTTTCCGTGCCACCGAGGCAAAACGGGCGAACCGACCATAGAGACAATACATACCAAGTATACAGGATTCATACAAATACACTCAGTGTATAATAAAATGAGAAAGCTTGAATTTCAAACAAGACAACAATGAAACAATAGAGGTAACTAAGTCTTGAGTACATAAAAATACATCAAATAATTAATACCTCAGCTTTTATGGTATAAAAGGGTGGACAACGGGGAGGTGGGTGGGTCAGTGAGGAATCCACAGGGAGATACTGTATCCACCAGAAAAAGCGTTACTGAAGGTAAGTAACTTGTTCTTCTGATGGATACATCTGCCTGTGGATTCCTCACCTTTTGAATAGAATCCCACAGCAGTACCTCGCCTGGAGGAGGGTGTCCACCCCTCTATACCAAAAAATCCTGTAAAACAGAGCGAGCAAAATGGCCATCCCTCCTCAGATCGGAATCTAAGCAGTAGTGCTTCGCGAAAGTGTGGAGGGAGGCCCAAGTTGCTGCCTTACATATGTCCAACACAGGAACACCTCTAGACAAGGCAGAAGTAGACGATTTAGCCCTGGTAGAATGAGCTCTAATGCCTAAAGGAGGCTCCTTACCAGCCAGTGAGTAGCATATCTTGATGCACAAGATGATCCACCTGGATGAAGTGCGCTTGTGCACCGCCTTGCCCTTCATGCGACCAGCATATCCAATAAAGAGCTGGTCATCGTGGCGAAAGTCCTTCGTTCTGTCCAAATAAAAGCTAATTGCCCTCTTTGGATCCAAACGATGAAGTCTCTCTTCCTCCTTGGATGGGTGAGGGGGAGGATAGAAAGTAAGAAGGGTAATAGACTGACCTAGGTGGAAAGGAGTCACCACCTTAGGCAGAAAAGCAGCCCTGGTCCTGAGTACCAACCTTTCAGCATGTATGGTCAGAAAAGGAGGTTTACAGGAAAGAGGTTGAAGCTCACTCACCCTCCTAGCCGAAGTGATAGCCACCAGAAAGATCGTTTTAAAAGTTAAAAGTCTCAACGGACAACTATGCATAGGCACCAACGTTGAACCCATTAAAAAAGATAAAACCAGATTCAAATCCCACTGGGGCATAATAAAAGGAGTGGGAGGAAACATGTTCGTGAGCCCCTTAATAAATCTTAAGACTATAGGAGACTTAAATAAAGAAGGCTGATCAGGTAGACACAAAAATGCCGACAATGCCGACAAATATCCCTTAACAGTGGCCACAGCAGAACCCTGCTGGGCCAAATGAAGGGAAAAACAAAGAACATCAGAAAGATGGGTTTTAAGGGATCAATAGATTTCTCTCCGCACCACTTAACAAATTTTGACCACCTGTAAGAATAGACAGACTTGGTGGAGTGTCGCCTGGCCGATAGAATAACGTCCACCACGTCAGGTGGGAGAGAAAAGAATTCAAGTTGCCCCGTTCAATCTCCAGGCATGAAGGTGCAGGCTCTGGAGGTGGGGGTGAAGAACTTGCCCCTCCATCTGAGAGAGGAGGTCTACCCTGAGAGGGAGACGGAGCGGAGGGTACAACGAGAGGTGAAGAAGGTCCGTGAACCACACCCTTCTTGGCCAATCCGGGGCGATCAATATGACTTGGGCCCGGTCTTGGCGAATCTTCCTCAGAACCCGAGGAATCAAGGGTATGGGAGGAAACGCGTAGAGGAGTTGTGAGCTCCAACTCAACTGAAACGCGTCCCCCAACGCTCCCTGCCTCGGAAACTGGAGACTGCAGAATGACGGGCAGTGCGCGTTCTCTAGAGTGGCAAACAGGTCCACCCAAGGAGTCCCCCACGTCTGGAAGAGGTGTCGAACTACCTCTGGATGAAGCCTCCACTCGTGGTCGGCGGAGAACTGTCGACTGAGACTGTCCGCACGAACGTTCAGCACCCCGGCCAGATGATTCGCCATCAAGCAAATCCGATGATCCTGCGCCCAGGACCAGAGCCGCAAAGCCTCTCTGCAGAGACGGTACGACCCTACTCCCCCCTGCTTGTTGACATACCACATCGCGGCAGTGTTGTCCGTCAGGACCTGAACTGACTGACCGCGAAGGGAAGGGAGAAAGGCCTTGAGCGCCAAACGTATCGCCCGCAATTCCAGAAGGTTGATGTGAAACAACCTTTCCTCTGGAGACCAAAGACCCTTGATCTCCAGATCCCCCAGATGTGCACCCCACCCTAGGGTAGAGACATCCGTTATCACTGTGGCCACCGATGGAGGAAGGTGGAAGGGCTTTCCTTGAGACAGATTGCCCTCCACCCTCCACCAAGACAGATCCACTGCAGCTTCTCTGGAGATCCTGACAGACTCCCTGAGATCTCCGTTGTGCTGATACCACTGCCTGCGGAGACACCACTGGAGTGCCCTCATGTGCCAGCGTGCATTTGTGACCAGCAGGATGCAGGAAGCGAACAGACCGAGCAGGCGAAGGACCTTCAGAACTGGAACAACCCCTCCATTGTGAAACAAAGGGATCATTTCCTGAATGTCGAGAATCCTTTGCGTTGGTGGAAAAGCTCGACACACAGTGGTATCCAGTACTGTCCCTATAAACAGGTTGCGCTGAGAGGGCACCAGGTGAGACTTGGGTACATTTATCGAAAAACCCAATTTGAATAACAGCTGGGCTGTAACCTGCAAATGGTGACTCACCATCTCCGGAGACTCTGCCTTCAACAGCCAGTCGTCCAGGTAGGGGAAAACAGGAATCCCCAACCTTCTGAGATGAGCTGCCACCACCGCCATCACCTTGGTGAAGACTCGAGGTGCGGTAGTAAGACCAAACGGAAGGACCGCAAACTGGTAGTGTTGCGACCCAACCGTGAAACGGAGATACTTCCTGTGCAACTTCAGGATGGGAACGTGGAAATACGCATCCTTCAAGTCGATGGACACCATCCAATCCTCCTGTTGCAGCGCCTGAAGAACCTGCGCTAGAGTAAGCATCTTGAACCTTTCCTGTTTGAGAAACAGATTCAAGATTCTGAGGTCCAGGATGGGACGTAATCTGCCATCCTTCTTGGGGACCAGGAAATACCGGGAGTAGCACCCCTGACCCCTTTCCTGCTCCGGAACCACCTCTATTGCACCCTTTTGTAACAGGGAAAGAACCTCCTTCTGAAGGAGCAGTAAATGATCCTCTGTGCAAAACCCCTGACAAGGAGGGTAAGGCGGGGGAAATTCCCTGAAGGGAAGGGCATACCCATTTTCCACAAGATCTAGAACCCAAAGGTCCGAAGTTATTAATTCCCAATCTTGTAGAAAATGAGTAAGCCGGCCTCCCACAGGACCCACATGATCCAGGATGGCGGATCTAGGGCTGCTTTGCTGCATTACCGGGAGGGGTTGGGGAGGTAGAGGAGGAGGAGGAAGAGGGATGTCGTCCAGTTCCACGAAAGCGACCTCTGCCTTTACCTCTGTAGGACTTATAAAGGGTTTTGCTGCTGCTGCTGAGGCTGACGGGAACGAAAGGAAGATTTCCCAAACCCACGGTGTAGGAGAGTAGGATCTGCTTCACATGGGTACCCCCACTTTTTGCTGATGCTTCACTGTTTTTCGACCTTAGTTTGGCTGGGGCCCTGCTAATCAGAACCCCAGCCTAGCTGCTTCCTCTCTAAAATGGTTTCCATGTGCCTTAGGCACATCTCTGATTGGAATCTGGAGTGCCCTTATAAGTCCCTAGTATATGGTATACTATGTACCCAGGGCATAGGTACCTCAGAGGCCTACCAGGGGCTGCAGCATGTATTGTGCCACCCCTGGAAGACCATCCAAACTGACACCACAGGTCTGCTACTGCAGCCTGGGTAAGGTGGTGCATGCACCCCTTACTGTGATAATAGGCTACCTATATCACTACCTACATACACACTTATAAACCTATAAGTCACTCCTATGGCAGGCCTTATCAATCCTGAAGGCAGAGTGCGTGGTTCCTATGTGAGAGGGTTCCCCTGCATGAGCTGGGCCCCTCTGCAGCGTTCGGAGACCCTTCTCTGATGCTGTTTGTAGAGCAGCCTGACCATATACTCTTAAGCGCATTATAACCTCGCGTTAAATGCTAACTTTGGGATGGCTGCACGGAAACATGTCGTGTTTGGTGTCAAACATCTTGGAATACTACCCCCCGCCAGTTCTGGCGGCGGGGGTAGCATTCCACCCTTCTAGAGGGAAAGACATGTACACACCGGTATACCCGGTACTGACTTTCCAGAGCCCTGGCATCACAAAATGGATGCCGCTGCCACAGACACGAGTCTGGCCTCCTGCTGCTGACCGAAACTCCGGCAGGGGAGGCCTGGACAATAGGTTTCCTGTCCCAGGGAGGTGTGACCACCTCCCCAGACAGGATAGTGTGTATTGGGGCTGGGCGGGAGCACTTTCGGGTGCTTTGAAGTCCTGCACTGGGGGCACACTTGGTGTCCCTGTGCATACCCCAGTTCAAACCGGCTCAGGGGCTTCCAGCCCCTGCTCTGGCGTGAAACTGGACAAAGGGAAAGGGGTGTAACCACCCTCTGCCCTGACCCTCCCATAGGTGGGGCCACAGAGTATGTCCAACCCCCTACCTTAGTATAAGTAGGGGACCCCAGTCCTTAGGACTTTAGATTTACCTGGACGAAACTCTGATACAGAATCCTGGACCTTCGACGCTCTACTTCAAGATTAGAGGACTGAAAAATCTCCCTTGGGGTCAAGGAGTGACTCCCCTGCTTGGCAGGCACCAAAGAAGCAATTGTCCGGTCTGCATCGCTGAAGCTCCCGTCGGACGCCGAAGTCTTTGCATCACCAGAGGTGGATTTCCAGACTTCCCCGAGGCTGCCCTGAGTCCCCAGCAAAGCTGAGGCCCGTAGCTGTCGTGGGTAACATGGAACCGTGACCCCTGGATACCGATCGCATTTGCAAGTGCATCCTCTTCTGGGTCTCCCACGAAGTCGTGCTTTGGGATCCGAGTAGCCCCAGCCTCCAGCACCAACTGCACCGAAGATCACTGGCCTCCACTCCACGAGTGTCCTGTGAGCCAGCTCCACGTGCATCGTCTCGAGGCTCCTTCGCGGTCGCTAGTCCGTTGGCTAGTAGGCCCTCCCGAAGGCCAATCTTTTTTTGCTTGGGCTCCCTGGTTGCTCCAGGCGTGCCCCGACTTATCCTCGCTGGGTGAGTCCCCCAGACCTTGCTGGTCTGCAACATCGTCCTTCTTCCATTTCCACGAGACTTGCCGTTGCCAAGGCTTGTTGGGTCCAATCCGGTCGCCGACACCCCTGCAATCGACAGACGTTGTGGGACAGCTCGAATCCAGCTCCTGGTCGTCGTCGACGCCTCCTGGACCTCGTGGCTGAAGAGTCAAGACGACTGTCAACCTACCTGAAGCACTCGACATCGGTGGGCATCTGCTCATCGCCTTCCTGGTCACTGGCTAGTGACCCAGACTCTGTCCCCTCTGCTTTCAGGTTCTTCAGATCTTCGATCCACCTTTGGATCCACCCGAACACTTTCGACTTGGTCGCCAGCAGCACTTTGCAGCAGATCGCCATAGAAAGCGACGACGAAACCCGACCCCGAATGACACCTATGCACCCGGCTACCCTGGGTGAGGTAACTCGAGTACTCCGGTGCTCCCGTGGGTATTGACACTAGAACAGCCTAGTTCTCAAAGGGTTTGCTCCAAGTCCTCCTCTAAGTGTCCCTTTTCTTTTAAATTCTAATTGCGACTTTCCCCATAGAAGTTAACGGTGGTTCGCGGCTGTGTTCATACACTGCACGCGTCCCCCGTGGGTCCCCTGTGTCACTTCCTTGGGTGGTTCCTTGTGGTCCAAGCACTCCTACAGGCTCTAGGTCTAGTGTCTAGCTCAGTCGTGGTTCTTATACCACTTTATTGGTATATGGTTTGGTACGCCCCTGGGGCTCAAACGTGTATTTGTGCTATTACTGTAGATAACTAACTTATACTTTATGTACTTCGAACTCTAGCCTCATAAAGAGACTAGAGGGGTGTGTTTAGTAATAAATACATATATTTTGAATATATACCTGGTGTGGTCCTCTTTCATTTGGTCACTCAAGAGGTTATAGACTGGTAAAACAAGCTGCTTTACATTCCTTCAAGACTTAGCCTGAAGGCTGCTCTCCATAGCTACCACTAGGATAGCTTTCAATAAAGGTTGTCTTTAACCTATCTCCAATAAGGGGTTGTTTGGACTGGTGCAAGGTGCCCACTATAATTAGTGGACAGCATATGCCAGGCCAACTTCTCACACACGGTACCTTTTGTAGCCGTAGCCTCTTGACTGGGATTGTAGACCCAAGGACTTTGCTGTGGCCTTACTGTCCTTAAATCTCTGCAACGCAGAGTCAGCTTTTTCCCCAAAAAGCTTAGAGCCGTCAAAGGGAAGATCCAAAAGCGCAGCTTGGACATCCGGTGAAAATCCCGATGATCTCAACCATGCATGTCTCCTAGTGGCAACAGATGAGCCCATCACCCTTGCCACCGAATCTGCAGTGTCCAGACCCGACTGGATTACAAGGTGAGCAGCCGCCTGAGAGTCCGCCAAAACCTCACTTAAATTGCCCCGATCCACTTCAGATAACTTCGGGAGAATCCGTTTGGCAGAGTCCATAAGGGCGTGAATGTATCTGCCCAACAAACAAGTGGCGTTGGTGGACTTTAAAGCCATACTGGCTGATGAAAAGACTTTCTTTGCGGACTGCTCAAGCTTTTTGGAATCTCTGTCTGCTGGAGCTTGAGGAAAAGAACCCACAGACTGCTTTGAGCATGAAGCCTGAACAACCAAACTCTGAGGTGACGGATGAGAAGAAAGAAATTCAGGGTCCCCTGGTGCTGGTCTATACCGTCTAGAGACAGATCTAGAAACTGCAGGAGCTGAAAGAGGGTTACTCCAGACCTCCAGAATCGGCTCCGTCAGGGCATCATTGAAAGGCAAGAGAGGCTCAACTACTGAGGTAGGAGAATGAAGAACCTCTGTAAGAAGATTTGGTTTGTATTCCGCCATGGGAAGCTGCAGATCCAACAGTTCAGCTGCCTTCTTAATCACGACATGATAAGGAGCAACATCCTTTGAAGGAGAAGCCTTTTGCAAATCAAAACCCACTTCTGGTGAAAAATCCAAACCACTTGCCTCACACAAGTCTTCAAACAAGTCCTCAGACTCATTTATTTCACCTTCTTCCATCTCACCAACTTGATACTGCTCCTCTTCAATAAGCCTTTGGTCCGCCCTTCTAGAACGCATCCTCGGCTGCGGCGTCGACGGCGCCATCTGCGGCGTCGACGGCTCCGGCAGCGGCGTAGAAGGCGGATCCGTGACAGCAGCGCGCGCCGAACGAACTCGAGATGAAAGGACGCCAGATGGAGCTGGGGACTGACCATACGGCGTCGACATCTTCGGCGCCGGGAACTGCCAAGACGGCGCCACGGGCATATAAGGCATAAAGGGGGCCGGGGGGTAATGCTGCGGCACGCCCAAATTAAATGCCAATGGGCCCATGGGACCCGAAGGTGCTCCAGAGGGGCAAGAGGCTCTGGCAAAAACGTCATGCATCGCGTTCAAGAACTGGGATGGATCCGAACCCGGCGCCGGGAACGAAGGATATTGCGCCGGTTCGACCTCCGACAGAGGAAACTCGGGAGTTGGGGCCACTGGAGTCACAGGTGGAGCCACAGGAACAGCAGGAGCCACATCATCCACAGGATTCGATGCACCATCCGGAGCCGGAGAATCCACCGACGCCGGAGACTGCGCCGGTGTGCCCACATAAGGAGACATCTGCGGAGACTCGGAAGGAGAAGGAGAAACAAAGTCTTTGGCACGACGCCGAGGAGCCGGAGAAGGCGACTTCGAGGTCCGAGGCTTCGACGAACGACGTCGAGACCCATGCCTCTTCTTCTTCTTGTGCCTTCTCTTCGATCCATGCGAAGTCGACAACTCCGACTTTGACCGTTTACGACCCCTTTTCTCCTTTCTCACCTTGGACATGTAGAGCTTAGCCTCTCTTTCCTTCAACGCCTTCGGGTTCATCTTTCTGCAAGAAGAGCAACCCTCGACGTTGTGATCACTCGAAAGACACCAAAGGCAGTCATCATGCGGGTCAGTGATCGACATGTGACCTCCGCATTCCTTGCAAGGCTTGAAGCCTGACTTCCTTTGAGTATACATGTCGAAAAGAGAAACACTCTTGAAACAAAGAAACAGTAACAAAGATAGGAGCGTCCCAGAAAATCCGTTAGTGTCGACAGCGCGGAAAAAAGGGAACTGACGTCATCACGCCGACGTGGTCTTCTTATGGCTCCGGTGACATCATGCGAAGCCGCGTGCAGAGCCATGACGCCATGACGACCTCGTCGGCGCGGAGAGCTACGAAAGATTTCCGTGGAATGCTGGCGCAGGGGATATTCAAAAGGTGAGGAATCCACAGGCAGATGTATCCATCAGAAACACTACCCCCTCCACTACCCAAACACAACTGCACTACCCTAAACCCTAAAACACTACCCCCAGCACGACACCCTACACTACCCAAACATAACTGCACTACCCTAAACCCTAAAACACTACCACCAGCACGACTCCCTACACTACCCAAACACCACTGCACTACCCTAAACCCTAAAACACTACCACCAGCACGACTCCCTACACTACCCAAACACAACTGCACTACCCTAAACCCTACATCTACCCCCAGCATGACCCCCTACACTACACAAACACCACTGCACTACCCTAAACCCTAAAACACTACCCCCAGCACGACCCCTTCACTACCTAAACACAACTGCACTACCCTAAACCCTAAAACACTTCCCCCAGCACGACCCCCTTCACTACCCAAACACAACTGCACTACCCTAAACCCAAAAACACTACCCCCAGCACTACCCAAACACCACTGCACGACCCTAAACCCTAAAACACGACCCACTACACAAACACCACTGCACTACCCTAAACCCTAAAACACTAGAACCCAGCATGAACACTACCCCCTACAGTACACAAACACCACTGCACTACCCTAAACCCTAAAACACTACCCCCAGCACGACCCCCTACACTACACAAACACCACTGCACTACCGTAAACCCAAAACACTACCCCAGCACTACCCCTACACTACCCAAACACCACTGCACTACCCTAAACCCTAAAACACTACCCCCAGCATGACCTCCTACACTACACAAACACCACTGCACTACCCTAAACCCTAAAACACTACCCCCAGCACGACCCCTACACTACCCAAACACCACTGCACTACCCTAAACCACTACCCCCAGCACGACTCCCTACACTACACAAACACCACTGGACTTCCCTAAACTCTAAAACACTACCCCCAGCACGACTCCCTACACTACCCAAACACCACTGCACTACACTAAACCCTAAATCTACCCCCAGCATGACCTCCCTACACTACACAAACACCACTGCACTACCCTAAACCCTAAAACACTACCCCCAGCACGACCCCCTACACTACCCAAACACCACTGCACTACCCTAAACCCTAAAACACTAACCCCAGCATGACCCCCTACACTACCCAAACACCACTGCACTACCCTATACCCTAAAACACGACCCCCTACACTACACAAACTACTGCACTACCCTAAACCCTAAAACACTACCCACAGCATGACTCCCTACACTACACAAACACCACTGCACTACCCTAAACCCTAAAACACTAACCCCAGCATGACCCCCTACACTACCCAAACACCACTGCACTACCCTAAACCCTAAAACACTACCCCCAGCATGACACCCTACACCACACAAACACCACTGCACTACCCTAAACCCCCTACACTATACAAACACCACTGCATTTCTTTAAACCCTAAAACACTACCCCAAGCACGACCCCCTCATAACACAAACACCACTGCACTACCCTAAACCCTAAATCTACCCCCAGCACGACCCCCTACACTACCCAAACACCACTGCCATACCCTAAAACACTACCCCCAGCATGAACCCCTACACTACCCAAACACCACTGCACTACCCTAAACCCTAAAACACTACCCCCAGCACTACCCCCTACACTACACAAACACCACTGCACTACCCTAAACCCTAAAACACTACCCCAGCACTACCCCCTACACTATCCAAACACCACTGCACTAACAAACCCTAAAACACTACCACCAGCACAACCCCCTACACTACACAAACACCACTGCACTACACTAAACCCTAAAACACTACCCCCAGCACGACTCCCTACACTACCCAAACACCACTGCACTACCCTAAACCCTAAATCTACCCCAGCACGACCCCCTACACTACCCAAACACCACTGCTCTACCCTAAACCCTAAAACACTACCCCAGCACGACCCCCTACACTACCCATACACCACTGCACTACCCTAAACCCTAAAACCCTACCCCCAGCACCACCCCCAACACTACTGCACTACCCTAAACCCTAAAACACTACCCCCAGCACGACCCCCTACACTACCCAAACACCACTGCACTACCCTAAACCCTAGAAAAGAAACCCCCACCCCATGCCCAATCCCCCTTACCTCTCACTCCTCGTGGTTCCTCTCTCCTCGTGGTTCCTGCTTCACGTCGTCTCTGAGGGGCAGTGCACATCGTTGTGAGGAAACGGAACAGCCTCCGTTTCCTTACAACGACATGGATCGTCTACATGTTTTTTAGAACGCATGGTCATTTACCATACATACCTTTACAACAAAATTCGTTGTAAAGGCATGCGTGGTAAATGACCATGCGTTCTAAATAAATGCGTAGTAATGACTTCGTGATGTACAACGCTTGCGTGGTAATGCATGCGTTGTAATGGTATCGCAAAGTAAAAAAGTCGTTGTAACGGCTGTTTACCGATCGAAGCTGGCCCCTGTTCTTCAGTGAGACGTATATTTGATTAATTAGGAGGAAGGAATGTGGTTTTTTTACCGAAAAGTGCATTCCCGGCTGTTGTATTGTGAAAGTGTCCGCGTGGCCTGGTTTCACTTCCGGTGAGAGAGTGGAAGAGTCTGTTTGGATCTAAAGGAGTTCTGTTGTTGGACGGGGCCGGCGCGACAGGTCATCAGAAAACATAGCTAATGGAAAGCATCCTCCCTGAAGTGTGGAGCAGTGCCATGAGAGGTCAACGAGTGTGCGTCCCACCGCAGTATGACCGTACCGCGTGACCCATGTGCCGCCTCCAGGGTACGGGAGGCAGAAGCGGCATCGCAGGTCCTCTTGAACACCGTTGTAGCACTAATTCTACATTTTGGTACTAGGGCATTTTAACTTCGTTGTTCCTGCCAGATACAAAGAGAAGATCCTGTGTTATTCAGTGCCCTCGTTACCTTTTTTGTGGGTTGTGGTGCTTGTCACTTCGCTGCCCCGCCGGTGCACACGACTGGGCACCCCACCTCGTGTGCCATCTGCAGGGTCTCTGCCCTCGGATCACTGGTTTCGGTTTCTGGAGTGGCAACATAAACAGTTGCTCCCAAAGGACTAGCCTGAACACTTAGGTGAATATCCTCTGCACCAGCATTCCACGGAAATTCTTTCCTAGCTCTCCCACGTCAACGAGGACGTCATAATAGCACGGCTCCGCTCGCGACACCGTATGACGTCATCGGAGCCATAAGAGGACCTCGTCGGCGTGCTGACGTCAGTTCCACCCATTTTTTTCGTGCCACCGAAGCAAACAGGGGACCGAGACATTTTCACATGTATACATAGAATAATAAATATATATATATTCACTGAAAAAAACCATAGGGTTCAGGCACGTTATAGTTAGAAATTAGCATTTAAAAAACCTTAGAAATTCACTGAAAAAACAGGTTTCAGGCAAGTTATAGTTAGAAATTAGCATTTAAAAACCTTAGAAATTCACTGAAAAAACCATAGGTTTCAGGGGCGTTATAGTTAGTTGGACATTTCACTCGTACAAAACCATAGAAATTCCCCCATTATAGTTAGTTCAGCTAACTATAACTCGCGCGCCCGCAATGCACTGCTGATGACGTCACATATTACATCACTAATGACATGGTCAGTGACATCACTCATGACATCACTGATGACATCATCCAGTGAATGTGTGTTTTTCTGAAAATTAAATATGTTTTATATATGTATATCGCAAGGTCGATGGAAGAATAAATGGGTATATAAGTGTCTAAATGGATGATTTTTTTGTAAAATTGATTGTATAACTGACTAAGTGTATCTTAGTGAATACATGGGTTAGTGAGTAATGTTTAAATATGAAAATATCTGTATCAGTCTCTCACTTTGTGTATAAGTGGCTGCATGGGTTGGTGAGTAGCTACATGAGTGTCTATATGGGTTATTAGTTGGTTTTTGAGTATCAGTATGAGTGAGTGTCTGTATGGTTCGGTGGGGGTATTACTTAGTGCATACATGCATGAATGAGTGACTCACTGTTTGTATGTGTTGAAGACAGCATGTGTGCAGGACTGTATAGGTGGATGAGTATGTGTATGGGTGTGTTAGTGAGTGAATGACTGTCTCAATAGTGTCTTTATGAGTAACTACATATGTTTTAAACTAGTATATGTGAGTATTGGTGTATATAAGTGAGTATGAGTGAGAGATTGGAAGAGTTCCTGTACAAATAAGTAGGTGTTTCTATAAGTGATTGTTTAAGAGAGTAAGTATGTGTAAGTTTCTGTAGAAGTAAGTGTGGTAGTGTGTGGATAACTGTATATGCAAGTAAATGGATGTTTGATACTTTGTTTGCATGTGTGACTATGTGTGTGAGTAACTCTATGGATGAGTGGCGGTGTGTAACAGGATGTATAGGTGTATGAGTACATATGATGAGTGAGTACATGTATGAGTGACTGTATAGGGACTGTTGGTGAATGAGTGGATGTGTGTGTAGATCTTGGAATTACTGAATAGGTGTGTTGTAACTGGTATTGGTATGTCCATTGTTTTGAAAATGTTAGTTTGTATTTTTGAGTGTGTGCATCAAAGGTTATATTAGGGTGAGAGGAGGTCTGCCACTATCACAAGGATGATGCAGTGATGTCATTTGAGATGTCATCAGCGATGTCGTGAGTGATGTCACTGACCATGTCATGAGTGATGTAATATGTGACGTCATCAGCAGTGCATTGCGGGCGCGCGAGTTATAGTTAGCTGAACTAACTATAACGGGGGAATTTCTATGGTTTTGTACGAGTGAAATGTCCAACTAACTATAACTGTCCCTGAAACCTATGGTTTTTTCAGTGAATATATATATTATCTACTGGCGGTTGCCAGTAGATAGTTATAGTTAGGACCTATTTTCCATAGGAAATTCACAACATTCTATTTCCAATAACTTTGGCGCCGATTGACGAATCTTCGCGAAATTCTCAAAACTTGTGGGGCGCTCTGGTCCGCTCCTATGCTGAAAGTTTCGGAGTGATTCGGCAAGCGGGGGCCGAGAAAAATGGGGGGTCCCAAAACGTGTTTTCTCCATGTTAATTCCCAAAGGAAATTTTAGCTACAGCCCGAACTGCTGAACGGAATTACACCAAATTTGGCAAAAAGGTAGCGCTTGGTTCAGAAAGCGACCTTTTTTTAAATGGTGTAAATCCGTTCAGTAGTTGCGGAGAAATGAAAAAAATAAGAGTCAAAAAATCAATTTCCCATAGGAAACTTTAGACACGGCTACAGCCTGAACTGCTGAATGGAATTACACCAAATTTGGCAAAGAGGTAGTTCTTGGTTCAGAAAGAACCCTTTTTGTTAAATGGTGTAAATCCGTTCAGTAGTTCCTGAGAAAATCAAAAGTAAAAACACATATATATCTGGGCGGAGCCTAACCACACATGTCATCGTGAGATCTGATTGGCTGTCAGCACTTCATCCTGGAATTGCTGGCAGCCATCTTGGGACCAATATAAATGATAGTACCCCATTGAAATGCATTGTAGTGAATCGAAGATTTTGAGGGTTACCAAAAGGAGAACTATAAAGGGTGAAAACAGACTTTAGTTACATTAGAATTCATTTGTTGATGGTACCATACTAATTTCAGGAATTGTGGTGTGTTCTAAGGTGATTTTACCCTGTGAAAAACCTTCTGCTGGGATATCATGAATCATGTTTGAGAGAAAACTATTTTCACATGCTTGTCCCATACAGTTTAGGAAGGTGCTCCAGAAGCTAAAATGAGAGCATATTTTCAGTAAATTCACATTATCTTTCTCAGTCATGTGAGAATGAAGTCTGACATTCTCAGTAAAACATGTACATCCAACAAGGGCAGAGACTGTCAGTTGATTCCTTTG
This sequence comes from Calotriton arnoldi, assembly GCA_963921515.1. Taxonomy (NCBI): domain Eukaryota; kingdom Metazoa; phylum Chordata; class Amphibia; order Caudata; family Salamandridae; genus Calotriton; species Calotriton arnoldi. The sequence goes on from CAWUFW010015683.1 coordinate 93,667, forward strand.
TGTTCTACTGCAGCTTCCCAGAGTGTTCTAAAGAACAACTAGGGTGCTAACAGCCTTACACTTATGACAAAAGTATGGCACACCTGAAGCCATCTTGATTGGAATAAACTGGTAACACTTAAAACATTTAATTTAAAAAGGAACAAAATGATGGGGTTCATTTTGTCATATAAATTATGGTTAGTGCTGTAGAAAGAAAAATTAGGACATGTTTCAAGTGTGATCTCAAATATCTTCCTGTTATATTTCAACAGGAGCAGCCTGTCAGTTGATGCCTTTGTGTTCTACTGCAGCTTCCCAGAGTTTTTCTAAAGAACAACTAGAGTGCTAACAGCCTTACTTATGACAAAAGTATGGCACACCTGAAGCCATCTTGATTGGAATAAACTGGTAACACTTAAAACATTTAATTTAAAAAGGAACAAAATGAGGGGGTTTATTTTGCCATAGAAATTATGGTTAGTGCTGCAGAAAGAAAATTTAGGGCATGTTTTAAGTGAGATCTCAAATCCTCTTCTATTTCATTAGAAAATTCTGACATGCAGACTGAAACAATCACTTTCAATACCAGCAGTAGACTTCCAGTTAACTCCCTGGTGAGCAGTAGCTTTACTACAGTGATCTAATGAACAACTAGAGTGCTAACATTCTGAATTTATGGCAAATGTGTGACACATCTGAATGCCTTCTTGATGGAATCAAAGTAAAAAACTGAAAGCATTTCCTACTGAGGAGACTGCAGTAAATGACGAAATTAGGAAACTTCATAACAAATAAGTCTCCCAAGATGGCCACCAGAGAAAAAAGAGCCCAAATGTAGCACAAATATCACCCAGATGTAGCCCACATATAGCCCAATGACAGAAGTGTGCAAAACACTTTTTATTTTTAGTTTTTCTGCAGTTTTATATAGTGCAAACTGGTCAGGTATTGGAGCGTTACATCTTACTTGGACCCCTTATTGCGTATTTTGCACGAAGTACATGAGATTGATCTTGCGAAACATTGACCTTTACGATTCTGTTAACCTGAAGTTGCTCTGAACCGGGCTTTGTAACATCCGTTTTTACCTACTGGTTTTAATTAATTCTCACTGTATTGTATTAGGAAAGAGGATTTACTGTATTTATGTACACTTTTATGATCTATGTTTCTAAATCAGATCAAATAAAGTTTAATGAATTCTATGGCAGGACGGAGGCGAGGATTATGCATATCTTTCCTCACTTTATTTGCATAGCAGTTCAAAGAAAACGTAACACAACAATCATTAAACAAAAGACTACACAACCCATGAACCATTAGGGGGTAGTCTCCAAGGCAACTATAGTCCAATCATATCACAGTCCATCGTATATAATATTGTGACGTCCCTTCCGCTTCCTCTTTCTTCACTGCTCGTCAGTTAAGTGCATTCCTTACATTCTTGGCTTAATCTGACGTTGTTGCTGTTTGTATAGCGGTTTCTTGTGCACGTTATTAGCATTATTGCCTTGGTATGGTTTCATATTCCCTGCGCAGCAGGCTCTTGCCCGAGCGCGTTCTCCCCCTTGCAGTTTCTCCCGCTGTGTGCTCTGCGCGCGGTGAGATCCTGTCAGGCGCGTCTGGTCCGAGCGAGGCAGCTCCGTCGAGTGCTCCCGCTGGTCTTTACGCGTTTGGGAATCCGGTCACTCCTTTAGTGTCCGCTTGATTCCCGACCAGCCCTTGCCTAATTTTGACACCGCTAAGCGGTGATTTCCCCACACGGCCACGTTAGTGACCAGCGCCACCTGGTGGTGGTAATTGGTATTGCGCCTCAGTCTATTCTTATAACAGCTTCGGGGAAAGCCCAGATGTTCGAGCACCGGCGAGGGGCTGCCTTAAGGATTTTAAGGGCATTTGTTCTGTGCTCACACCCTCTGCTATCATGTCTTCTCCAGAAGACCATTTTTACTCCTCCTACCAGGAAGTGGAGGAGGAATGGCCCCCAACTTCTCCCTCCAGCAGTGGACCAAGCCCTCTCTCTGGCTATTTCTAGGGCGCTGGCTCCTCTTAGGGATCAGGTTGATAAGCTGGCGAAAAGCATCCCTGGGGTGTTCAGTGACCCAGATCTGGTGGTGGCGGGTCCCAGTAGCTCCCAGATGGGGAATAAAAGGGCCGTTAAGCATAACGCGGGGCACTTGGAAGGATTTGATAAACTTACGGAGACCTTCCTCAAGAGTGCGCAAATGCTAAAACATGCACCCTGCCGGGAGGAGGAGGGGCCCGGAGAAAATTGCGACACTGTCACCACTATTGTAGACCCCGACGGCGGGTTTCCCTTAGAGGGAGAGGGTGTATCGGAGGACGATTTCTCCTCCGATGAGGATAAGGATTCGGGGCGTCCCTGGCGTCCAGAGTCCCACTCCTCTCAGTCCCCGGTTGGGGACGGGGTCCACTCGGACATGTTCGAGCCTACCCAAATTTACCATCCTAGGTCAGCGGAGTGGACACCTGATGCCAAAGTGGCAGAGTATGTGGTGGAAAAAATCCATCAACCCCTTGAAAGGGAGGTCAGGAATGGGATGAGGGGAGAATGCCCCAGGCCCTCACTGAAGTGGAAGGTGGCACACACGCCTGAAATTGATGAGAAACTATGTACCTTTTTCTCCAAGTATATGAGGGATCCCAAGAAAGGAAGTGATAGGTCTTGGACGTGGTAGGGCCCTTGACCCAAATTATTCAATTGACGGAGCGTTCCAAAGAGCCAGGATCCCCTTTGTCCACAGATATTGTGGCTGGTTGGGCGCACTACCCTAAACCCTAAAACACTACCCCCTCCACTACCCAAACACCACTGCACTACCCTAAACCCTAAAACACTACCCCAGCACGACACCCTACACAACCTAAACATAACTGCACTACCCTAAACCCTAAATCTACCCACAGCACAACCCCTACACTACACAAACACCACTGCACTACCCTAAACCCTAAAACACTACCCCCAGCACGACCCCTTCACTACACAAACACCACTGCATTGCCTTAAACCCTAAAACACTACCCCCAGCACGACCCCTACACTACACGAACACCACTGCACTACCCTAAACCCTAAATCTACCCCCAGCATGACCCCCTACACTACACAAACACCACTGCACTAACATAAACCCTAAAACACTACCCCCAGCACGACCCCCTTCACTACCTAAACACAACTGCACTACCCTAAACCCTAAAACACTACCCCCAGCACGACCCCTTCACTACCCAAACACAACTGCACTACCCTAAACTCAAAAACACTACCCCCAGCATGACCCCCTACACTACCCAAACACCACTGCACGACCCTAAACCCTAAAGCACGACCCCCTATACTACACAAACACCACTGCACTACCCTAAACCCTAAAACACTAGAACCCAGCACGACCCCCTACAGTACACAGACACCACTGCACTACCCTAAACCCTAAAACACTACCCCCTACACTACACAAACACCACTGCACTACCCTAAACCCTAAAACACTACCCCCAGCACGACCCCTACACTACACAAACACCACTGCACTACCGTAAACCCAAAACACTATCCCAGCACTACCCCTACACTACCCAAACACCACTGCACTACCCTAAACCCTAAAACACTACCCCCAGCATGACCCCCTACACTACACAAACACCACTGCACTACCCTAAACGCTAAAACACTACCCCCAGCACGACCCCCTACACTACACAAACACAACTGGACTACCCTAAACCCTAAAACACTACCCCCAGCACGACTCCCTACACTACCCAAACACCACTGCACTACACTAAACCCTAAAACACTAACCCCAGCATGACCCCCTACACTACCCAAACACCACTGCACTACCCTATACCCTAAAACACGACCCCCTACACTACACAAACACAACTGCACTACCCTAAACCCTAAAACACTACCCACAGCATGACCCCCTACACTACCCAAACACCACTGCACTACCCTATACCCTAAAACACGACCCCCTACACTACACAAACACAACTGCACTACCCTAAACCCTAAAACACTACCCCCAGCATGAACCCCTACACTACCCAAACACCACTGCACTAACAAACCCTAAAACACTACCCCCAGCACAACCCGCTACACAAACCCCACTGCACTACCCTAAACCCTAAAACACTACCCCCAGCACGACTCCCTACACTACCCAAACACCACTGCACTACCCTAAACCCTAAATCTACCCCCTACACTACCCAAACACCACTGCACTACCCTAAACCATAAAACACTACCCCCAGCATGACCCCCTATACTACACAAACACCACTGCACTACCCTAAACCCTAAAACACTACCACCAGCATGATCCCCTATACTACTCAAACACCACTGCACTACCCTAAACCCACTACCCCAGTACGACCCCCTACACTACCCATACACCACTGCACTACCCTAAACCACTACCCCCAGCACGACCCCCGACACTCCTGCACTACTCTAAACCCTAAAACACTGCCCCCAGCACACCCCCTACACTACCCAAACACCACTGCACTACCCTAAACCCTAAAACACTACCCCCAGCACGACCCCCTACACCACCCAAACACCACTGCACTACCCTAAACACTAGAAAAGAAACCCCCACCCCATGCCCAATCCCCCTTCCCTCTCACTCCTCGTGGTTCCTCTCTCCTCGTGGTTCCTGCTTCACGTCGTTTCTGAGGGGCGGTGCACGTCATTGTGAAGAAACGGAACAGCCTCTGTTTCCTTACAACGACATGGATCGTCTACATGTTTTTTAGAACGCATGGTCATTTACCATACATACCTTTACAACAAAATTCGTTGTAAAGGCATGCGTGGTAAATGACCATGCGTGCTAAAAATGCGTAGTAATGACTTCGTGATGTACAACGCATGCGTGGTAATGCATGCGTTGTAATGGTATCGCAAAGTAAAAAGTCGTTGTAACGGCTGTTTACCGATCGAAGCTGGCCCCTGTTCTTCAGTGAGACGTTTATTTGATTAATTAGGAGGAAGGAATGTGGTTTTTTTACCGAAAAGTGCATTCCCGGCTGTTGTATTGTGAAAGTGTCCGCGTGGCCTGGTTTCACTTCCGGTGAGAGAGTGGAAGAGTCTGTTTGGATCTAAAGAAGTTCTGTTGTTGGACGGGGCCGGCGCGACATGTCATCAGAAAACATAGCTAATGGAAAGCGTCCTCCCTGAAGTGTGGAGCAGTGCCATGAGAGGTCAATGAGTGTGCGTCCCACCACAGTATGACCGTACCGCGTGACCCATGTGCCACCTCAAGGGTACGGGCGGCAGAAGCGGCATCGCAGGTCCTCTTGAAGACCGTTGTAGCACTAATTCTACATTTTGGTACTAGGGCATTTTAACTTCGTTGTTCCTGCCAGATACAAAGAGAAGATCCTGTGTTATTCAGTGCCCTCTTTACCTTTTTTGTGGGTAAAGAGGGTGCTTGTCACTTCGCTGCCCCGCCGGTGCACGCGACTGGGCACCCCACCTCGTGTGCCATTTGCAGGGCCTCTGCCCTCGGATCACTGGTTTCGGTTTCTGGAGTGGCAACATAAACAGTTGCTCCCAAAGGACTAGCCTGAACACTTAGGTGAATATCCCCTGCACCAGCATTCCACGGAAATTCTTTCCTAGCTCTGCCACGTCAACGAGGACGTCATAATAGCACGGCTCCGCTCGTGACACCGTATGACGTCATCGGAGCCATAAGAGGACCTCGTCGGCGTGCTGACGTCAGTTCCACCCATTTTTTCCATGCCACCGAGGCAAACAGGGGACCGAGACATTTTCACATGTATACATAGTATAATAAATATATATATATTCACTGAAAAAACCATAGGTTTCAGGCACGTTATAGTTAGAAATAAGCATTTAAAAAACCTTAGAAATTCACTGAAAAACCATAGGTTTGAGGGGCGTTATAGTTAGTTGGACATTTCACTCGTACAAAACCATAGAAATTCCCCGTTATAGTTAGTTCAGCTAACTATAACTCGCGTGCCCGCAATGCACTGCTGATGACGTCACATATTACATCACTCATGACATGGTCAGTGACATCACTCATGACATCACTGATGACATCTCAAATGACATCACTGATGACATCACTGATGACATCATCCAGTGAATGTGTGTTTTTCTGAAAATTAAATATGTTTTATATATGTATATCTCAAGGTCGATGGAAGAATAAATGGGTATATAAGTGTCTAAATGGATGATTTTTTTGTAAAATTGATTGTATAACTGACTAAGTGTATCTTAGTGAATACATGGGTTAGTGAGTGATGTTTAAATAAGAAAATATCTGTATCAGTCTCTCACTTTGTGTATAAGTGGCTGCATGGGTTGGTGAGTAGCTACATGAGTGTCTATATGGGTTATTAGTTGATTTTTTGAGTATCAGTATGAGTGTCTGAGTGTCTGTATGTTTCGGTGGGGGGTATTACTTAGTGCATAGCTGCATGAATGAGTGACTCACTGTTTGTATGTGTTGAAGACAGCATGTGTGCAGGACTGTATAGGTGGATGAGTATGTGTATGGGTGTGTTAGTGAGTGAATGACTGTCTCAATAGTGTCTTTATGAGTAACTACATATGTTTTAAACTAGTATATGTGAGTATTGGTGTATATAAGTGAGTATATGTGAGAGTGAGAGATTGGAAGAGTTCCTGTACAAATAAGTAGGTGTTTCTATAAGTGATTGTTTAAGAGAGTAAGTATGTGTAAGTTTCTGTAGACGTAAGTGTGGTAGTGTGTGTATAACTGTATATGCAAGTAAATGGATGTTTGATACTTTGTTTGCATGTGTGACTATGTGTGTGAGTAACTCTATGGATGAGTGGCGGTGTGTAACAGGATGTATAGGTGTATGAGTACATATGATGAGTGAGTACATGTATGAGTGACTGTATAGGGACTGTTGGTGAGTGAGTGGATGTGTGTGTAGATCTTGGAATTACTGAATAGGTGTGTTGTAACTGGTATTGGTATGTCCATTGTTTTGAAAATGTTAGTTTGTATTTTTGAGTGTGTGCATCAAAGGTTATATTAGGGTGAGAGGAGGTCTGCCACTCTATCACAAGGATGATGTCATCAGTGATGTCATCAGTGATGTCATTTGAGATGTCATCAGTGATGTCATGAGTGATGTCACTGACCATGTCATGAGTGATGTAAAATGTGACGTCATCAGCAGTGCATTGCGGGCGTGCGAGTTATAGTTAGCTGAACTAACTATAACGGGGGAATTTCTATGGTTTTGTACGAGTGAAATGTCCAACTAACTATAACGCCCCTGAAACCTATGGTTTTTTCAGTGAATATATATGTACATTTAGATATGGCTGCCAGAACATTGCTATTCACAGCACGAACTATGCCAGTCCTTTGTTGCTGTCAACTGATTTGAGCACCCCCAATGAAATCATCTGTAAAGTATTTAAACTTGCAACTTAAATGCGTGGTTGGATGGCTTTTTGTACACGAGCACTGAGGAAGGCAGATTGCCGAAATGCATATGCTTGAAATAAAACCAACTAAAGTCCCGTGAGTGCTGTGCCTGCTTTTTGGAGCTACTATATTTAAACGTGACTCACCCTTCGCGTCTGCAGGAAGAGCACCCGTCCTTGAGTTCGGCAGTTTAGGGTGGACTTGGAGCCTTGATTTATATTACTGCCAGAACCGCCGTGATTAAGAAGCAGCATGATCCTATCGACCAGCATGGTTGTCAGTTATTCAACTGGAGGATTGCAGTCATACATACTGCAACCTGTGGGGCTGTGTGCTATTGTGTATCACGGCAGCGACGAGGACAATGAAATTGTCAGAAGGGCACCAACCTGCAGGGGGACCAAGCTTGTTAATTTACAAGGAACTGGCAATTGCAAGGTACTTTGAAATAAGTTTCGTTTTTCTACATGCTGTATTGTCTATCAGAGACTAGAAGAACTTGATACTTTTAAAACGAAACTTGTACCGTTTGAAATGTACATTTAGATATGGCTGCCAGAACATTGCTATTCACAGCACGAACTATGCCAGTCCTTTGTTGCTGTCAACTGATTTGAGCACCCCCAATGAAATCATCTGTAAAGTATTTAAACTTGCAACTTAAATGCGTGGTTGGATGGCTTTTTGTACACGAGCACTGAGGAAGGCAGATTGCCGAAATGCATATGCTTGAAATAAAACCAACTAAAGTCCCGTGAGTGCTGTGCCTGCTTTTTGGAGCTACTATATTTAAACGTGACTCACCCTTCGCGTCTGCAGGAAGAGCACCCGTCCTTGAGTTCGGCAGTTTAGGGTGGACTTGGAGCCTTGATTTATATTACTGCCAGAACCGCCGTGATTAAGAAGCAGCATGATCCTATCGACCAGCATGGTTGTCAGTTATTCAACTGGAGGATTGCAGTCATACATACTGCAACCTGTGGGGCTGTGTGCTATTGTGTATCACGGCAGCGACGAGGGACAATGAAATTGTCAGAAGGGCACCAACCTGCAGGGGGACCAAGCTTGTTAATTTACAAGGAACTGGCAATTGCAAGGTACTTTGTAATAAGTTTCGTTTTTCTACATGCTGTATTGTCTATCAGAGACTAGAAGAACTTGATACTTTTAAAACGAAACTTGTACCGTTTGAAATGTACATTTAGATATGGCTGCCAGAACATTGCTATTCACAGCACGAACTATGCCAGTCCTTTGTTGCTGTCAACTGATTTGAGCACCCCCAATGAAATCATCTGTAAAGTATTTAAACTTGCAACTTAAATGCGTGGTTGGATGGCTTTTTGTACACGAGCACTGAGGAAGGCAGATTGCCGAAATGCATATGCTTGAAATAAAACCAACTAAAGTCCCGTGAGTGCTGTGCCTGCTTTTTGGAGCTACTATATATATATATATATATATATATATTCACTGAAAAAACCAAAGGTTACAAGGATGTTATAGTTAGGAAATAGTTTCCAAAAACCTTAGCAATTGACTAAAAAACCAAAGGTTACAGGGACTTTATAATTAGGTTCAGATTTTACACACACAAAACCATAGAAATTCAGAAGATATATAGTTAGAGTTATCTCAAGTAACTATAACTCGTGCCCAAGGTAACTATAACTCGCGTACCCGCCATGTACAGTTTTCTCATCAATAATTTCAGTGCAAATATTGCAGGGATATTATCAATGATGTCACAGAAGATGTCATGAGTGGTGTAATATGTGGGATAATTAGCAGCGCATGGCGAGGGCTCGAGTTATGGTTACCTTAGGGCACTAATGCTATTTCCTAACTACAATGTCCCTGTAACCTTTGCTTTTTTCAGTGAATATATATATATATATATATATATTATCTACTAGCGGTCGCCAGTAGATAGTTATAGTTAGGACCTATTATCCATGGGAAATTCGTAACATTCTATTCCCAATAACTTTGGCGTCGTTTGATCGAATCATCGCGAAATTTTCAAAACTAGTGGGGCGCTCCGGTCCGCTCCTGTCTTGAAAGTTTCGGGTGATTCATCAAGCGGGAGCCGAGAAAAAGGGGGGTCCCAAAACGTGTTTTCTCCATGTTAATTCCCATAGGAAATTTTAGACACGGCTACAGCCCGAAGTGCTGAACGGAATTACACCAAATTTTGCAAAAAGGTAGCGGTGGATCCGCGCACCCTCCCGACCACGAGCTGCATGCTAATTGGCTGTCAACACTCCAAACCAGGAAGTGTTGGCAGCCATCTTGTGCCTCGGTAGAACCGAGGCACAAGAAATCAGAGAAACTAACGCGCAAAACGCAAAAGGGGGCAGGGTAGAAACACCCTGACCCCCTAGGCCTGCTCAGGGAGTCCTAGAAGGACCCCCAAGACCCAAAAATGTATTTATTTATTTATTTTTATTTTTTTTAAATCGGCAAAAAACGCGCTGGGTGCGCGGATCCAGCCGATAAATAAAAAAACGAAGCGCGGTCTCCCGCGCTCGTTGGTAGTTGGCCCCCGGGTGGGCCAAGTCCTGGGGGCATGCGGGGTTTATCAAATTTATGTATGGGGGCCTCTAAGGCCCCCTAAGCCCCGGGGACCGCCACCCCCGGGGCTTTAAATAAACAATGGTGCGGGAGGGCTCTCGGCCCTCCCGCAGCCCCGGGACCGCCACCCCCGGGGCTTCTTTTTTAAAATTAGAAAGTACCTGTGTGGGGGGCTCCAGCCCCCACATGCCCCGAGGACCGCCACCTCCCCGGGGCACTAAAGATCTAAATATGGGGGTCCGTTACGGACCCCAGAGCCCCGAGGACCACCACCTCCACGGGGCTTTCAAGATGTTGGAAGGGGGGCCGCATGGCCCCCCTCCTGGAGCCAGTGATGGCCCTGGGGACCGCCACCCCCTAGGCCTGCTCAGGGAGTCCTAGAAGGACCCCCCAAGACCCAAAAATGTATTTATTTATTTATTTTTATTTTTTTTAAATCGGCAAAAAACGCGCTGGGTGCGCGGATCCAGCCGATAAATAAAAAAACGAAGCGCGGTCTCCCGCGCTCGTTGGTAATTGGCCCCCGGGTGGGCCAAGTCCTGGGGGCATGCGGGGTTTATCAAATTTATGTATGGGGGGCCTCTAAGGCCCCCCTAAGCCCCGGGGACCGCCACCCCCCGGGGCTTTAAATAAACAATGGTGCGGGAGGGCTCTCGGCCCTCCCGCAGCCCCGGGGACCGCCACCCCCCGGGGCTTCTTTTTTTAAAATTAGAAAGTACCTGTGTGGGGGGCTCCAGCCCCCACATGCCCCGGGGACCGCCACCTCCCCGGGGCACTAAAGATTTAAATATGGGGGTCCGTTACGGACCTCCAGAGCCCGGGGACCACCACCTCCCGGGGCTTTCAAGATGTTGGAAGGGGGCCGCATGGCCCCCTCCTGGAAGCCAGTGATGGCCCTGGGGACCGCCACCCCCAGGGCCGGCTCCTGCAGTGTCCTGGTGTGCCTACCCCCGGGACACTGTAGGTTTGCTATGGCAGGGCGGGAGACTCGCGGCTCCTGTCCTGCCATAGCAAACTGCTTTGGTTTTGGAAGAGAGCAGGAAACCTGCTCTCTCTTCCAAAACCAAAGACAATAGCTTTCCACATGGGGAGCTGCATCTTAGCAGCGCCCCATGTGGAAAGCAATGCCGGCTCCCGAGGGACGCGGGGAGCCGGCGGGACCGTGGGGGATTGGGGACCCCCCCACGGTCCCCAACGGAGAGGGCCAGCCCCGGGGGAAGGGGTCCCCGGGGCTACAAGTGGCCCGGGAGGGGGGCCACTCGGCCCCCCTCCCCAAAATTGATTTAAAAAAAATATATAAAAAAATAAAACAAAGGCCGGCCCCGGGGGATGGGGTCCCCGGGGCCATAAGTGGCCTGAGGAGGGGGGCAACGCAGCCCCCCTCCATAAGTTAAAAAAAGAAAAAAAAAAAGAAGGCCATGCCCCGGGGATGGGGTCCCCGGGCGATTAAGGCCTCGGGAGGGGGTCTACACGGCCCCCTTCCAAATTTAAAAAAAATAATAATAATAATTAGGGGGCAGGCCCTGGGGGATGGGGTCCCCAGGGCCAATAAATTAGAAAAGAAGGGGGCCACACAGCCCCCTTCTTAAAAAAAAAAAAAGACTGGCATCGCGCCGGAGGCCACGCCCTCCTTGCAGCACTCTGCAAACGCGCCCCCTGGTGCGTTTGCAGATGGGGAACGATTCCCCTTGAATACTGGGGGTCCCTGGGGCCAACTAGCCCACCAGGAACCTCCAGTATGCGCCAGGGGGCTGCGTTGCAGAGAGGTGTACAGAGGCCACGCCCCTTTTTACACCTCTCTGCAACGCAGCTCTGTGGCGCTTTTTGGAGGTACATGGTGGGCTAGTTGGTCTCCAGGGACCCTCAGGATTCAAGGGGACTTAATCCCCCAACTTAAAACGCGCCACGGGGCGCGTTTGCACAGTGGTGAACGGAGGAGGCGGGGCTTCAGGTGACATGTGTGCAAACAGGCCCCGTGGCGCGTTTTAAGATGGGGAATTAAATCCCCTTCAATCCTGAGGGTCCGTGGGGGCCAACTAGCCTACCATGTACCTCCAAAAAGCGCCACAGAGCTGAGTTGCAGAGAGGTGTAAAAAGGGGCGTGGCCTCTGTACACCTCTCTGCAACGCAGCTCCCTGGCGCAAACTGGAGGTACAGGGTGGGCTAGTTGGACCCCAGGGACCCTCATGATTCAAGGGGACTTAATCCCCCAACTTAAAACGCGCCACGGGGCGCGTTTGCACAGTGGTGAAGGGAGGGGGCGGGGCTTGAGGTGACATGTGTGCAAACAGGCCCTGTGGCGCGTTTTAAGTTGGGGGATTAAGTCCCCTTCAATCCTGAGGGTCCCTGGAGTCCAACTAGCCCACCAGGTACCTTCAGTAAGCACAACAGAGTTGCGTTGCAGAGAGGTGAAAAAGGTGCGTGGCCTCGGAATGCCTCTCTGCAACTCAGCTCTGTGGTCCTAACTGTAGGTACCTGGGGGCTAGTTGGGCCCCAGGGACACTCAGGATTCAAGGGGACTTAATCCTGCAACTTAAAACATGCCACGGGGCGCGCTTGCACACATGTCACCTCAGGCCCCCCTCCCTTCACCACTGTGCAAACGCGCCCTGTAGCGCGTTTTAAGAGGTAGTTTTAATCCCCTTGCCCTATTATGTACTAGGGACTTACAGAGGAGGTCATGCTAATCACAGGGGTACCCCAACGCATAGTGTTCCCTAGTGTATGTAGGTGTTTTCAATGTATTCTAAGTGTGTTTTAGCATAGCACTGGCTCTGGTTAGTCAGAGTCAGTTACCACCAGTACACGTCGGAAAAGTTGTGGGCACAGGATGATTTTGGAACAAGGCCTCTTTCTGCTCCTCTGTTGGTTCTTTCTGCACATCTTTTGCTTCTTCCTGCACTTTTCTTCGTCTTTGTGGACTTCTGTTGCTTCTTTCTGCATTTCTTTTGCTTCTTTCTGTGCGTTTTTTCTTCTTTCTTCACATGTCCTACCTCTGTAGGCATAGTTAGAAATTAGCATTTAAAAAACCTTTGAAATTCACTGAAAAAAACATAGGTTTTAGGGACAGTTATAGTTAGTTGGACATTTCACTCGTACAAAACGCGTGAAATTCCCCCATTATAGTTAGTTCAGCTAACTATAACTCGCGCCCCCGCAATGCACTGCTGATGATGTCACATATTACATCACTCATGACATGGTCAGTGACGGTCACTCAGTACAGGACTATCATATGCACTCATACACCTACATAGACACTCACACACCGCCACTCATCCATAGAGGTACTCACACACCTAGTCAGTCATGCAAATAATTAATCACACTGCCATTTACTCACCTATACAGTTATACACACACCAGCTCGCTTACTCATACAAAAACTAGCACATTCTTACGCTCTTATACAATCACTGATACAAGCACACACTCATCCATATAGCCACTCTCACAATCACACACTCTCACTTATAGCCATTTATATACTCCAACACACATATATACTGCCTTTCACATATGTAGTTACTCACACATGTACCACTGAGATATACATTCACTAACACACCCATACACACACTCACCCACCCATACAGTCCATCACAGATGCACTCTTGAAACCATGCACCCAGTAAATCACCCACTCACACATCTATGCACAGAGTCAAACACAGACCCCACCCACACAAACACTCAGGCACCCATACAGATACTCAGACAACCAATCCATAACCCATATACACATTCATGTAGCTATTCACAAACCCATGCGGCCGCTTATACACCAACAGACAGACGGATACAGACATTCACTCAGTTTAGTCACTAACCCATGCATTCAGTAACATACGTTTAATCACTCACTTATAGAGTCAGTCACGCACCTACTAAATCATCCATTTAGACACTTATACACCCACTCATTCTTCAATACGCCTTTCCCTATATATATTAAACATATTTAAACTTTACAGAAACACACAGTCACTGGATGATGTCATCAGTGATGTCATTTGAGATGTCATCAGTGATGTCATCAGTGATGTCATCAGTGATGTCACTGACCATGTCATGAGTGATGTAATATGTGACGTCATCAGCAGTGCATTGCGGGTGCGCGAGTTATAGTTACCTGAACTAACTATAACGGGGGAATTTCACTGGTTTTGTACGAGTGAAATGTCCAACTAACTATAACTGTCCCTAAAACCTATGGTTTTTTCAGTGAATATATATATTCACTGAAAATGATGATATTTTAGGGATTATACTGTATTTCATCCCTAAAATTCACAAGGACTTGATAAAACCTCCAGGCAGACCGATTATTTCTGCGAGAAATAGCTTACTGGAGAAATCATCGATCTACATTGACTTTTTCCTACAAGAATATGTTCAACAACTACAAACCTATATAAGAGGCACAGGGATTTTCTATCCAAAATGCTTAATTTTAAATGGCAAAGAGATTATCTGCTCATTACTTTAGACGTGACTTCACTTTATACATCCATTCGACACAATGATGGCCTAAGGGCACTGGAATTTTACTTGTCACGCAGAGGTACTCAACACGCAAAACACACCAACATGCTTATCAGTATGGTAGAATTTTGTTTAAAAAACAACATTTTCATGTTTCAAAATTCGCTATTTCAACAGTTAAGGGGTGTAGCGATGGGGGCTAGCTTTTCCCACAGTTACGCCTGCCTTCATATGGGCTGGTGGGAGGAGCTGGTCCTCATGAAGGAACATACTGAAGTCATGAATAACAATGTGAAAACTTGGTGGAGATTTATTGATGATCTATTTTTGGTATGGTGTGGCACTCAGGTAGAGGCGGAAGCTTTTGTCAACAAACTTAACCAAAATCAATTGAATCTACACTTTACCGCCTCTATCAGTAAAACTACAGTAAATTTCTTGGATGTTGAGGTATATGTTCATAATGATAAACTGGAGACCAGACTCCATAGAAAGCCAACAGCAATCAATCAATCAATCATGTCACTTATAAAGCGCACTACATACCCGCGAGGGTCTCAAGGCGCTGGGGGAAGAGGGGGGTGGTGCTGCTACTGATCGAAGAGCCAGGTCTTGAGGAGTCTTCTGAAGGCCAGTAGGTCTTGGGTCTGTCGGAGGTTGGTGGGGAGGGTGTTCCAGGTCTTGGCGGCGAGGTGGGAGAAGGATCTGCCGACGGCGGTCGTTTTCCGGATGCGGGGGACTGTGGCGAGGGCGAGGCTGGTCGAGCGGAGCTGGCGGGTGGGGGTGTAGAAGCTGAGTCGTCTGTTGAGGTAGGCTGGTCCGGAGTTGTGGAGTGCTTTGTGTGCGTGGGTGAGGAGCTTGAAGGTTATCCTCTTGTTGACAGGGAGCCAGTGCAGGTCTCTCAGGTGGGGTGTGATGTGGCTGCGTCGGGGGATGTCGAGGATAAGACGTGCAGAGGCATTCTGGATGCGTTGCAGCCGTCTCAGGAGCTTAGCCGTCGTTCCTGCGTAGAGGGCGTTTCCGTAGTCCAGCCTGCTGGTGACGAGGGCCTGGGTGACTGTTTTTCTTGTTTCGGTGGGGATCCACTTGAAGATCCTGCGGAGCATTCGGAGGATGTTGAAGCAGGATGAGGAAACGGCGTTGACCTGCTTAGTCATGGAGAGGGTGGGGTCGAGGATGACCCCTAGGTTGCGTACGTGGTCGGTGGGTGGCGGGGCTGTTCCCAGTGATGTTGGCCACCAGGAGTCGTCCCAGGCTGAAGGGTTGGAACCAAGGATGAGGACCTCCGTCTTGTCCGAGTTCAGCTTCAGGCGGCTGGTCCTCATCCATTCGGCGACGGCCTTCATTCCTTTGTGGAGGTGGGCTTTGGCGGTGTGAGGGTCTTTGGTGAGGGAGAGGATCAGCTGGGTGTCGTCGGCGTAGGAGATGATGTTGAGGTTGTGCTGTCGGGCGACGTGGGCGAGGGGTGCCATGTAGATGTTGAACAGCGTTGGGCTGAGGGAGGAGCCTTGGGGTACGCCGCAGATGATCTTGGTGGCCTTGGATCGGAAGGGGCGAGGCGGACGCTTTGTGTTCTGCCGGAAAGGAAGGATGTGGTCCAGTCCAGGGCCTTCTCTTGGATCCCGGCGTCGTGAAGGCGTGTTCGTAGTGTGTGGTGGCAGACCGTGTCGAAGGCGGCTGATAGGTCCAGGAGGATGAGGGCTGCTGTTTCTCCGTTGTCTAGCAGGGTCCTGATGTCATCGGTGGCGGCGATGAGGGCGGTTTCGGTGCTGTGGTTGCTGCGGAAGCCGGACTGGGAAGGGTCCAGGATGTTGTCCTCCTCGAGGTAGCGGGTCAGTTGTTTGTTGACGATTTTCTCGGTGACCTTCGCGGGGAACGGGAGCAGAGAGATGGGTCGGAAGTTCTTGAGGTCCTTGGGGTCTGCCTTGGGTTTCTTGAGTAAGGCGGTGATCTCGGCGTGCTTCCAGCTTTCCGGGAAGGTTGCTGTCTCGAAGGAGATGTTGATTATTTTCCGGAGATGGGGCGCGATGGCTGTACTGGCTTTGTTGAAGATGTGGTGAGGGCACGGGTCTAGCGGTGAACCGGAGTGGATGGTGTTCATGATCTCGCTGGTGTCCTCGTCGTTGATGTTGGTCCAGGAGAGCAGGCGGTTGGTGGTTGTGGGGGCAGTGGTCTCGGTGGTTGCCGGGCGGTCGTGGTGTTGAAGCTGTCGTGGATGTCGGCGATTTTGCGGTGGAAGAAGGTGGCCAGTGAGTCGCACAGGTCTCGCGACGGCTGGATGTCGTTGGTGTTGGAGCTGGGGTTGGAGAGTTCCTTCACGATGTTGAAGAGCTCTTTGCTGTTGTGTGCGTTGTTGTCTAGGCGGTCTTTGAGTGAGGCCCTTTGGCGGATCTGATGAGGTGATGGTGACTGCGGGTGGCGCTCTTGTGGGCGGCGTAGCTGTCCGCTGTCCGTTCGTGGAGCCAGATCTTCTCCAGTTTTCGGCATGTTCGTTTGGAGGCCTGGAGGTCTTCAGTGAACCAGGTGGCTTTCTTGCTGGTGTGGCTGTTGGGCGGATTCTTGAGCGGGGCGAGGGTGTTGGCGCAGTCGTCAATCCACTGTCTGAGGTTGCGGGCGGCGGTGTCGGGGTCGGAGGGTTCGGCGGGTGGGCTCAGGGCGAGGGTTGTGGTTAGCTGGTCTTCCGTGACTCTGCTCCAGCAGCGGCGAGGCATTTGTTCGGTGCGGTGGTGCGTGGTGGGCTTCCTGTAGGTGAAGTGGATGCAGTGGTGGTCAGTCCAGTGGGGTTCGGAGGTGTGGTTGAAGGAGACGTGTGGGCTTGCGGAAAAGATGGAGTCGAGCGTGTGGCCGGCGGCATGGGTGGGTGTAGTCACGAGCTGTCTGAGTCCGAGGGTGGCGAGGTTGTCGATCAGGGTGGTGGAGTTGGTGTCCTTGTTGTTCTCGAGGTGGAAGTTCAGGTCCACGAGGAGGATGTAGTCCGTGGAGGCAATGGCGTGAGTGCTGACGAAGTCAGCGATGGAATCGCTGAACTGTGGTCGGGGTCGTCTGTAGATGAGGGTTCCTCTGAGGGTGGTGTTGGGATCGGTGTGGATCTGGAAGTGCATGTGTTCGGCGGTGCTGAGGGTGTCGTCGGTGTTGGTTGAGACTCTGAGGGTGTTCCTGTGGACGATGGCGATGCCTCCTCCGACTCCGTTGGTGCGGTCCCTGCGGGTGATCTTGTATCCGTCCGGGATGGCAATGGCGATGTCGGGGGCTGAAGCGGGATTCAGCCAGGTCTCCGTCAGGAATGCGACGTCTGGGGAGGTTGAGTCGAGAAGGTCCCAGAGTTCGATGGCGTGTTTGCGGGCGGAGCGGGTGTTGAGGAGGATGCATCTGAGGTAGTTGGGTTCTTTCCTGGGCGGTGGTTTGGCGGGGCGGGTGCTGGCGAAGCTGCAGTTCCGGCAGGTGAAGGGCCCTTGGGTGCGCTTCGGGGTGGCCTGGTAGCAGGCGTGATCTTTTCCGGGGTTGAGTGCGTGGAGGGTGCTGGGCGTCGTATCGGCGTCTGTTGATGTGGCGGGCGCGGGGATGCCCGGACCAGGGGTCTGGCGCTGGGCGCGGTCACGGCGCGGACGGGCGCAGACGGGCGCAGACGGGCTTGCCTGTAGGCGCGCTCGGCGCGCCAGCGCGCGCGGCCGCACAGCGGCCGCCATAAATGGGGAGGTGGGAGGGAAGAGCAGGGAATGGGGCAGCGAATGGGCAGTGAGGGGGCGGGGCCGCAGGGCGCAGCGGCGGGAAACAGGCACAGAAGGGAAAACTAGCACAATCAGGGCATCAAGGGGGCACAGAAAGGAAAAACGAGCACAATCAGGGGCAGCAAGGGGGCACAGAAAGGAAAAAACGAGCACAATCAGGGGCAGCAAGGGGGGCACAGAAAGGAAAAACTAGCACAATCAGGGGCAGCAGCAGGGCACACAGACGGAGCTGTGTGGTGGGGAGCGACCTACCAGTCAAGGTCAGGGGTCGCTCTCTTCACCACGCAGCGGCCGCCATAAATGGGGAGGTGGGAGGGAGGAGCAGGGAATGGGGCAGCGAATGGGCAGTGAGGGGCGGGGCCGCAGGCGCAGCGGCGGGAAACAGGCACAGAAGGGAAAACGAGCACAATCAGGGCATCAAGGGGGCACAGAAAGGAAAACGAGCACAATCAGGGGCAGCAAGGGGGCACAGAAAGGAAAAACGAGCACAATCAGGGGCAGCAAGGGGGCACAGAAAGGAAAAACGAGCACAATCAGGGGCAGCAAGGGGGGCACAGAAAGGAAAAACGAGCACAATCAGGGGCAGCAAGGGGGGCACAGAAAGGAAAAAAACGAGCACAATCAGGGGCAGCAAGGGGGCACAGAAAGGAAAACGAGCACAATCAGGGGCAGCAAGGGGGCACAGAAAGGAAAAACGAGCACAATCAGGGGCAGCAAGGGGGGCACAGAAAGGAAAACGAGCACAATCAGGGGCAGCAAGGGGGCACAGAAAGGAAAAACGAGCACAATCAGGGGCAGCAAGGGGGCACAGAAAGGAAAAACGAGCACAATCAGGGGCAGCAAGGGGGCACAGAAAGGAAAAACGAGCACAATCAGGGGCAGCAGCAGGGCACACAGACGGAGCTGTGTGGTGGGGAGCGACCTACCAGTCAAGGTCAGGGGTCGCCTCTTCACCACGCAGCGGCCGCCATAAATGGGGAGGTGGGAGGGAGGAGCAGGGAATGGGGCAGCGAATGGGCAGTGAGGGGGCGGGGCCGCGAGGCGCAGCGGCGGAAACAGGCACAGAAGGGAAAACGAGCACAATCAGGGCATCAAGGGGGCACAGAAAGGAAAAACGAGCACAATCAGGGGCAGCAAGGGGGCACAGAAAGGAAAAAACTAGCACAATCAGGGGCAGCAAGGGGGCACAGAAAGGAAAAACGAGCACAATCAGGGGCAGCAAGGGGGGCACAGAAAGGAAAAGCGAGCACAATCAGGGGCAGCAAGGGGGCACAGAAAGGAAAAACGAGCACAATCAGGGGCAGCAGCAGGGCACACAGACGGAGCTGTGTGGTGGGGAGCTACCTACCAGTCAAGGTCAGGGGTCGCTCTCTTCACCACGCAGCGGCCGCCATAAATGGGGAGGTGGGAGGGAGGAGCAGGGAATGGGGCAGCGAATGGGCAGTGAGGGGGCGGGGCCGCAGAGCGCAGCGGCGGGAAACAGGCACAGAAGGGAAAACGAGCACAATCAGGGCATCAAGGGGGCACAGAAAGGAAAAACGAGCACAATCAGGGGCAGCAAGGGGGCACAGAAAGGAAAAACGAGCACAATCAGGGGCAGCAAGGGGGGCACAGAAAGGAAAAACGAGCACAATCAGGGGCAGCAAGGGGGCACAGAAAGGAAAAACGAGCACAATCAGGGACAGCAAGGGGGGCACAGAAAGGAAAAACGAGCACAATCAGGGGCAGCAAGGGGGGCACAGAAAGGAAAACGAGCACAATCAGGGGCAGCAAGGGGGCACAGAAAGGAAAACGAGCACAATCAGGGGCAGCAAGGGGGCACAGAAAGGAAAAACGAGCACAATCAGGGGCAGCAAGTGGGCACAGAAAGGAAAAACGAGCACAATCAGGGGCAGCAAGGGGGCACAGAAAGGAAAACGAGCACAATCAGGGGCAGCAAGGGGGCACAGAAAGGAAAAACGAGCACAATCAGGGGCAGCAGCAGGGCACTACAGACGAGCTGTGTGGTGGGGAGCGACCTACCAGTCAAGGTCAGGGGTCGCTCTCTTCACCACGCAGCGGCCGCCATAAATGGGGAGGTGGGAGGGAGGAGCAGGGAATGGGGCAGCGAATGGGCAGTGAGGGGGCGGGGCCGCAGGCGCAGCGGCGGAAACAGGCACAGAAGGGAAAACGAGCACAATCAGGGCATCAAGGGGGCACAGAAAGGAAAAACGAGCACAATCAGGGGCAGCAAGGGGGGCACAGAAAGGAAAAACGAGCACAATCAGGGGCAGCAAGGGGGCACAGAATGGAAAACGAGCACAATCAGGGGCAGCAAGGGGGGCACAGAAAGGAAAAACGAGCACAATCAGGGGCAGCAAGGGGGCACAGAAAGGAAAACGAGCACAATCAGGGGCAGCAAGGGGGCACAGAAAGGAAAAACGAGCACAATCAGGGGCAGCAAGGGGGCACAGAAAGGAAAAACAAGCACAATCAGGGGCAGCAAGGGGGCACAGAAAGGAAAAACGAGCACAATCAGGGGCAGCAAGGGGGCACAGAAAGGAAAAACGAGCACAATCAGGGGCAGCAGCAGGGCACACAGACGGAGCTGTGTGGTGGGGGAGCGACCTACCAGTCAAGGTCAGGGGTCGCTCACCTGCAGGCAATGCAATATTGCATGCGAGCAGTGCACATCCAGGTCATCTTGTGCAAAGTATACCATACGGTGAATTATTGCGTCTTAAACGTATATGTAGCAATGAAAAAGATCTAAAAATGGCACAAGCACAGAGTATAACAAGATTTAAAGACACGGGTTATACCAAAAAATGTCTAGACATAGCCCTTAAAAAGAGCAATCTTACACCTAGGGAAGTACTCCTCGCCAGGAAAGAAACAACAGGGAGTGAGAGCAAAAACAACCCTGAAAATTTTGAACTACAACAGACAAGAAAGAGCAGTCAAAAATATAATCACAAAAAATTGGCATTTTATTAGAAGAGACCCTGTGATTGGTGATCTGGTACCAAAAAACCTGCAATCACATACAGTAGAAGCCCATCCATGAAAGACGTTCTAGTCAAAAATGATCCTACTGGTCCGCAAACAAAAGGTACATGGTTAAGTCAGAGACTGGGATTTTACAAGTGCAAAAGCTGTAAAGCGTGCCAACATGGAGTAACAACAACAACATATAAAACTCCGTTTGGTGAGAATGAAATTAAGATTGATAAAGCACTTAACTGTAAAACAGACCATGTTGTATATGTGCTGGAGTGCCCTTGCAATTTAAAATATGTGGGTAGTACAATCCTACAAGGACACAAAAGGGTACTCCAGCACATGCAGGCTATAAAGAACAATGATCAATCGTACCCAGTGGCCCGACATTTTAATGAATCCCATGGAGGTAATTTTAAAGATCTGATATACTTCCTCATAGACTCTGTGCCACAAAATAAAAGGGGCGGTGATCGAGAGAAAGCTTTGCGTAGATTAGAAATGCTATATATTTTAAACCTCGACACCAAACACCCGAAAGGCCTTAATGCCACTGAGGAACTACATGCAAGTCTGTTTTTTTTAGATAAATCCAAGTATAGCATAAGAACCAGTGTTGCGCTTTACATTAATTAGTGGGCACTAAAAATCTGCTCATCCATGAACATACATGAATCGAAACAATGAGTTTTTAAATAACCGCTAATCCCATCCCTATTTTTTAACACACATAGTAAGATATGAGTTTTTGTTTACACATAGGTTAATGAACCTGCACTTGACACTTTTCTATTCACGCGATTTTGCACATATTTATATTCAGGGATACCAATAGTGAGTTCCTTTACATACAGGTACACTTTTAAGATTTAGTTGGGTGAAAAACAAGGTATTTGGACCAAAACTATAGTCTGGGAAATGTTATAGGCTATAAAATGTAATAAAGCCATAAAATTATATTGGTTTTAATGAAAACAAATATATATAAAATTTGTTTTTGACAAAACAGGGTTTTTAGGTATTTACATTGAAATTTTATCTGATTTTATACAGTAAACTAATATTTGTATTATTTATTTAAGTATATATATTAATGTAAATGGATCATGTATAGATTTATTCATATTATAAATCTTACAATAACATCTGTGTAAAACCAAGAACAATGCTTTGAAAGTAAATTATGACATCAATTTCCTGTTAACCATGAAAGTTGCGACAAAGTTTACCATTTGTAAGTAACTTGTCTATGCCCATAAGTAACCTGATATATATATATTTTTTCACTTATGCACACGTCACTTTAAATCACGTGATAAAAAAGAAAAAAAAGTAATACTATTTAAACGAATTGTCTTGCTGAAAGCGCGTCATGTGATCAAGTCCCCTGTGAGGGACGAAACGCGTCATGGCAGCTACGATCCACTGAGAGCTTGACAATAAACTAACAGCACCAAACTACAGTGGTCGTTGCTCTTTCTTTTCGTGGGGAGGAAGCGAGATGAGAAGGAGTATTGTCGGATAAATAGAAGCTGGTTCTGACTCCTCCAGCTTCAAACACGGACCCCTCTGAAAATTGGGCTTACCTGCTACAAAGGAGCCACGGCTCAATCCTGAGCCTCGATACAAAATCCGGAAGGATTCAAGGCACACCAGCCCCCCGGCAGAGAGGCAACTTCTGGGAGCGGAGCCGGCGGATTCAAACACCATCCAGGTAGGCGAGTGCGGGTCGGAGGACGCGTAAGGCGCCAAACCAGTGGTGGGAGGAACGCTAGGCAGCCCCATTCATTAAACTCCAGCTGGGTTCAGAGTTGACAGCTTGAAACACGGGATCAAAACGGACACATTCCCACATCTTGAAATCCCGAAGTTACTAATTATTTAATCAGCAAACAGCTCCAGGATCGGAAATGTCAGCCGATGCGCTGAGAGAAAGGGAGGAGGCGGCGGCGGCAATGTTTAATGATGAGGTAGCTCTAAACAGGGACTCAATACCCCACAATGCACCAAAATGTTCAAAGAACGATACTTTGAAAGAAAAAACCAAGCAACTGGAAAAGTTAATGCGCGCAGAGCAACGAAAGTGGTGGGAAGCAAAATCACTTCAACGCTACATAGATGTTAACAGGGTCCCTCGGGGTCTCAGGATTTTACTTGCTCCAAGCTACGAAACGCCTGACAGGGAAATGATGAAAGAATGGGCTGAGACAAACTTGGACTCTTCGCGCAGACTATTATTCATTTTGGTAAAGTATGCTGAAAAAGATCAAGCTAGACTGGCAGATGAAATTGCAAAGATCAATCTAGAACTAATGGAAATGGGCAACACTGAAGAAATAGAAAAAATACGAGTGGAAATTAATAAAAGATTGAAAAAAGAGGAAGATGTCATAAGAGAGAGAAAGGCTTTTAAATTTCACCGTGATAGATGCGACTACGAATTCGGCCGTGTTTTTACTTTTGCAAAAAAATTTGATTCATTAAAAGCAACAAGAACCGGGCAAATACTTGCTGACAAACATGGCAACCCAGAAGATAATACTCCGACAGAAACAACCTCAGCATCAGAAGTAAGCTCAGCAATTGAGAGCGAGTCTGAAAATGAGACCCGTAGAAGAACAGTACAACAACCGGCAAGAAACATCTCATTAACTGATGAGGTGGATTTTTTATGCCTGGAGCGCCTACAGTCCCTACGCCCGAGAAGACAACAAAACCAACAAACAAAAGTAGAACAAAAAAACGCAGGGAAAGGCGAAAGGCAAATCAATGACGAAACAAACAAGAGGCAGCAAAAGCGCCAACCGAGGAAACATTGGAGGAAATAGCACTGGAAGAACACACAAAAGATGATTCAAAAACTGTAATCAACCTAACGGATTCAGTCCTAAATAAAGCAGAAGAGCAATTGCTGGCTCTAGGGCTGTCATACTGCCCTGAGAGTGCCTTTAATTATGCAGCCACCCGTGTTGATATATTCAAAAGTGTCCGAAAATTAAAACTGAAAAAATACTTTGCGCAAATGAACCTTATCAAAACTAACAGTCTGGAAAAAGACAATAAAGGAAAAAACAAAGAAAAAAATGCGGATAAATTAAGTGATGAAACGGAAAAATCTGGAATACCTACAGGATCAATTGAAAATGAACCAATGCACACAAACATTGATGAGGTCGATTGTCAGTTCTTACAAGACATGCAGGAACTGATGAATGAGGATGTAAATATGGGCCCGGGGATGGCAAGCACAGGATCACCAAATACTGTGTTTGCTCAAAGCACTACATCCTTCAAACCTCCATCCACTTTCTATCCAGTAATGTTAAAGGACACAATAGATACCTTCCACGAGCAAGTAGTGGGAAGTTTAAAGAACTTAAACCGCAAAGTACAAAGTGCTAACAAACGGAAAAACAACAAAAGAGAATTGCAATACCACCAACTAATGACTAAATTAAAGAACAACAATGACATAGTGATAAGGAACGCCGATAAAGGCGGTAACGTGGTACTTTGGAAAAAGATGATTACATCAATGAAGCAATGCACCAACTAACTGATAATAGTTGTTACGGTCGCAGCAATAAACAGGCACTCAACAATGTTTACAGCACCTACAAAATGAAATTGGTGGCCTGGAAGAATGCTGGTTTGCTGTCATTGGATGAATACAGATATTTAAAAAATGATAATCCTGTTATACCGATACTGTATTTCATCCCTAAAATTCACAAGGACTTGATAAAACCTCCAGGCAGACCGATTATTTCTGCGAGAAATAGCTTACTGGAGAAATCATCGATCTACATTGACTTTTTCCTACAAGAATATGTTCAACAACTACAAACCTATATAAGAGACACAGGGGATTTTCTATCCAAAATGCTTAATTTTAAATGGCAAAGAGATTATCTGCTCATTACTTTAGACGTGACTTCACTTTATACATCCATTCGACACAATGATGGCCTAAGGGCACTGGAATTTTACTTGTCACGCAGAGGTACTCAACACGCAAAACACACCAACATGCTTATCAGTATGGTAGAATTTTGTTTAAAAAACAGCATTTTCATGTTTCAAAATTCGCTATTTCAACAGTTAAGGGGTGTAGCGATGGGGGCCAGCTTTTCCCCCAGTTACGCCTGCCTTCATATGGGCTGGTGGGAGGAGCTAGTCCTCATGAAGGAACATACTGAAGTCATGAATAACAATGTGAAAACTTGGTGGAGATTTATTGATGATCTATTTTTGGTATGGTGTGGCACTCGGGTAGAGGCGGAAGCTTTTGTCAACAAACTTAACCAAAATCAATTGAATCTACACTTTACCGCCTCTATCAGTAAAACTACAGTAAATTTCTTGGATGTTGAGGTATATGTTCATAATGATAAACTGGAGACCAGACTCCATAGAAAGCCAACAGCAGGCAATGCAATATTGCATGCGAGCAGTGCACATCCAGGTCATCTTGTGCAAAGTATACCATACGGTGAATTATTGCGTCTTAAACGTATATGTAGCAATGAAAAAGATCTAAAAATGGCACAAGCACAGTGTATAACAAGATTTAAAGACAGGGGTTATACCAAAAGTGTCTAGACATAGCCCTTAAAAAGAGCAATCTTACACCTAGGGAAGTACTCTCGCCAGGAAAGAAACAACAGGGAGTGAGAGCAAAAACAACCCTGAAAATTTTAGATTAATTTTAAACTACAACAGACAAGAAAGAGCAGTCAAAAATATAATCACAAAAATTGGCATTTTATTAGAAGAGACCCTGTGATTGGTGATCTGGTACCAAAAAACCTGCAATCACATACAGTAGAAGCCCATCCATGAAAGACGTTCTAGTCAAAAATTATCCTACTGGTCCGCAAACAAAAGGTACATGGTTATGTCAGAGACTGGGATTTTACAAGTGCAAAAGCTGTAAAGCGTGCCAACATGGAGTAACAACAACAACATATAAAACTCCATTTGGTGAGAAAGAAATTAAGATTGATAAAGCACTTAACTGTAAAACAGACCATGTTGTATATGTGCTGGAGTGCCCTTGCAATTTAAAATATGTGGATAGTACAATCCTACAAGGACACAAAAGGGTACTCCAGCACATGCGGGCTATAAAGAACAATGATCAATCGTACCCAGTGGCCCGACATTTTAATGAATCCCATGGAGGTAATTTTAAAGATCTGAAATACTTCCTCATAGACTCTGTGCCACAAAATAAAAGGGGCGGTGATCGAGAGAAAGCTTTGCGTAGATTAGAAATGCTATATATTTTAAACCTCGACACCAAACACCCGAAAGGCCTTAATGCCACTGAGGAACTACATGCAAGTCTGTTTTTTTAGATAAATCCAAGTATAGCATAAGAACCAGTGTGCGCTTTACATTAATTAGTGGGCACTAAAAATCTGCTCATCCATGAACATACATGAATCGAAACAATGAGTTTTTAAATAACCGCTAATCCCATCCCTATTTTTTAACACACATAGTAAGATATGAGTTTTTGTTTACACATAGGTTAATGAACCTGCACTTGACACTTTTCTATTCACGCGATTTTGCACATATTTATATTCAGGGATACCAATAGTGAGTTCCTTTACATACAGGTACACTTTTAAGATTTAGTTGGGTGAAAAACAAGGTATTTGGACCAAAACTACAGTCTGGGAAATGTTATAGGCTATAAAATGTAATAAAGCCAAAAAATTATATTGGTTTTAATGAAAACAAATATATATAAAATTTGTTTTTGACAAAACAGGGTTTTTAGGTATTTACATTGAAATGTTATCTGATTTTATACAGTAAACTAATATTTGTATTATTTATTTAAGTATATATATTAATGTAAATGGATCATGTATAGATTTATTCATATTATAAATCTTACAATAACATCTGTGTAAAACCAAGAACAATGCTTTGAAAGTAAATTATGACATCAATTTCCTGTTAACCATGAAAGTTGCGACAAAGTTTACCATTTGTAAGTAACTTGTCTATGCCTATAAGTAACCTGATATATATATATTTTTTCACTTATGTACACGTCACTTTAAATCACGTGATAAAAAAGAAAAAAAAGTAATACTATTTAAACGAATTGTCTTGCTGAAAGCGTGTCATGTGATCAAGTCCCCTGTGAGGGACGAAACGCGTCATGGCAGCTACGATCCACTGAGAGCTTGACAATAAACTAACAGCACCAAACTACAGCGGTCCGTGCTCTTTCTTTTCGCGGGGAGGAAGCGAGATGAGAAGGAGTATTGTCGGATATATTATCTACTGGCGGTCGCCAGTAGATAGTTATAGTTAGGACCTATTTTCCATAGGAAATCCGCGACATTCTATTTGAAATAACTCTTGCGTCGGTTGACGAATCTTCGCGAAATTTTCAAACTTTATGGCCCGCTCCGTTCCGCTCCTACCCTGAAAGTCTCAGGGTGATTCGTCAAGCGGGGGCCGAGAAAAAAGGGGGGTCCCAAAACGTGTTTTCCCCATTCATTTTCCCATAGGAAACTTTAGACACGGCTACAGCCCGAACTGCTGAACGGAATTACACCAAATTTGGCAAAGAGGTAGTTCTTGGTTCAGAAAGAACCCTTTTTGTTAAATGGTGTAAATCCGTTCAGTAGTTGCGGAGAAATGAAAAAAATAAGAGTCAAAAAATCAATTTCCCATAGGAAACTTTATGCAAGGCTACAGCCCGAACTGCTGAACGGAATTACACCAAATTTGGCAAAGAGGTAGTTCTTGGTTCAAAAAGAACCCTTTTTGTTAAATGGTGTAAATCCGTTCAGTAGTTGCTGAGAAAATCAAAAGTAAAAACACATATATATCTGGGCGGAGCCTAACCACACATGTCATCGTGAGATCTGATTGGCTGTCAGCACTTCATCCTGGAATTGCTGGCAGCCATCTTGGGACCAATATAAATGCATTGTAGTGAATCGAAGATTTTGAGGGTTACCAAAAGGAGAACTATAAAGGGTGATAACAGACTTTAGTTACATTAGAATTCATTTGTTGATGGTACCATACTAATTTCAGGAATTGTGGTGTGTTCTAAGGTGATTTTACCCTGTGAAAAACCTTCTGCTGGGATATCATGAATCATGTTTGAGAGAACTATTTTCACATGCTTGTCCCATACAGTTTTGGAAGGTGCTCCAGAAGCTAAAATGAGAGCATATTTTCTGTAAATTCACATTATCTTTCTCAGTCATGTGAGAATGAAGTCTGACATTCTCAGTAAAACATGTACATCCAACAAGGGCAGAGACTGTCAGTTGATTCCTTTGTGTTCTACTGCAGCTTCCCAGAGTGTTCTAAAGAACAACTAGAGTGCTAACAGCCTTACTTATGACAAAATTATGGCACACCTGAAGCCATCTTGATTGGAATAAACTGGTAACACTTAAAACATTTAATTTAAAAAGGAACAAAATGATGGGGTTCATCTTGTCATAGAAATTATGGTTAGTGCTCTGGAAAGAAAAATTAGGACATGTTTCAAGTGTGATCTCAAATATCTTCCTGTTATATTTCAACAGGAGCAGCCTGTCAGTTGATGCCTTTGTGTTCTACTGCAGCTTCCCAGAGTGTTCTAAAGAACAACTAGAGCGCTAACAGTCTTACTTATGACAAAAGTATGGCACACCTGAAGCCATCTTGATTGGAATAAACTGGTAACACTTAAAACATTTAATTTAAAAAGGAACAAAATGATGGGGTTCATTTTGTCATAGAAATTATGGTTAGTGCTGTAGAAAGAAAAATTAGGACATGTTTTAAGTGAGATCTCAAATATCTTCCGGTTATATTTCAACAGGAGCAGCCTGTCAGTTGATGCCTTTGTGTTCTACTGCAGCTTCCCAGAGTGTTCTAAAGAACAACTAGAGTGCTAACAGCCTTACTTATGACAAAAGTATGGCACACCTGAAGCCATCTTGATTGGAATAAACTGGTAACACTTAAAACATTTAATTTAAAAATGAACAAAATGAGGGGTTCATTTTGCCATAGAAATTATGGTTAGTGCTGCAAAAAAAAATTTAGTGCATGTTTTAAGTGAGATCTCAAATCCTCTTCTATTTCATTAGAAAATTCTGACATGCAGACTGAAACAATCACTTTCAATACCAGCAGTAGACTTCCAGTTAACTCCTTGGTGAGCAGTAGCTTTACTACAGTGATCTAATGAACAACTAGAGTAATAACATTCTGAATTTATGGCAAATGTGTGACACATCTGAATGCCTTCTTGATGGAATCAAAGTAAAAAACTGAAAGCATTTCCTACTGAGGAGACTGCAGTAAATGAGGAAATTAGGAAACTTCATAACAAAGAAGTCTTCCAAGATGGCCACCAGTGAAAAAAGAGCCCAAATGTAGCACAAATATTACCCAGATGTAGCCCACATATAGCCCAATGACAAAAGTGTGCAAAACACTTTTTATTTTTAGTTTTTTTGCAGTTTTATGTAGTGCAGACTGGTCAGGTATTGGAGCGTTGCATCTTAAAACATGACCCCCCTACACTACAAAAACACCACTGCACTACCCTAAACCCTAAAACACTACCCCAGCACAACCCCCTACACTACACACGCACCACTGCACTATCCTAAACCCTAAAACACTACCCCCGGCATGACCCCCTACACTACACAAACACCACTGCACTACCCTAAACCCTAAAACACTACCCCAACACCACTGCACTAACCTAAATCCTAAAACACTACCCCCAGCACGACCCCCTACACTACCCAAACACCACTGCACTACCCTAAAACATGACCCCCTACACTACACAAACACCACTGCACTACCCTAAACCCTAAAACACTACCCCAGCACGACCCCCGACACTACACAAGCACCACTGCACTACCCTAAACCCTAAAACACTACCCCCAGCACGACCCCTACACTACACAAACACCACTGCACTACCTTAAACCCTAAAACACTACCCCCAGCACGACCCCTACACTACCCAAACACCACTGCACTAACCTAAATCCTAAAACACTACCCCCAGCACGACCCCCTACACTACCCAAACACCACTGCACTACCCTAAAACATGACCCCTACACTACACAAACACCACTGCACTACCCTAAACCCTAAAACACTACCCCCAGCACGACCCCCTACACTACACAAGCACCACTGCACTACCCTAAACCCTAAAACACTACCCCCAGCACGACCCCCTACACTGCCCGAACACCACTGCACTGCCCTAAACCCTGAAACACCAGCCCCTGCACGACCCCCTACACTGCCCAAACACCACTGCACTGCCCTAAACCCTGAAACACATACCCTAGCACGACCCCCTACACTGCCCGAACACCACTGCACTGCCCTAAACCCTGAAACACCACCCCTTCACGACCCCCTACACTGCCCGAACACCACTGCACTGCCCTAAACCCTGAAACACCACCCCCAGCATGCCCCCTACACTGCCCGAACACCACTGCACTGCCCTAAACCCTGAAACACTACCCCCAGCAAGACCTCCTACACTGCCCGAACACCACTGCACTGCCCTAAACCCTGAAACATCACCCCCAGCAAGACCCCCTACACTGCCCGAACACCACTGCCCTAAACCCTGAAACACCACCCCCAGCACGACCCCCTACACTGCCCGAACACCACTGCACTGCCCTAAACCCTGAAACACCACCCCCAGCACGACCCCCTACACTGCCCGAACACCACTGCACTGCCCTAAACCCTGAAACACCACCCCTGCATGACCCCCTACACTGCCCGAACACTACTGCACTGCCCTAAACCCTGAAACACCATCCCCAGGAGGACCCCCTACACTGCACGAACACCACTGCACTGCCCTAAACCCTGAAACACCACCCCCTGCACGAACCCCTACACTGCCCGAACACTACTGCACTGCCCTAAACCCTGAAACATCACCCCCAGCAAGACCCCTACACTGCCCGAACACCACTGCCCTAAACCCTGAAACACCACCCCCAGCACGACCCCCTACACTGCCCGAACACCACTGCACTGCCCTAAACCCTGAAACACCACCCCCAGCACGACCCCCTACACTGCCCGAACACCACTGCACTGCCCTAAACCCTGAAACACCACCCCCTGCATGACCCCCTACACTGCCCGAACACTACTGCACTGCCCTAAACCCTGAAACACCATCCCCAGGAGGACCCCCTACACTGCCCGAACACCACTGCACTGCCCTAAACCCTGAAACACCACCCCTGCACGAACCCCTACACTGCCCGAACACTACTGCACTGCCCTAAACCCTGAAACACCACCCCCAGCACGACCCCCTACACTGCACAAACACCACTGCACTGCCCTAAACCCCGAAACACTACCCCCAGCAAGACCCCCTACACTGCCCGAACACCACTGCCCTAAACCCTGAAACACCACCCCCAGCAAGACCCCCTACACTGCCCGTACACCACTGCACTGCCCTAAACCCTGAAACACCAACCCCAGCATGACCCCCTACACTGCCCGAACACCACTGCACTGCCCTAAACCCTGAAACACCACCCCCAGCACGACCCCTACACTGCCCGAACACCACTGCACTGCCCTAAACCATGAAACACCAGCCCCAGCACGACCCCCTACACTGCCCGAACACCACTGCACTGCCCTAAACCCTGAAACACCACCCCCAGCACGACCCCCTACACTGCACGAACACCACTGCACTGCCCTAAACCCTGAAACACCAGCCCCAGCACAACCCCGTACACTGCCCGAACACCACAGCACTGCCCTAAACCCTGAAACACCAGCCCCAGCACGACCGCCTACACTGCCCGAACACCACTGCACTGCCCTAAACCCTGAAACACCAGCCCCAGCACGACCCCCTACACTGCCCAAACACCACTGCACTACCCTAAACCCTCAAACACCAGCCCCAGCACGACCCCCTACACTGCCCGAACACCACTGCACTGCCCTAAACCCTGAAACACCAGCCCCAGCAAGACCCCCTACACTGCCCGAACACCACTGCACTGCCCTAAACCCTGAAACACCACCCCCAGCAAGACCCCCTACACTGCCCGAACACCACTGCACTAAAGCCTGAAACACCATCCCCAGCAAGACCACCTACACTGGCCGAACACCACTGCACTGCCCTAGACCCTGAAACACCACCCCTGCATGACCCCTACACTGCCCGAACACCACTGCACTGCCCTAAACCCTGAAACACCACCCCTCAGCATGACACCCTACACTGCCCGAACACCACTGCACTGCCCTAAACCCTGAAACACCACCCCCAGCACGACCCCCTACACTGCCCGAACACCACTGCACTGCCCTAAACCCTGAAACACCACCCCCTGCACGACCTCCTACACTGCCGGAACACCACTGCACTGCCCTAAACCCTGAAACACCAACCCCAGCACGACCCCCTACACTGCCCGAACACCACTGCACTGCCCTAAACCCTGAAACATCAACCCCAGCAAGACCCCCTACACTGCCTGAACACCATTGCCCTAAACCCTGAAACACCACCCCCTACACTGCACGAACACCACTGCACTGCCCTAAACCCTGAAACACCACCTCCAGCAAAACCCCCTACACTGCCTGAACACCATTGCTCTGCCCTGAATCCTGAAACACTAGCCCCAGCACGACCCCCTACACTGCCCAAACACCACTGCACTGCCCTAAACCCTGAAACACCACCCCCAGCACGACCCCCTACACTGCCCGAACACCACTGCACTGCCCTTAACGCTGAAACACCAGCCCCAGCAAGACCCCCTACACTGCCCTAACACCACTGCACTGCCCTAAACCCTGAAACACCAGCCCCAGCATGACCCCCTACACTGCCCGAACACCACTGCACTACCCTAAACCCTGAAACACCAACCCCAGCACGACCACCTACACTGCCCGAACACCACTGCACTGCCCTAAACCCTGAAACACCAGCCCCAGCACAACCCCCTACAGTGCCCGAACACCACTGCACTGCCCTAAACCCTGAAACACCAGCCCCAGCACAACCCCCTACACTGCCCGATCACCACTGTACTGCCCTAAACCCTGAAACACCAGCCCCAGCACGACCATCTACACTGCCCAAACACCACTGCACTGCCCTAAACCCTGAAACACCACCCCCTGCATGACCCCCTACACTGCCCGTACACCACTGCACTGCCCTAATCCCTGAAACACCACCCCCTGCAGCACCCCCTACACTGCCCGAACACCACTGCACTGCCCTAAACCCTGAAACACCACCCCCGTACCGCCCCTACACTGCCCGAACACCACTGCACTGCCCTAAACCCTGAAACACCACCCCCAGCACGACCCCCTTTACTGCTCGAACACCACTGCACTGCCCCAAACCCTGAAACACCACCCCCAGCACGACCCCCTACACTGCCCGAACACCACTGCCCTAAACCCTGAAACACCACCCCCTACACTGCCCGAACACCACTGCACTGCCCTAAACCCTGAAACACCACCCCCAGCACGACCCCCTACACTGCCCGAACACCACTGCACTGCCCTAAACCCTAAAACACCACCCCCAGCATTACCCCCTACACTGCCCAAACACCACTGCACTGCCCTAAACCCTAGAACACTACCCCCAGCACGACCCCCTACACTACCCGAACACCACTGCACTACCCTAAACCCTAAAATACTACCCCCAGCACAACCCCCTACACTACCCGAACACCACTGCACTGCCCTAAACCCTAAACACTCCCCCAGGACGACCCCCTACACTACCCGAACACCACTGCACTACCCTAAACCCTAAAACACTCCCCCAGCACGACCCCCTACACTACCCGAACACCACTGCACTGCCCTAAACCCTAAAACACTCCCCCAGCACGACCCCCTACACTACCCAAACACCACTGCACTGCCCTAAACCCTAAAACTCTACCCCCCGCATGACCCCCTACACTACCCAAACACCAATGCACTACCCTAATCCCTAAAACACTACCCCCCGCATGACCCCCTACACTACCCTAAACCCTAAAACACTACCCCCGCACGACTCCCTACACTACCCAAAGACCACTGCACTACCCTAAACCCTAAAACACGACCTCCTACACTACACAAACACCACTGCACTACCCTAAACCCTAAAACACTACCCCCTACACTACACAAACACCACTGCACTACCCTAAACCCCAAAAACTACCCCCAGCACGAACCACTACACTACCCAAACACCACTGCACTATCCTAAACCCTAAAAACTACCCCCAGCAGTATCCCTACACTACCCAAATACCACTGCACTACCCTAAACCCTAAAACACTACCCCCAGCAGTACCCCCTACACTACCCAAACACCACTGCACTACCCTAAATCACTACCCCCAGCACGACCCCCTACACTACCCAAACACCACTGCACTACCCTAAACCCTAAAACACTACCCCCAGCACGACCCCCTACACTACCCAACACCACTGCACTACCCTAAACCCTAAAACAATCCCCCCAGCACAACTCCCTACACTACCCAAACACCACTGCATTACCCTAAACCCTAAATCTACCCCCAGCATGACCCCCTACACTACACAAACACCACTGCACTACCCTAAACCCTAAAACACTACCCCCAGCACGACCCTCTTCACTACCTAAACACAACTGCACAATTTGTTACAGGCGTTGCAACGCAGTCCTGTGGTGCTTACTGGAAGTACCTAGTGCGCTAGTTGGGCCCCAGGGACCCTCAGGATTCAAGGTGACCTAATCCCCCAACTTAAAACGCACAACGGGGCGCGTTTGCACAGTGGTGAAGGGAGGGGGCGGGGCCTCAGGTGACATGTGCGCAAACACGCCCTGTGGTGCGTTTTAAGTTGGGGAATTAATTCCCTTTGAATCCTGAGGGACCCTGGGGGCCAACTAGCCCACCAGGTACCTTCAGTAAGCACAACAGAGTTGCGTTGCAGAGAGGTGAAAAAGGTGCGTTGCCTCAGAACGCCTCTCTGCAACTCAGCTCTGTGGTCCTAACTGTAGGTACCTGGGGGGCTAGTTGGGCCCCAGGGACCCTCAGAATTCAAGGGGACTTAATCCCGCAACTTAAAACGCGCCATGGGGTGCGTTTGCACACATGTCACCTCAGGCCCCCCCTCCCTTCACCACTGTGCAAACGCGCCCTGTAGCGCGTTTTAAGAGGTAGTTTTAATCCCCCTGCCCTATTATGTACTAGGGACTTGCAGAGGAGGTCATGCTAATCACAGGGGTACCCCAACGCATAGTGTTCCCTAGTGTATGTAGGTGTTTTCACTGTATTCTAAGTGTCTTTTAGCATAGCACTGGCTCTGGTTAGTCAGAGTCAGTTACCACCAGTACCCGTCTGAAAAAGTTGTGGGCACAGGATGATTTTGCAACAAGGCCTCTTTCTGCTCCTCTGTTGGTTCTTTCTGCACATCTTTTGCTTCTTTCTGTGCGTTTTTTCTTCTTTCTTCACATGTCCTACCTCTGTAGGCATAGTTAGAAACTAGCATTTAAAAAAACCTTTGAAATTCACTTAAAAAATCATAGGTTTCAGGCACGTTATAGTTAGAAATTAGCATTTAAAAAACCTTTGAAATTCACTGAAAAAACCATAGGTTTCAGACACGTTATAGTTAGAAATTAGCATTTAAAAAACCTTTGAAATTCACTGAAAAAACCATAGGTTTTAGGGACAGTTATAGTTAGTTGGACATTTCACTCGTACAAAACCACAGAAATTCCCCCGTTATAGTTAGTTCAGCTAACTATAACTCGCGCCCCCGCAATGCACTGCTGATGACGTCACATATTACATCACTCATGACATGGTCAGTGACATCACTGATGACATCACTGATGACATCTCAAATGACATCACTGATGACATCATCCATGTGATAATTTCATGCATCTTAATATAACTTTTGATACACCCACTCTAAATTACAGACTGCCATTCTCAAAACCATAGACACTCCAACACCAAAAACTACATACCCACTCACTAAATTCTTAGGTCTACACACACATCCACTCACTCACCCGTACAGTCACTCATACTTAGTCACTCAGTACAGGACTATCATATGCACTCATACACCTATATAAACACTCACACACCGCCACTCATCCATAGAGGTACTCACACACCTAGTCAGTCATGCAAAAACGTAATCACACACCCATTTACTCACCTATACAGTTATACACACACCAGCTCACTTACTCATACAAATACTAGCACATTCTTACGCTCTTATACAATCACTGATACAAGTACACACTCATCCATACAGCCACTCTCACAATCACACACTCTCACTTATAGCCATTTATATACTCCAACACACATATATACTGCCTTTCACATATGTAGTTACTCACACATGTACCACTGAGATATACATTCAATCACTAACACACCCATACACACACTCACCCACCCATACAGTCCATCACAGATGCACTCTTGAAACCATGCACCCAGTGAATCACCAACTCACACATCTATGCACAGAGTCACACACACCCCACCCACACAAACACTCAGGCACCCATACAGATACTCAGACAATCAATCAATAACCCATGTAGACACTCATGTAGCTATTCAGAAAGCTCATGCAGCCGCTTACAAACCAACAGACAGACGGATACAGACATTCACACAGTTTAGTCACTAACCCATGCATTCAGTAAGATACATTTAATCACTCACTTGTAGAGTCAGTCACTCACGTACTAAATCATCCATTCAGACACTTATACACCCACTCATTCTTCAATACGCCTTTCCCTATATATATTAAACATATTTAAACTTTACAGAAACACAGTCACTGGATGATGTCATCAGTGATGTCATCAGTGATGTCATTTGAGATGTCATCAGTGATGTCATCAGTGATGTCACTGACCATGTCATGAGTGATGTAATATGTGACGTCATCAGCAGTGCATTGCGGGGGCGCGAGTTATAGTTAGCTGAACTAACTATAACGGGGGAATTTCTATGGTTTTGTACGAGTGAAATGTCCAACTAACTATAACTGTCCCTAAAACCTATGGTTTTTTCAGTGAATTTCAAAGGTTTTTTAAATGCTAATTTCTAACTATAACGTGTCTGAAACCTATGGTTTTTTCAGTGAATATATATATATATATATATATATATATATATATATATATATATATATATATATATATATATATATATAAAGAAGGTTGCCCACTGAAGCCATCACACACATGGGAATATCTCACAGGTGCCACAGGCGGCCATAATCACAGTGTTCCTGCCTTGCTTCAAATGTTAAGCCAAACGCGTTTCGAGTAGCCTCGTACCCTTGATCACTGGCAGCTTGTCATTCCTCAATGATGCACGGACACAAGAAAACTGCTGTGGGACACCTGATTTATTAAAATGTGTAAGTACACGTATATATATATACATATGCTTAGAGGTTACCATATAATATCACAAAAATAAACAATCAGAATAAAAATAGTTTATTGATCAGAGAAGTATGACTGTATCTATATCCTGAAATCTCATATAACATGGTACAGGTACAAGAGGTGGGGAAAGAGCAAGGAGGGGAGAGAGGAAAGAAAGAAGAGAAAAATAAAAAAGAAGAACCCGTGGATCAGGTAGTAGTCAATGAATAGATCACGTACAAAAAATCCTGTAAAGTACCTTAGGGTGGGGATTAATCTAAGTTGATTTTGGACCATAAGAGACAAGACGATTTTTTATTACGCTGACCATCCTCCTTTTTTAATGGGATCCAGGAGTGTGCCTCGACTGCATATATTTATGGAACTGGCTCAGGTGCACCACACATTCTGTCTGTAGATCTACAACTGGCTTTAAGTGACCAACGCTCCATAAAGGACATCTAGCGAATGAGTGCCCAAACTTGGTTGCTGGATCTATCCCCTGGCTGACAGTCAGTCATTCATTCCAAGTAGATGTGACCCCTAACAAAGGGCCTCATTACGATGGCAGACGGACTTTAGTCCGTCCTCCATTGTCACGGGGATTGGGACCGGCCGCCTATATGGCGGCGGTCCCGCAAGTGCAATTACAATGCGACCGCCACTGTGGCGGTCGCATTGTGCATGTTTACCATTGCGGCAAATGGTAAAAATGCAAGTTTTGCATTTCCCTGCACTACGTGGCAGGCACCACCCCAAGTGCAAAACCAAAGTGCTCCTGGTGAAGTGGGGCCTGCAACGGGTCCCCAAAGTACATCCTCGCCAGCCTGTGAATGGCGGTTGTACCGCCATACAGAGGCTGGCGGGGATGCAGCATCCTAATCTGGCGGACGGTGCCTGCTAGGCACCGACCACCATTTTGTGGATGCGGGGTGGGTCCGACAGGCAATCGTAACGATTGCCTGTGTGGAACCCGTGGCGGACGGACCTCCCGTCCGCCAGCAATCTGCCCACAATCCTCATCTGGCAGGCTGAGAATGGCCGCACGATGGTGGTGAATCCGCTGGTGGCGGATTCACTGCTATCGTAATGACCCCCAAAGTTTCAACGTGCATTAGCATTTAACTAAGCACACCTCCTCCTCCAATGGAGGTTTTAAGAGTGATGAATTACAATCAGGTCTATGTGTATTGTTTGGTCCCTCTTGCAATGCATATAAAGGTTAACTAGTCATGATGAAAGGTTACTTACCTTTAATGATTATTTAATTTTTCCGATAGCAACTGATTTCTCTTCATATTCCTTAATCTTGACATCTTCAACTTCTAGGTCGGGCAAGAGATTTTTTTTTCAGCTTGGCAGTAGGTGGTGCCATAGCTACTCAGCATATGTGGCACAGGACACTTCTAGGCAACTGCATCATGGGTATAACATGCACCTCCACGTCTTGAATAATTAAGACCATTTGAGGTACTCACACGAGAAAGGAGGGCAGTACGAACAATTTACGGCGGAATATGTGGTCATCAGAAATGTGTTAATTAAAAAAATGTACACCTTTAATAAATACCTTTCCTTGTAAATCTGTCAAGCTTTGATGATTAATCTAGCAGTCCTTACATGTGGAAACACAATTTTTTTCTGGGCAAAATAAAGAAAAATCACCAGGCAGCGAAGCAAACAGTCGAAGAGTGTCTACTGATTTTAGCGGGAAATGGGTAGCAACCGCTGACACTGCCCCCTAGCACATCTATTGTACAGGTGCCAATCACAGAAAAGACTCAAAGTGGAAATACGCTTTCTTCGCATAATATTTAAAAAGTTACAAAAAGAACAGCATTATGATCACTGACAGATTCTTACCTTAGAATGTATGCGGATGCAATCGTAGTAATATCGCCATTCATCGGGGCAAAAGTCAACTGTAACATTAACGGCTAAGCCAGGCACAAGTCGTTGCTGTTAAAGGATGCATGAATAGAAAGGCACCTTAAAACGAAATTAGTGACTTAGCAGGAATAAACTACAAATATGACATAAAACAAAAGAAGTTCACATATGATGTTGAACACTTACTGTTTTATTGTATTTGATTTGAAAGTATTTTGTCTGTGGTGGTATGATGTGCATATTCATCACTTCAGTGGAAATATTTATCAGTTTCTGAAAAAACATGAAACATTTTAAAATCAATTTTCAGATAAAACAATATATTATTTTCGTTCTTTTTTAATGTAGAGTGTCGTAGAGAGCAGTGGCATAGAGTGGAATGGTGTACAGTAAAGTGGCGTAGAGTAGAGTGGCTTAAAGTGGAGTAGAGAAGAGTGTTGTAGTGGGGAGTGGTGTAAAGAGGAGTGGTGCAGAGTGTAAGGGAGTGGCATATAGTGGAGTAGAGTGTTGTAGAGTGGAGAGGCGTGGAGTAGAGTGGCATGGAGTGGAGTAGAATTAAATGGAGCAGCGCAGAATGGAGTAGAGTGTTGCAGAGTGGAGTGCCATAGAGTGGAGTAGAGTGGCATAGAGTGGAGTAGAGTGTTGTAGAGTGGAGAGGCATAGAGTGGAGTAAAGTGGCATGGAGAGGCGTAGAGTGGAGTGGCATAGAGTGGAATAGAGTTGAATGGAGTAGTATGTTGCAGAGTGGAATGGCATAGGGTGGAGTGGCGTTGAGGGTCGTAGAGTGGAGAGTCATAGAGTCGCATTTCGTTGAAATGACTGATGGGCTCTGAGACGCCCCTCACCCCCGCCCACGCTGGCTATCTCCGCCCAAACTGCCCACGCTCCACTTCAGGCCTTTTATTTTTGGGCGCAGTTTTTTATAGCACCAACTCGACCCATATAGGGGCTCTCTCCATGAT
Organism: Calotriton arnoldi; assembly: GCA_963921515.1. Taxonomy (NCBI): domain Eukaryota; kingdom Metazoa; phylum Chordata; class Amphibia; order Caudata; family Salamandridae; genus Calotriton; species Calotriton arnoldi. The sequence goes on from CAWUFW010015683.1 coordinate 134,298, forward strand.
CACCAGTTACATTAAATAAGGTCACATTTTGTATTTATGGACTTATTTTTGGCGCGAAGAGATTAATTAATTTGCCCAGAATCAAAGGATGCCTCTGACTCTCTGGAAGAGACCGCAGTGACCATCCTGCCGTTTCCTTAATGTCGCCTCCAATGATCGGGCCTGTGCGTCCTGCAAGTACAAACAACGTGATGCCGTAACCATGGATGTGTTTTTCTAGCTAGCATATCAAATGCATTCCTAAAATCCCGTCCTGTTGGCTCAATATTTGAGGCACACGAGGCAAGCCAAAATGTGTGGGATGTGCCGTTTTCGAAACATTTTATTCGTTTATGACTTTGCTTTTATACACCTCAAACATAGCCTGGGGGCATGCGATCGCTTTACAGTGGAGCTTAGAAGTTACATGGTATTAATTTTTACAAATAGTGTTTTTCAGCAGTTGCAGACCGAGTAAAATTAATCACTGTGGGTTATAGTTGTCGACTAGTGGGAATATACAGGTCAGTGATGAAGCGAACCAATAACACGAATCCTCTGGTATAATTCAATACAGTGAGCTACTTCAAGGCAAAAATGTCAGGTTCAGGGGAATAATGCATATAATTATTAAGTAGGAAAGCTTACCGAGCCGACAATAACAGCATGGTTCAAGGGGAAGGCAGTAGTGAAGAACAAGCATTGGCAAAGCAAATAGGTGTCTCCTACGAGAGAGCTTTTGGCTTTGGCAATGTTTTTTTTTTTTAGCAAAGTCTTATCTCAGAGCAGCTCCTGTGCAGCGTTATTGAAAGTTAAATAATAAATCGCTATAACGGTCACATCACTGTGCTTTTTTTTTTTTTACATTCAGTAATGCTGCACAACAGCTGCACTGCTGCAAAACATGGTTAAAAAAAATCAATAACAAAGTCATTAGCTCTCTCGCAGGCGAGACCTATTGGCTTTGCCAGTGCTTGTTTAAATTGGTGCCGGTTTAGTCCAAAGTACAAATTATTCTTGCACCTACTTTTTTGCTTGCTCGTAACACCAGCTTTAAGAATCAAATGGTAAAAACTTGGTAACAATGTGTGCCAAACAGGGAAAAAGTGGGTTTAAACATATTCACCATATATGCCCAAATATAAACTCGGGCACGCTAACTTGGAACATACTCACCATAAACGTTATTAGTACCAGGAGGTTTTTGCGCTCACCTTTTGCACTGGCTCTAAATGATTCTTTAAATACTAAAGTCAGTACTTGACCCCTTCTATAAATGGAAAAGCGATTTGTTCTAACCTATGCCAATGGCTATTTGCTGCCGCATACTTTATAGACAAGCATTGGCATAGCCAATAGGTCTCGCCTTTGGGACCTTATAAGTGTTTAGCCATGCAACACTTGATGTTGTTGCACCAAGGATATTGTACTGGATAACTAAACACTTATAAGGTCCCAAAGGGGAGACCTATTGGCTATGCCAATGCTTGTTTTTTTTTTAAGGGACAAGCAGTGATATCAGGTTCCAGCTGCCACTTAGTCCACCGCATCCCACGTAGACGCAGCAGCCATCTTTGGTCGCCAGTGTATGTGAATCCCTATCTCAACTGTGAGACTGTTCTCCTGCTTCCCAATTCTATTAAATACAAATTATGTAAAAAGAACATCCCTTTCTCAGCTGCATGGCTCATCCTACCCACGTTTCACGTGCAGATTTGAAATACTGATAGTTTGGGCTTCCCGGAATTCAACTGGTTGAGAGGTAGAGAGGTGTAGAGAGGTGTAGAGAGGTGTAGAGCGGTGTAGAGCGGTGTAGAGCGGTGTAGAGCGGTGTAGAGCGGTGTAGAGCGGTGTAGAGAGGTGTAGAGAGGTGTAGAGAGGTGTAGAGAGGTGTAGAGAGAGGTAGAGAGGTGTAGAGAGGTGTAGAGAGGTGTAGAGAGGTGTAGAGAGAGGTATAGAGAGGTGTAGAGAGAGGTGTAGAGAGGTGTAGAGAGGTGTAGAGAGAGGTAGAGAGAGAGAGAGAGAGAGGTAGAGAGAGAGAGGTAGAGAGAGAGAGGTAGAGAGAGAGAGGTAGAGAGAGAGGTAGAGAGAGAGGTAGAGAGAGAGGTAGAGAGAGAGAGAGGTAGAGAGAGAGAGAGGTAGAGAGAGAGAGGTAGAGAGAGAGAGGTAGAGAGAGAGAGGTAGAGAGAGAGGTAGAGAGAGAGGTAGAGAGAGAGGTAGAGAGGTGTAGAGAGGTAGAGAGGTGTAGAGAGGTAGAGAGGTGTAGAGAGGTAGAGAGGTAGAGAGGTGTAGAGAGTAGAGAGAGGTAGAGAGAGGTAGAGAGGTAGAGAGGTGTAGAGAGGTAGAGAGGTGTAGAGAGGTAGAGAGAGAGGTAGAGAGAGAGGTAGAGAGAGAGGTAGAGAGAGGTAGAGAGAGGTAGAGAGAGGTAGAGAGAGAGAGGTAGAGAGAGGTAGAGAGAGAGAGAGGTAGAGAGAGAGGTAGAGAGAGATAGAGAGAGGGAGAGAGGTAGAGAGGTAGAGAGGGGTAGAGAGAGGTAGAGAGAGAGAGAGGTAGAGAGAGAGGTAGAGAGAGAGAGAGAGAGGTAGAGAGAGGGAGAGAGAGGGAGAGAGGTAGAGAGAGGGAGAGAGGTAGAGAGAGGTAGAGAGGTAGAGAGAGGTAGAGAGAGGTAGAGAGAGAGGTAGAGAGAGAGAGGTAGAGAGGTAGAGAGAGAGAGGTAGAGAGGTAGAGAGAGAGAGGTAGCGAGGTGTAGAGAGGTAGAGAGAGAGAGGTAGAGAGAGAGAGAGGTAGAGAGAGAGAGGTAGAGAGAGAGAGAGAGGTAGAGAGGCAGAGAGAGGTAGAGAGAGAGGCAGAGAGAGGTAGAGAGAGAGGTAGAGAGAGAGAGGTAGAGAGAGAGAGGTAGAGAGAGAGAGGTAGAGAGAGAGAGGTAGAGAGAGAGAGGTAGAGAGAGAGGTAGAGAGGGAGAGGTAGAGAGGGAGAGGTATAGAGGGAGAGGTATAGAGGGAGAGGTATAGAGGGAGAGGTAGAGAGGGAGAGGTAGAGAGAGAGGTAGAGAGAGAGGTAGAGAGAGAGGTAGAGAGGTAGAGAGGTAGATGTAGAGAGGTAGAGAGAGGTAGAGAGAGGTAGAGAGAGGTATAGAGGTAGAGAGGTATAGAGAGGTAGAGAGGTAAAGAGGTAGAGAGGTAAAGCGGTAGAGAGGTCGAGAGGTAGAGAGAGAGAGGTAGAGAGATAGAGAGAGAGGTAGAGAGAGAGGTAGAGAGAGAGAGGTAGAGAGAGGTAGAGAGAGAGAGGTAGAGAGATAGAGAGAGAGAGGTAGAGAGATAGAGAGAGAGAGGTAGAGAGGTAGAGAGAGAGAGGTAGAGAGAGAGAGGTAGAGAGAGAGAGAGAGAGAGAGGTAGAGAGAGAGAGGTAGAGAGAGAGGTAGAGAGGTAGAGAGAGAGGTAGAGAGGTAGAGAGGTAGAGCAGTTCATCAAAATGCTCAGGTGGCAGAATCAGTTTTTAGGCCACAAAGCTGCGGGTTCATGTTTAATACTTTATTGGGCGATTAATTAAAACACATACGATATACTCAGTAATGCAGGCAAGCTGACCCTTTCTATGTAAACAAGGAGGCACTGCTCGCTCCTGCAGGCAAAACGCCGTGGGATGTGAGGAATGCAATTGAGGGGGGAGGGGTGGGGGGAGTACGGCCGAGAGCACAACACTAGTAGCAAGCATTTTTAAACGTAGCTTATAAAAAGTAAATGTACGCATTAGCATGTAAGTTCCCACAATGTTCAAAATAATTAATTAACAAATGCTCCGCGTTATTTTTTTTACCATTCGTAAGTACAAAACAAAAAAACTGCATTTTTTTTTGAGTGCTCAGATGTTTGCTTTTTAAATATACACCATCTCCAAAATAATACAATATAAACCTTCATTCTTCCTTAACATACACCAAAAAAAACAAGGGGGAAGGTAAGATAAAAAAATAAACGCGGCCCGCGCTCTGCTTAATGACTGTTTTGAAGCACACTCGTGCTTGTGGCACCATCCGCCTTGCGGGAGCGAGCAACAGCCAATTAGCATGCGCGCCACTGCTCGCTCCCGCAAGGTGGATGCCGCCACAAGCACGAGTATGTGCTTCAAAAAGAGCAGAGCGACGGCTAAAGGCCCTCCTAAGCAGCGCATGCGCGCTGCGTAGGCGAGACCTAAAAAAAAACATTCAAAGATGGTCGTGTGTGTGTGTGAATGTGTGTGTATGCACAAATACAAAGGCAGGGATCTCAGAATGTTTTGTGTCAAAGTAAGTAAGTGAAAGTAAAAATATTTCTAAAGCGCACATATGCAGAGGCGTCTTAGCGCTAAAAGCAATGCTGCCACTAGTCAGGAAAAAGAGTTACATGGGCTTAGGGGTAAAGAGCCAAGTTTTGAGCGATTTCCTAAAAGAGAGCGTGTTCGGTTGAGACCTGAGGGAGGAAGGCAGGGTATTCCAAAGTATGCCCGCCAAGTGGGAGAGGCTTCTGTCACCCCACTTAGCCTTCCTCACCCTGGGAATAACGACCAGCCGAGCGTTAGAAGATCTCAGATCGCGTTGAGGGACATACCAGACAAAAGATTTCTGGAAGCCCTGAGGCCCGAGTCCATGCAATGCCTTATGGACCATACACAATGCCTTAATTTTGATCCTCTCTTGAACTGGCAACCAATGGAGATCCTTAATGCTGTTTGATATGGGACTGAATTTAGGGATTTTCAACAGCAAACGAGCTGCAGCATTCTGCAGAGACTGGAGTTTTGATTGCAGTCCTTTATCTATTCCTAGATAGAGAGCATTGCAGTAATCTATCTTGGACAAAATCAAAGCAACTATTACTGTTTTTTGCATATCGAGTGGGATAAAAGGGAAAATCTTTTTAGGATCTTTAGAAAATAAAAACATCAGGATGTGATGTGGTTGATCTGTTCTGAAAAACAGAGTGGTTATCGTACAGTACACCAAGATGTTTCACTTTGTTGACTGGGGATGGACAAAGACCAGAATTGTCAGGCCACCAAGAGTCGTTCCAGAATGTAAGATCGTTCTCAAACAATATCACCTTCCTTTTCCCCGTCTTTAGCTTTAAATAGTTCTCATGCATGCAACTGGTGATATGTGCCAGACAGCTGTTAAATTGTCCGGCCACAGCATTTGCATCAGATGTAATAGATAAGATTATCTGCGTATCATCCCCGTAGGATATGGCAGAGAACCATGAAACTGAATAAGGCTAGCCAAAGGGGTGACGTAGATGTTAAATAACGTAGGGGATAATGACGATCCGTGAGGTACCCCTTATGGGAGGGAAAACAAATCAGAGGTGTACCCTCCAGATGTCACCGTCTGTCCTCTATGTGGAAGAATAGAAGAGAGTAAAGTTGGGACAACACCTTTTATTCCTACTGTCTCTAGCCGCTTGACTAGCACCTGATGATTAACCATGTCAAATGGGGCCGAGAGGTCAAGTAGGATAAGAGCAGCTCTCCCTCCCGTATCCACCTGCATGTGAATCTCCTCGGTTGCCATGACCAATGTAGATTCTGTGGAGTGCTGCGGTCGAAAGCCATGTTGGGATGGATCGAAAAGATCGTTGGACTCCAAAGAGGCCATCAGATCTTCATTCATGGCCTTTTCCAGAATTTTGGTTGGGAGCAGCAGACAAGATATAGTTCTTGACCTCAGCGGGATCTTGGGACGTTTTTTAAAAAATGGGATGTAGCCATGGTTTTTTCCATGCTGCTGGAAAATTCCCTGAAATGAGCTCCTTGTTTAGAAGTGGGACAAGACAAGCAACAATGGTATCTGGGACCATATATAATACAAAAGGCAGACATGGATCAGTAGGGGAGCCTGATTTGGTGTTTTCAAGTATTCTGATAACTCTGTCAACAGTTAAAGAGGGAAAGCTATCCAGTTAATTTCTTGTGTTGTCTGAGTTGTCGACAATCAGTTAAGGAGAGCAGGAAGCTGAAAGAGGCATGTGGACAGAGAGTTATTTGTAGACAGTGTTTACATTAGACTGAAAGAACTTAGCTACTTTATCACAAAGTACTCATTCATAACAAAACTCATTCCAAGATGGTTACTTATGACCATTGGCAGGTAGAAGGGGGCAGTAGGAAGTAGGGAGAGAGATAGTAGAGGGATAGATAGAGTGGCAGGCGAGAAGGGAAGAAACAAGGAGAGAGACAGTGGGTTGCAGTAAGGGGAGTGCCAGAGACTACACTTGTACAGCCTTGATTCACAGATACAAGAGAGAGCAAGGGCAGCAAATAGAGAGAGTTAGGGAATTAAAATAGTCCTTCATGCACTACAGTACACTCCATTGTTAGTGGAAGGACACAGAAATACAGTGTATAGCCTTTAGTGATACAGCCAGGTCTGTGGGTTTATCAAAGGTGTGATTGACAATGTCTTAAGCAAGTGGCTGAAAGATGCACAACCAAGTAGGCCACTCGAGGAATGTCCCTCATATCCCCCTCTGTAGATGCTGAATCTGGACACCAAAATATTGAGTAAAGTGATAGCAATCTGCCTCTTGGGTGTTATTTGTAAGGTGGCCCAACCAGAATAGTGTGGGTTTCTACCTGGAAGGAGCATGATGAACTTGAGACCCTTTGCTTTGTACAAATTTTGCAGACACTAACCAAGATAAATGTGGAGTTGCGTTATTGATGGGCAGTTTTTGTTTATAACTCCAGAACAGTGTAAAATCGCCCTGGTACTAATGAGGTGGATTAAGCTCCTGCATACAGCACCTAAAGCTAGAGTCATGACAGGAGGTGTAAACCCTGAACAATTGACCTTAAACAGATGTACAAGACATTGCAGCCCACTTTTACCACTCTAGTTGCCTTGACAATGTAGTCTGTAGAGGCCACATTTCAAAGCCAGATGTGTAGAATGGGAATAGAAATTAGTGGGAGTGCATATGTGATATCCCCTTTTTTGGATTGCACACTGATATATCTGCTGGATTCAACTGCATCAACCCTGCAATTTCTTCACCTGATTTCGTGTTTTGCAGTATTATCTGTGGTGATTACAAAGTGAAGTAAATCAGCACTATTCCATGTGGTCGAAAAGGTGAACATGATGCTTAGCACACTTCCTCATGTGGGATTGGACAGGCAAAATTACATGCTCAGGTATCTGGGTATGTAGAACAGACAAGGTGAGGCAACCACTGTGGAACGCAATATTGACTGGGTCATGGAATAACTGCTCAATACTGCTATGTGGCAGGGCAAACCTGCCTCTTTCCATAGTGGGCAGAGTCCCACTGGCTCAACTGAGCATGCTGAGTAGTTGCCTGTACTTGTTACATGGAATGATGAGCCGTGTACAATATTAAAAGAATTGAGAGGACTATGATGGGGACACTGTGGTCAGGTACGGGCCTGGAGTCAGATTGAGTAACTTGAAGAGTCCATACACCCAGGGCGGATTAGCCCTACCTGATCTGTAATTTTATTAACTTGCTTCCCAATTACAATAGCTAGTGAAATGGTGAGAGGAAAGGCCAATGACAAGAAAACGTTTCTATGTGGGTTGGAGGAGAAAATAAGACCTCAAGATATTTGCCTTGCAGTAGTAAATCATGTGACAGAATCCCCTTACTTGATCAAACAGATGCACCATGGTTGGAATTATTATAGGTGTAGGACTGGAGGTGCGGGGGTTCTGCAACAACCTGTGGCTGCAGGGACAAATGGGTTGATTTTATGGTAGACCTTGAGCAGACATGCAATAAATAATCTATACAGAGCCTTGCAGGCAGATTGTATTAATACTCCAACTCCTGTCAAAGCATATAGATGGAAAGTGGTTCTTATAATGATATACAGACTACCCAAATTAAATAGGCAGAAGGCTGCTGTAGGTCCATATCAGAGTTGGAATGGGAATGAGTCTGCTGCCTCATGTACCACTTGATGCTTACTCAATTCAAGTTTTGCGTAGGATGTACTTGGCCCCAAAAACCTCACATTACATGTATCCAAATAGGGAAGATCGGTGCTCAAGGTGCACATGAGAATTTACTGGTTGTACACACTGGGTCTGGACCTGCAGAGGAATACATTGTTATTGTGAAGAGGTAATGTAGAAAGCAGGAGCAGCCCGTACAGGTAAGAGCGGTGGGGCGGGGTGGGGGGCATTCGACAGACGAGGTCACTCCTGGTTGAAAGTGAGAAGTGTTGTGGGCTCTATAGCGGAAAACAAATTTGGCAAGCATTGGCAAAGCCAATAGATCTTGTTTTTGAAACCTACTGGCTCTGCCAGTGCCTTTAGTTCATGCTGTATGGCATCTGCAAAAATGCCAATGGTGGACAGCATGAACGAAAGGAAAAAATAAAAGGCGCAATGAAGTAGCCGTGGGGACGCCTTGTCATATCGCATGCACGCATATGCATCATCATGCAAGCACACTTGAGTGACCATGCATGTCTTCAAAATGCCACATGTGCCACTTTTTTTTATTTGCCCATCCGAAACAGATCTTTGAATAAATGAAAAAATGAAGTAACCATTTTTTTACAGCATAAACAAATGTAAAAAATGTAAATACAAAAATGGACTTGGGGTTAACAGAGGAATGGGTGGGGGCAGGAAACAATGGGAAGTGGGTGGGCGAGAATAAAAGCATCACACCAGGGAGAGAAACATGAGAAGCAGAAGGGAAGTACACAAGGGAAAGAGAAACAGAGCTCAAAGGGAGAGAGAAAGAGAACCACATGAGTAGAGAGAGCAACACAAAGTGTGGGGTGGAGGGAGAGACACAAGGAAGAAACTGGAAAACACACGCACTTTCCTGGAGAGTTTAAGCAAAAAGAAGAGAGTAGTTCCATACAAATGAGCAGTGGAAGATCATAAGTAAAGAGGATAAGCTCCAGGGGAGGGATGAACACAAGAAGGAGAAGGCAAGCCATTGACTAAGAAGCAAGCAAATGATAATGGCAATAAAGCCAACCAATGGTAAGCAACGGGCAGAAGTTAAGATCACTGTAAGTTCTTGAAAACCCGACAATAGGTCTTTTACAGCTAGACAGCTCTGCTCTCTGGTAGGCCTGACCAAAAACTGTTTGTTTGGATTTATGAGAGGCAAAGAAAACAAGCATTGGCATAGCCAATAGGTCTCGCCTTTCAGACCTTTTAAGTGTTTAGCTAGAGCAATTGCACATAAATAATGAAATGAAAATGCTGCATTTTACCGTAACACAGTTAGGCAGAGGGAACCAGGAAATGACGCCACACACTGCACGCTGCTACAGCCTACAGAGTTGTATATTTTGTAAACTGATTCCAGCAAGCGTGGCATACAGAAAGGGGCGTGACCGCCTTTAAAGTTAAAGCGCGCATGGGGGCGCTTTAACAAAAAAACAACAACAAATGTGTTAAAATAAATACGGCGAGCGGCTATAAAGAAAAGCGACGACCGCCATTAAAGTGCGGCATGGGGCCGTATAAAAATACTTTAGTAATGTAATTACGGCGAGGGCGCCCACCGCGCTTCCCAGACCGAGGCTGCACTGATTGCCCATCCATCATGCACCCTCCGCACGCTTAATAATATTCAAGCAGCAGAGTGGCAGGTGAAGAGAATATACAACAAAACAGAAAATGACATCAATCTGAAAAGCAATAAAGAGATCCCTGCGAAATCCTGGAAGGCAGTGATTTTGAGCCGCATTCTTCGCCTTTATAGAAAGTAACCTGGGCCCTCACATTAACGCTTTATCACCACACGCCACTAATTTATACAGCTACCCAAATGACAGCACTCACGGGCACGTGATGGGGAAGAATACGGAGAGACGACATGCTCTTTTTAAAGTCTCTTTCCTTCTCGAGCTTTAAATATCTCAGGGTTTCGTTTGCCTCACCCGAGCACTGCAAGATATTTCAAGGACAAGCATTGGCAAAGACCAATAGGTCTCGCCTTTGTAACCTATCGGTTTTGGCAATGTGTTTTAGCCACGATGCACAGCATCCTTGATGCAGTGCAGCACGGCTAACCTTAAAAAATAAAGTGACGCAGCCATGCACGTCATTTTGTAGGCACGCACCATAGAAGCGCACAGCTCCAAAATGACATGGAGTTTTCTTTTTTCGTTACAAATCCGAGTTGGATCTGTAACTGAATAGAAAAGAAAATGTGCAAAGGTTTTTTTTCCAAACGGCTGGCAAGCTGGGACACCTAAGAAGCGGGCAAATGAGAATGACAGGAAAACAAACCAATGGTAAGGCTTTAAGCCCCTCTGTGTTATTGGTAAGCCACAATATGCCTCCCAAGAGACAACGTTAGCTCTCTCTAGTGAGCTTGACCTACTGATGCATGGCAAGGAAAGACAGCCTGGTACGGCATTGGTTAACCACGCCAAACATGACCCAAAGCAGGAAAGAAGAGATGTATAACCCCAAAATCACAGCATTTTACATCACTGTCACAGAACAATGGAAAGCTGCTTGCAAGATTGATAGACAAGTTGTATTAAAAATATATATTTCCATAAACACTAGGGGAAAAGATAATGATCACCCCCTCAACGCATGGGTGCTGTGCACTTTTCTCTGATATTTCCAGAGCTCGAGCCCTGTTGGACCAGAAGAATACAAGCTGCAGCATGTGGCCGCAGTAAGCAGCCCCATTGGTTGGAAGCCTGCGTCTACATCACAATTAACCACACCCCAACCCACCCACAAAGGTACCTGGGAGGAGGTGGGCTCAGTGGGCACTTGTTTGCTTTCTTCCATCTAGCTGGCACGACTGTATAATTATGAGATAAAGTTGGCAGGAGGAGGGGTAACTTTGCGACCTAGTTAAGGGAACGCTGGAGACGTGCTATAAGATTTAATGCTTCGAAAGCCTCGCCAGCAGGGACCCCATGCAGCACTCGGAGCTCACGGGGAACCAATTAAAGAAATGAAGAAATTCGGTTTTGTACAGCTCAAAAGGCCCCAAGGGAGAAGGAATGTTTTACAGGACGGGGAAATACAAATACAAACAAAGTACAAAAGTAAACAGAAATGCACAACCACTGGGAATGTATGAAAATATTAAAAGACACTGCTGGTGAAAGAACTGAAGCAAAATATGCTCAATAAGTACAGGTGTTTGGTCTTGGAACAACAGCTGGAGAGCATCAGCGAGCGCTCTCTGGGAACGGGAAGAAAGGACAGAAGAAACAAGCGCGGCCACGCGGCCGCGAAAGGAATGTGAGGTATGCAGCTGGCACCCGGCCGCGCTGCTGCTCGCTCCCGAGCTCCCTAGGCCAGGGGAGAGAGAAGGCGGGACATGCACCCGCCTTTGGCCAATTGCGTGCTGTCTTTCTTAGAAAGACGCACGCAAAGGCCAATAGTGTGCAACTTTAAACTCGGACCACACGCACGAGCGTGTGGTCCGCGTTTAAAGTCCTTACCTGAAGCCTCGCAGGGCATCGCATGCGCGCTGGCTCAGGCGAGACCTAAAAATGATACACAAGTTTCATATTTTGTGCTTAGTGGTGGCTGAAGAATATTTGCCATAAATTGGCAGAAAGCAGAGCAATCACCAAGGACAAATGAATTAGAGACATGCTCGAATGGTCATAGGCCAACGAGCTACATATTATTAACACCCGAAATTACTCTAAGATAGACAAAGATTTAGACACATGGAAACAACTAATACCTTCACCAGATGCCCTACCACCATAACAAAAGGGGTCTGGGGATAAGCATATTGTGTTACTTATCTTTCTGTAATAGTTACTATTGTGCAGATGTTGTTAATGTTAATTGAAAATGGGAGGTGGCACCTCGCATCAAGAATATGGTATGAAAATGATGGCAAAGCTCTGCATTTCTGTAAAGAGCATGTTGTGAATGGACTGCATTGTTTGTTACTGCAAACTGTAATTTACTATCTTATATAAAAAGTTGTAACATCAATAAAACAAGCATTGGCATAGCCAATAGGTCTCGCCTTTCGGACCGTATAAGTGGTTAGTCATGATGCACATTATCCTGACTTGTTGGTATGATGATACTCGTATCATATATGGATGCAATGACAGAAGCAAAATACAAGTCGCGCCAAGCACTGATTTTTAGCTTACGCATTTTAAGCCATGTCCTTAATTACATTGGCCACGCCCCTTTGGGAGACCCCCCTCCAGTTTTTTCATCCCACTTAAAGTTCTAGCAATAAGTAATGCTACAAGATAGACAAAGAACGGTAGGTTTTTGAGTAATAACTACATACCCACGTAAAATGTCACACTGCGTGTGCTGAGGACTAGCCAGACAGGCATCGCAACCACGTTTACGTTCCAGTTCAGCACAACCTAAAAGTGCTGATGCATTCAGAATGCGCCTGTGAAGCCCAAAGGGTACGGTAGTGGCACGATAAATATGACGTCACACTCGACCACTCAGAATGTGCCTGTGATGTCAAGGCGTGATAAACATGAAGTTCCATTTAATGCATTCAGAACGTACCTGTGACGTCTATGCACATGGAGAACTGACACGATAAACAGTAAAGATGCGCGCTTCGCGCACGTTATATATTCATCCTGAGATAACAACCAGCTACAAAGACATACATTGCACTGCTTCAATTTCAGTCATTGTAATGCGACTCCCCTTTATCAATGCCCCCGTACTTTCTGTCACGTCAAATTAATAATATGCAGCTCCTTCCGGTAACAAACGCTACGGCTCTTTTCTCGTGCCAGCCGCTGGTCACTACATCTGATTGAAAAAATACACCAAGAGCAATACCTGCCTGTGCTGTAATCCTCAGCTGTAATTTGTCTGATAATAAAAGAGCCTGCAAAGAGTCTACGAATGGCGTCTCGCAACACTGAGCTCTCGAGTAGTTCACCGCCCCATCCGAACCATATACATTTCATTATGCCCTATGCAGTTGAAGCCAGCTGTTGCTCATCCACCCTTCCAGCTACTTCAAACACTCAGCCAAAATTTCTTATTAAGAACTGCACCCGTCAATCGTATATTCCACCTTCTAATCATACTCAATAATGGCCATATATTTAAAACAAGCGCGGCCCCGGCGAGCGTCGCATACAGGAAGGGGAGTGGCCGCCTTTAAAGTTAAAGCGCAGCATGAAGGCGCTTTAGCAAAACAAACAAGCGCTGAAAGACAAGGGCCCCGGCGAGTGTCGCATACAGGAAGGGGAGTGGCCGCCTACAATAATAAACAAGTGGGAGGGGTGGGGGGAGTGCGGCCGAGAGCAGGGACACGCAGCGTTTACCTTGCGGGAGCGAGCGCGATAATTGCTAACACATGGCGCCGCTGCTCGCTCCCGCAAGGGAAACGCCAAACGTGCACGCGTTGCAATAGAAAGCAATGCAAAACGTGCACGTTTTTGGCCAAAATGCTGATCGATTCCAAAAGGTCCCCTCCTATGCAGCGCATGCGCGCTGCGTAGGCGAGACCTAAAAATAAGCCAGTCATTGATGTGGGCTCATCCGAAGTCCACCCTAAGAATTTGGCAATAATAGGTCTTTTGACAACAGAGGGGTTTTGAGGGAAGATCTAAACACAGGTATGGAACCTGAGTGTCTGTACTGACTCCCTACCAGTCTGAGCTCTAGAATGCACTAGCTGAATATTGTGATTTCCATCCATATATGCGTAGCAACTTAAGTCCTTTCTCGGCTTACCCATGTATTTTTGTCTCAATACACTTAATTCATACATTTTGGCCATGGAAGGAGAACCAGTGTAGGCATGGTGTTCAAAACGGGGATGTGCATCTATATCTATTTTTAGGTCGAGCCTAGGCAGCGCATGCTCCGTCTGGAAGACATGCTGTATTCAGTATGTGGGATTTCATTCTGTCCCTCGCTGCTGATTGGTTAAGGAGAGTGTCACTCGCAAATTGTGCTATCTGAAAAAGCTCCCTCGTGACCTATATTGCTTTCACGAATTGAACATCAATTCAACATGGGCTAACACGCTATGACATAACAATAACACAATTTGAATTTTTTTTTTTTGATTTCATCATTGTTTATTTCATTTCTTTTTTTATATATCAAGATCCTTATACTTTTTTCTTATTTTCTTAAATATAAAAATGTAAATATAAACATATAAATAATCACAATTATTACATACAATATAAAATGCAAAACGATTCACTTAATGTCCCCTGAGTGAACAAGGAAAAGAAAGAAATATTGCTTCATTCATACAGGCATCCAAACTCATACATACTCATACTGTATTCACAAATACATAGATCAAGGGAATGGGAGATAAAGAATAACACAATCTCCACGACCATTTAAAGTAACTGCAACCAGCAGGATCTAAACAACTTAGGTCGACGCGCGTTTCGGTGGTTTAAAGAATGGTAGTACCACCTTCCTCAGGACCTTAGCCAAATAACGACAAAACACATAAGCACCCAGGGGATACTTGTTGGAAAGTGTGGATGAATAATGAAGCTTTAACTGATGTTCTCCGTAAAAAATCTTGCTGCAAAATAGGCCGCTGACCGCTATTATCAAGAGTGACAGAGAATTGACTGATAAAACACGTCCAAGGACTCTAATCGGTCATATATCCTTAGGTGAAAGCTGATATACACTGTACAGAAGTGCCGATACGATGTTGGCCACTGGTAACTGATGCCAAAAACAGCCGTTTATATAATTGAGAAACCACGTCCTAGAATATAAATATACAGAACGTCCCAAACCCCTCTGCATACGTGCTATCTCTCACGGAATAAAACGCTCCTACTATCTCGGAGTCAAGCACTGTTCAAATTAATAAATCTTCTAAGTTCGTATTATACTGGACAGCTTCGTGAGTGTGCCAAAGTTTGTAGTAGGTATATCAAAGTCGATGCCACATAGGCTCCACACAAGTGGCCTCGCATTCATACATTATCATAGTGACGGGGTCCAAGTAATGATTCGACGAGTGTCACTCGCAAAAGCTTGCTTCTCAATTATGTATTTGCCTTCTATGTCCCACCTTCTCATGTCTTGCTTCTCCCCTGGAGTATTGGCCAATTACGGGTATCCTGTCACTAAATTATTTTTTTCCTTTGTGTTCGAGCACTCTTTGGACATTTGCACCTCAGCTGCCCAGAGCAGTCTGTCACCAGGCACAGAGAGAGGCGAGCTAGGTGGACAGGCACTTTTTTTGAATGTAGAACGAGCATTTCTTCTAAGTGATTGTGTTTTCTCGTTGTGTCAGCGCTGCGCTGGTTTGACTTACGATGCACTTTCTCTTTCCCAAAACTCATTGTTTGTGTTGCTTTATTTGGAGGTGCTTTGATGCTTTTAGTGTTACTGTTTTGTGACTTCAGGAACATTAAAGAAATGTTACGGTGAAATGGAATTCCATTCACAGTGTTTATTTCTGAGCGCAGTTGCGTAGTTAGAGTTTTGGACGCCCGGGGCGATTCCCTCAGTCTGCCGACCAGTGGCGGTAGGAGCGGGGGTGAAAGACGATGACGGGAGAGTGGGTGTGGGCGACAGACGAGAATGAGCAGGGCGTTTAGCGATGCCGACGAGAATAAAGAAAACCAAAACTTACCTTGGCTCGCAATGTAAGTTTTGTTTTTCTTTATTCTCCGCCGCCCCCACCACCCCCAACAGCTAAGCCACTGTCTGAGCACGGCGGCTGCTTCATGTCCGTTGCACCATCCAGGCAGTCCTTTTGTTGGCGCGTTCATGATGAAACGATGAAGAAGCTAGAAACGTTTGGCACATTCTCTTTATAAGTACTACATGTTAGAAACTGGTTAGTCGCTTAGACCTATGTAGCGCTTTAGATCTCAAAGCGCCTTGGTGGGCGCAGCAGTTATAACTCATGGAATATGGAGTTCAACTCAGAAGGAGGGGGGTGGGTTTGAGTGCACGTCGGTCACGATCGAACTCTTATGATGAGGTGCGGACTTTCTCCTTCCTCGCCCCTTATAGCAGAACTCTTTCTCCCCAGCTTGTTTCCAGTGTCACCGTGTGTGCAGGGCTGTGAATGAGATATCCACGGTTAGCACTCAGTCTTCTCTGGCACCCTCGGCCGACCCTGGCGGACTCCAACCCAAGTGGCCGGAACGCGGTGGAACGCTCTGCTCCTATCCTGGTGCACGCGGTCATAAAAACACAGCGGTCAGTGTTGCTGAACCACCCTTTTACAGCAGACAAAAGGCTGGGCCTGATGAAAGGAGCGTCTGTGTCCAGTGAAGGGGTTGACGTCCCCGAACCACACACACCCTTTGGAGCTTTATACAGGGTGACCTCTGCAGATAAACTGGGGTGGGGGTGTTTGTTGGGAGAGATGGAGCCAGTTCGAATTCGCACAGAGACAGGAGGTAAACACCCCAGCCCTGTATTTATTTGTGGGCAGTTAATTATTAATATACAGCAGAGCTACCTGCTATGTCGCAGCAGGCACCCCGCCCCCTCTCCTCTGTGAAACTGTAACAATATGGTATGTTACACAGATCTAAATAGCACACTGCTGCCGTTAGAGTGGCCTTTCAGTGCTGTTCCAGTGTGGGCACCTTCACTCCCTGATCTCCTGCTTACCACAACCGCCAGCCTGTTTTCTGGTTCTTTTGGGTGGGCTCATCAGAAGTGTTGTGAGTGTAATTAAATAGGTGGATTTCAAGCACTTGTTTCGTTGTGTAGCTTTCAAAGGTGTTTGCAGGGCTGGAATAGGAAACAATAGCAACGGTGAGATAAATAACCGCCGTGGTGTCTTGGTGTGTGTGGGATGTTCACCAAGTCACGTGCTAACTGGGAGGACTGTTAGTCCTATGTGTATTATTCAAACTGGAGAATGTGTCTTCGGCAATGCCCCCTATAAACACCCGCATCCGTACATACATTCACAATGAGACATGCATATGAAGACAGCTCTTCACACTGCTACTATAAGAGACTCTACAATGCAGCAGGCAAGGAAAGGAGCTAATTTGTTAAAGATAGAGATTTGTAAAATATTTAAGAAAGTCCTCTAAATTTGAACACTCTTTCTAAACCGTTATGTCGGTTAGGGTTTTTTTTAGATTGTGCATGCAATTAGGATGTGATTATTCACACTAAAATCCCTAGGGTCTGAATTAGAGGCACAGGTTGCCGTTGGCCTGTGTCTCGTGTTGCGCAGTCTTTCTTCACGAAGTTAACCCCCGAAGTATCTATATCTGTATGATACTATCATGCAAAACCTAATGTGGGCAAGCTTACCAGTGATTTGTTATACGGGCGTCTTAAGCTAAACGCTGTGCCATTGTGAAGCCTATATAAAAACTGCCTCTTTATGCGTCTATAACCATCTCTCCCCTTCTTTCTCACACACTGTTTCTGCTACTCTGTCTAAAGTTAATTCAATGCTTCAGGCACAAACTACCTATCCCTCTAAATCTTACTTTCTTTCTATTCTATACAGCTCTCACGCCTATCTATTCACTATGCCACTACACAAGAAGACTACACACCACTCAATTCAACAACTAACAAATCCAATTTAAACCACATAATTCCACTATAAACAACATATACCCACTCCACTGCAAACAAAAAAAACAAGTAAAAAACATCGCCATTTACATCGCCAATAGCTCTAGCTTTCACAAATGCGAGACCGATCGCATTGCAAATGCTTGTTTGACCTGGAACTGCTTGCCGTGTTACCAAGCTTTAAAACAGTTGTGCCTCCATATTCTTAAGCTCTGAAACAGTTTTTCAGGCACATGGTATCACATGGGCTTACCAACTGTATGTCTAGGCCAGGAAGTCTTTGGAAGAAAGTGCGACTGATATGATTAATGCGCATTCAAATTTCCCATGGCTTAGGGCAAATACCCTTGGAGTTAGGGAGGTCTTGCTGTGGTACTCAGTATGGAGTAATTTACAATTGACACAGGGTCACCTAAATTTCAGGTAAACATGTGAAGACACTGTTACTGCGTTGCCTCTAATTTGTCTTCATGCTGGTTCCCAAACCGCACCCTCCCCTTCTCCTCATCAGAGCCACTTTGAACAATGTGCACGTTTTCAATAACTAGACACCTGGGGAATCCAGTGTGGGGTGACATGCATGGCTCTCACCAGGTTGTTTTTTTACCCAGAATACCTTGCAAACATCAAAGGTTGACTAAAAAAAAAAAGATTTTCCTCACATTTCGGTGATAGAAAGTTCTGTAATCTGCAGGGATACACAAACTTCCTTTCACCCAGCATTCTCCCAAGTTTCCAGATAAAAATGGTACCTCACTTGTGTGGGTAGGCCTAGTGCCCATGACAGGAAACAGTCCAAAACCCAACATGGATACATCACATTTGTAGACTCAAATTTTTAATGCAAAGTAGGTACCAATGCATTTTGGGCCCTAGCTCAGCTGACACCTAGAGAAACCTAGCCAACCTGCACAACCTGACAGGAAACAGTCCAAAAAGCAACCTCGATACATTCCATTTTTCCACTCAAAACTGCCCCTTTTTTTCGCAAAGTGGAGAGCTGTGGATTGTGGGCCCTAGCTCAGCTGGCACCTAGGGAAATCTAGCAGACTTGCACAAGTTCTGGAATCTGTTAAGACCAGCAAACTTCCTTCCACCCAGCATTCCCCCAAGTGTTTCAATAAAAATAGCACCTCACTTGTGTTGATAGGCCTAGTGCCCGCAACAGAAAACAGTCCAAAACCCAACATGGATACATCACATTTTTCCACTCAAAACGGACCCTTTTTAAATGCCAAGTGGATAGCCATGGATTTTGGGCCCTAGTTCAGCCAAAACCTAGAGAAACCTAGCCAACCTGCACATCTTTAAAAGCTAGACAACCAAGGGAGTATAGGGGTGCATGACCAGCATGGCTCTCACTAGGTAATTTTACCCCCAAAGCCTTTGCAAACATCAAACTTTAGTAAAAAAAACACACAATTTCCTCACATTTCTGTGATGGAAAGATTTGGAATCTGCAGGGAGCCACATATTTCCTACTACCCCAAGTTCCCACTTGTCCCCCGCTAAGAAGTGTACCCCATTTGTGTAGGTGGGCCACAAGACCACAACACAAAAGGCATTAAAGCACTATATTGAGAGATAGGCAATTGGGGTAGCCGCGGTATTTGGGGCCATGGTATGGCACCACCCATGCAAACCTTTAAACCACAGTCATTTTTTAAAACTAGACAACCAGAGGATTCAAGGGTGGTGTTCCTTGTGTGGATCTCATGAGGGTTTCTTACCCACAATGCCCTGCAAACCTCAAATTATGCCTGAAATGACACATTTACCTTACATTTCTGTGATGGATACTTCAGAAATCTGCAGGAATCTACAAAAATCCTACCACTCAGCGTTACCCCACTTATGCCAATAAAAACCATGCACCACTTGTGTGGCTGGGACTAGTTGTCGAGATAGGAACGGATCAAACCAAGGTCAATAGGAGTCCCCCTTCACACTGAAACCCAGCCCATGATGTGGTACAATTACTGTTTAGGCGAGGGACAGAGACAAGTGAACTGATTTTAGAAAGGCCTATACTCTATGACGAAATTTAGCATGACTAAGCTAAAGCCTAAGGTGGAAACAGATCTGGAAAAAGATTTAGATGAAGGGAGTTTAAAGAAGCCTCTGGGATATGCCCACAGTGTTTCAAGAAATGCCTGTATCAAAAGTATGCAGTTCAATTATTTACATACGGCATACCTGATCCCCAAAAAAGATAAATCAGATCGATCTGTAAAATACATCAAAGTTACCCAGGTTCATACACGCAGATGCAAGGTTGTTTCACATGGTTTATAAATGTCCCATCAACTGTGTCAAATAACTCCCCACCATTTAGAAATCATGTTACAAAAAATCATTAAGCATCCATGTCGGATTGCTATTGACCTCAGGCCAGTACCAACAATTACGGAGGACAAGCAGATAAAGCTAGATTACTGCCAGGCAGAATCGAGTCAGAAGGAGCCATGCACCAGGACTGAAATGGACCCATGCACGTTTATATCTTTATCTAATTACTTGTGAGCGACGGAGCCTATGCACAGTGCACATTCACCTTCCTTCTCTTATAGGGTGCACGTCTTTGGGACTTTGCTGTAGACAAAACTAGCAGTTAATACCCAACTGTTGATAGCCAGCTGAATTAGCAACTGACCACCACATGTATGAGGGGTGATGGTCAGGAATCTCATCTAGATATCTCAGTTTGCAGAATGGGGCTGAAAAACTGATGAGGCCACTGACTGTGGGTTATTTGTCAAATCCTCCTTTTGCCCAAACACAGGGAAAGATGGTTTGGTCAAAACATTTGAAAGCCTAATTAATCAGGATGTAGCCATATTTTGATAATATGTCTGAACCTTGCATTAACTTGACCAAAAACAATGGCCAGCAATGCAATTGCTTCAAAATTACCACAATATAATAATTAAGATAAAGGTGATAATGTTGTAATCTGGGATGTGCAACTGTGCTTAGAAGAAGCATTCATACAGTTGAATGAAGACAAATCTTATAAACTCAAAAGTGATCCCACCATGACATGCTTTAGAAAACTAGATGCAATACTGTTGAAATGGTAGGACGCAGGTATTTTATGAACAGGTGATGTAGATTACCTAAGAGGTAGTCATCGTGTAACTCCCACAGTATAGCTTTTACGGAAGTGCATGAATCTCTACACAAACCACCAGGAAAATTGATAGTGGCAAGTATTCATATTTCAAAAGAATATATTGCTAATTATCTAAATATGTTTCTTTTTCCCTATGTTACTAGTCAAACATCATATGTCTGTGATTTCACTGAGGTTCTTAACAGATTAAATGGGTTACCATGGAAAGAAGAATACTGTCTATGCGACTAGATGTCATATTGTTGTATATTAGTAGACAACAACCACATGGACTAACTGAATAATCTTTGTGAGTTAGATCTACATCATTTTTCTACACAACAAAGGCTTTTGGAGTTGATGGAATTTGTTCTTTTGAATAATTATTTTCTTTTTGATGGAAAATAATTCCTTCACAAATGTTGTGTTGTCATGGTCTTATGTGTAGCTCACACTTTTACATGATCAGTTACAGGGCGAAAAATATGGCTTTGAGACCAAGCTTGCAGAAATGGCAGAGAAATATAATTTTATGGTTAAGATACATTGATGACCTGCAGCTGTTTAGTCTGAAATGATGTCGGAAAAAATATGCATGTTAGGCAAGGACTTTCAGTGGACTAATTTGGATACACCATATCATGGATAGAATACGTTGTACTCTTCGAGTATGTAAGAGTTATTACTGTGTTGTTTCCATATAGGGTTTTGCCTCAGTTCGAGTACTGGATTATAGGAGTTATGTTTTTTTAATGCTTGATAAAAAGGGGGATCTCTGAACTAAGGGGGTATATGAGTCTCCTTAACAAAACTGATTATAATATGTATTTTAACTAGAATTATAGATTGGTGAGAGTAGAATATTAGATCTTATGTTGTTTGTTGAACAAGGGTGTCTGCTTGGCAAATTATTTCAGAAGCTCCTTGCGACTAAATCAGAATTACATGCTCAAAATTGACAGTCAATCAAATTAATTGCTAGCATTCTGCATGGCGATATGATAAGGAACAGACAAAACTGTTTGGAAGCATCAGAATTGCCATAGGAGGCTGTTAAAATGGAAGAAAGATTTTTTGCTACAGAATATGATCGTACCCCGATCAGCAAAGCAATATTGAAGGCCATTTTACAAAATAAAGATACTTTGCTTGTACCCGGATGGAAACAACAACTAGATGGCCAGCACAGATTTATTGCCAAATATACAATTCATAGTTATGTTATGTGCAACATTCTAAACAAACATTGGAATATTCTTTGTGCAGATTTGATTTGCAAGGATGTGTAATACAATCTCCAACGATAACATTTTCTAAGGTCAATTCAATAGATGACATACTTACTCAGAGCCACTTTGTAAATAAGAAGCTGACAAATTGGTTATACAATAAGTTGGTAGGCTTCTACTCATGTGGAGAATGTAAATATGTGATATTTGAATGAATAGATGTAATTTGATTGAGAATCAACACCGTAACACAAAATTTGGGATAAGATCCTTGATTAATTGTCAAACAGATCTTGTGGTTTTTGCATTTGCAATCTAATCTATAGCCATGGCTATACTTACACTAAGGTTTTGGAGCAAATTACTACAATCTGAGCACTCTAAGATAGCCACTGTCTAGAAGAGATCACCCTCTGCAATTTTAGGAGGGCTCTGAAAACAAGGAAACTGCTGAAGGCTTTGGCAGATGCATTGAATATCAAGAACTATAACGTGGCATCTCCTGTAACCCACTCTAAGAAAGAATTATCAATAACGGGGAGGTCAGAATCGCGAGAAAGGGATCTACGATGTTTAGGAGCTAAGCCCTCAGTAGAAGGCCTCTGTGAGACTTGAGTAACTAGTGCCAACTTTTCTTACCTTAATAATCTCCCAAATACCAAAATGCACCACACTCTTTAAATTCAGAGTGGGATTACACCCACTCCATGTGCAACCTGCTGTGTTGTGCTCTTTGAAGAATAAAGGGGGTTTGTGCTGATGTGGACTTCAGAGACATTGTACAAAGGTCCATATACTTTTAGACTGTTGATATTATTTTTAACTCTGCAACGGAAATTTTCAAACCCAATTTTTATAAAAATATAATATTAGGTAAAGGTTGATGGCATTTCGTTTTTTTATTTAGAATGGAGTTTCTTGATGTAATCTCTGCTTTTGCCAGATTTTTATTGTCTATAAATGACTGGCAACCATTAAAGTCATAGCTAAATTATTTGCTCAATCTATGCAAGTTGGGCCCAACACATTTTATTATATTGTTACGATTTGATGTACATTATTATACATTATATGTGATTACATGATGGATTTTAACTATTTATTATTTATTGTTTAAGAGACAAGATCTCAACTAGGCATATTTTTACTACAACTACTACTACTAACCTATAATGGAAGCATGATTAAAATATTCAGAGTCAGGATTTTTTTTTATAGTAAAACTTTCATTAGGTTTTGATATACCAGACTTGGCTCTCAGAAGAGAAGTACAAAAGACACATTTCCTTTCACAAAAGACATCCCCCTCAATGGCCCTACAAGAATAGTGTCCCAGGCTGTCAAGGCTGCCCCCGTCTGCCTCACCCACCCAGAGCATAGTTAGCTCACCATTTGCTCCAGTCCATGTCATACTTGAGGAGTCAGCCACGTGCTTTTTAAAAAATGTCTTCCAGTTTAGCACTCGGTCCATGCCCTCCTCCAGCTCACGAAGGAGGGAGCCTTGGGGGATTTCCAGTGCTTGCCAATGTCATGTTGGAAAGTAGTGTGGCCAACCCCACCTATATCCTGTCCCCCTCGAGGGCCTCCGGTGTCTTTAAAAATCCCTAACATAACTATTTTGGGGCTAACTTAGTTATATGAGCCCACTATCTTGGAAAGTGTAGTGTTTATCCATGACCCGAGTAGTGATGTATGACTGGATGGGTCCGCATCACTTTTGGTCTCTGGGCATCGGAGACATTTAGGTGAGGGATGCTTCTTGGCCATCCAGAAGCGAAGGGTTGCAGCTTAGGCTGGTGAAGATATTTGAATTGGATGAGCCTCAGTCCTGCAGAGATTTCTAGGGTGCGGGCCACCATACAAGCATCCCTCCAGTCCATGGCATCCAGTGGACCCACCCACTCTTCCCATTTCACCTTCAGGGGACCCATGCGGTCAGGGTAATGTATGACTAAAGTATTGTATATTCGGGAGATCCCGCCCTTCCCAAGGGGACCCATAAGCATCCGAGTCTGCATCTGGCTGTATTCAGGAACATCTCCCAGCATCTTCTGGTAGTCAGAGAGGGCGTGTCGGAGTTGTAGATAAAGAAAGAACTGGGTTTTGTGCATGTGGAATTTGGTCTGAAGGTCGTGGAAAGATTTCATACGATTTCCCTCCCAGACATTTCCCACGGGAGAAATTCCAATTCGATCCCATACCCAAAAGCCCTCTAGTCGTGCCACCAGGTACAGCCGGTGGCCAGTCCACAAGGAAGTTTCCAATGTGATCCTCCCGTCTCAGCCAGTCCAGCGCTGCTTCGCATTCCATGCTTGGAATACCACCTGTGTCGGTTCCAGGAAGGACTTTAGGATGGGCACCCTGTAAAGGATATTTGTTATGTTGTCCAACCCAATTGGGGATAGTTCTCCTTCACACGTCAGATCTTCCCAACCCCCATAGAGCCAATCGTTCACTACTAAGGTGTGGCCGGCCAAGTAGTAGAGGTGGATGTCTGCAATGGCGAGCTTGCCATCGTAAGTGGAAAGAACACACTTCCCAAACGCGATCCTGCATGGCTTATGGGCCCACAGGAACTGGTTTATAGATATTACCAGGTTACTAAACCAAGTCTGCAGGATATGAAAGGAGAAATGTTGGCATGCATAGAGCAAGCAGGGGAGTATCATCATTTTAAACAAGGCAATACTGCCCATGAGATTAAGAGGCAATCCATCCCACCGGGTCATATCCTGCCGGGCTCATTGGAACAAGGGGCAAAAGTTCAGGCTCCAGGTAAGTTCGGTACCCATGACGTGCACTCCCCGATACAGAATGCTAAGGCGGCATACGGGGAGTCCTAGGTGCCAGGTCTCTTCCTGTTGGTCTCCCCAGCATAAGCAGTGCCCTGTGATGGCAGAATGACATAAAAACAGAAATGACTACACCCACGTAGATGACAATCCTACCTTCCATTGCAAGATCCCAGTCAAAGACCCATACTTGGGCATCACAACGCAACCAGGCTGCCAGGGGCTCTATCACCAAAATGAATAGAAGGGTGACAAGGGGGTGACCCTGTCTAGTGCCTCGCCAGTTGGCACATTTAGGGGACACAGCTCCATTTACTCTTACCTGAGCTTGAGGAGTTGCATAGAGGACCTTAATATAGCCCGATATCATGGGCGAAAGTCCATTTAAAGTAGCACTTATTCCAGAAATGACCAATGCAGGGTATCAAAAGCCTTCTCAAAGTCAATGAGCATAAGTGCCGCTGGGCCGCCCAGGTGTCAGAAGCGCACCAATGGCAGATGAAACCGTCTAATACAGTGTTGTGTACCTCGGTGCAGAATGAAGTTGTATTGGTCTGGGTGGACCAAGCGGGTCAAGAATGTCAGAAGGTGAAAAGCCAGTACCTTAGCATAGAGTTTGACCTCTGTGTTAATAAGAAAGATGGGGTGATAAGAGGCACAGCGATCCTGGGGGTGGTGGGGTTTTGGAAGGACCACCATGGTCGCCAGCGCTATCTCTGATGGGAAGCTCTCCTTGGCAGTTGCTTCTGTAAACAGGTCCAGGATGGGGGGAGGGGGGGAGGGTCTCTGGGCAGAGCTTGTGGTAGTACCTCACTGAAATCCATCCTACCCTGGAATATTAAATGGGTTTATGTCAGAGAGTGCTTCGTCCACCTCCTCTAGTGAAATTGGTTTATCTAGTTCATCACAGTTGTCCAACCAGTAAAGTAATTTGCCAGATTTGTCTGCCCATTCATAGACGCGTCTGGTAGAGGCTATCTAGCATCGGCGGGCCTCTTCCAGGCATAGTTGTCGCAGGAAGGATCTGTCAAAAGCCATGCAGTGTTGCATCTATTCCGTTTTGTTGCCCTGAGGCCTTTGTTCTGGGATAGTATGGATATCTTTAAATCTGTACACTTCACCAGTCTCTCATGGTCTTTGCCCCTGATGTGGGAGCAGGCATTTCCCTGCATGGATGCCCTGCAGGACCCTCAGAGGTTGCTAGGGGAGTCCATAGAGTCTTTTTTTTAAAATAAATTTGTTTTTATTGTTTTCGATTCAACAAGACAATAAGCACATGTATACTTATAGCACTCGGCACATTATTACATAACAAAACCATATGTGCACGTGGTGTTGAAACACATCACCGTACTTATCAAAATTTAACACATTATCTGTAGAGCCATCAAGGGGCAAAGGGACAATTCACAAGGGCTGTGCACAGTTTCATGTGCATCAAAGGCGTATGTTTACAGGTACAAAGAATTAAAGTCGATCACATCAAAATACAATACATATAGCTCATGTGCGGTATCTTCAGCTCTCTCAGGGTATAACCCACATGCCCCTCATGGATATATTCGGAATCCTCTATGGTACAAGTCTCTATGTTTCAACTGCCGAGGCCTCACGCGGGTGTGCTAGCAGGTAACATGTTAGGGGGGACCATATATTTCTGGGCCTTGAGGTACTGGGCAGCAGGCTCCGCATAGGTGGCGAGTTGCTCTTGACAATAAACTAAGTCATTAAGCCAAACCTTGAATTTGGGCGCGCTTCCCCTGTCCCATCTGCAGGCTACCCGTCTCTTTGCCATGAGTAGTGCAAGGGCGACATATTTGCGATGCGCTACCTGTACTTGCTTAACATAACCTAGCAAGGCCATCAATGGTGTAGGTTCAATGTGCGTATTCGTCATCAAATCCAAAGCCTCAAAAACATGCCCCCAGAACTCACTCACTCCTGGGCATTCCCAAGCCAGATGCAGAAAGTCTGCTCCAGGAGCCTGGCATCTGTCACACCTGTCCGTATTTCGTAAATGATATCTGTGCATTTTGACTGGTGTGTAGTACAATCTATGAAGATACTTGTAGTGTATTATGCGTAGCCTACTGCTGGCTGAGACCCGCTCAGTTTGTGAACAGCAGTATTCCCAGTGTTCGTCTGTCAAGGCAAAACCCAATTCTTCACCCCAGCGTGTACGGGACGGCGTGGCCAGTACCTCTCTGTGTGTGGACCGTGCGATATATCTGGGAGACAAGGCGTTTAGTTGTTGCATTTTTAAGAATTAATTGCAGCGGAGCAAGTGCCTGAGGTTCCGCCGGGAACTCCAGTGTCAGAGATCGGACCCCCTGTCTAAGTCGTATATATAAAAAAACATCAAGCGGAGTTTGTTGTAGGCCCTGAAAGACCTGTTCCGATCTACGGAATTGGCCATCCTGGTATAAGTCTCCCCAGGTGTTGATGTGCGTCCTCTCCCTAAAGTTGTGAAATAATGTCTCTTGGAGAAGGGGCATGCTCGGATGATATGTGAGAGGTAGTAGCGGAGAGTAAATCATAGGAACACGCAGTATGCGACCTATACGTTGCCACGCTGTGACCGTAGTAGTAACAGTGGTTTGTGTCTTTTCCCTGGTGCCTGTCAAGTCGTACAGTGCTCCATCTATCGGAATAGGTTGTGCAAGTCAGTGTTCCGCCGCCACTTGTGGCATATATCTTGGCTGGTGCACCCAGAAGTATGCATAATGGGCTTGTGCACTAACATAATAGAGTTCAAAGTCTGGGATTCCGAACCTTCCCTGTGAGTACGGTCTGATTAGTACATTCCACTGTAGCCTCGGCTGCTTACCTCCCCATACAAGGCGTATCAGTTCCGACCTAAGCGCTTTAAAGAAATATCTCCCTGGATCAAGTGGTATATTTAAAAATAAATAAAGCAATTGGGGAAGTATCACCATTTTAATTAGGGACGCCCGTCCCGCCATAGTTAGTGGTAGTGTAATCCAGCGGGCAACGTAGTCTGTTATGCGATTCAACGCAGTGCCATAGTTAAGGCGCTTCAATTCTTCTTTATCCTTGGTGATGCGAATGCCCAAATACCTCAGGTCCCCATCACACCACTCTAAGGGGTAATCTAACGGAAAGCGTATCGTTGCCGTTGTCAATGGAAAAATGCAGGACTTTCCCTAATTAATTTGGATCCCCGAGAGTTTCCCAAATACAATGAATTCCCGAAGGAGAGGATTCAGATTTTGTTGAGGGTTCCGAACATATAAAGTAATATCATCGGCATATAAAGATATGAGTATCTGCCTCATATGACACTGCAGAGCCTTATCTTTGTGGTGTTGCCTCAGTTTTGCCGCCAATGGCTCCACCGCCAGTGCGAAAAGTAAGGGGGACAAAGGGCACCCTTGTCTGGTACCTCTAGTGATCGAAAATGCCTGGGATGTGTGTCCATTTATGAGCACCTTAGCCACCGGTTTGTGATATAATAGCCGAATCCAGGATAGGAAAAGAGGCGGAAACCCCATACGCACCATTACTCCAAATATATAATCCCACTCGATGGAATCAAACGCCTTAGTGGCATCCAAAAATACAGCCGCCAGAGGTAGGTCAGAAGTAACATTATTCAAAATGGTGAACAGGCTTCTCAAATTATGGGAAGTGGCTCTTCCGGGCACGAAGCCCGACTGGTCAGGCAGAATCAAGTTTTCCAGCAGCAGGCTGAGCCGAGTGGCAATGATCTTTGCTAAGATTTTTGCATCACAGTTAAGGAGGGACAGTGGCCTATAGGAATCGCACTGCTGGGGTGCTTTCTCCGGCTTCAAGAGGGAGATGATGCGAGCCTCTCTCATGGATGGTGGGAGGCAGCCGACTTCCAGCGATTCTTCGTACACCTCCCGCAGGATAGGGGCCATCAGATCTATATACGTTTTGTAAAGCTCTATCGGAATGCCATCCGTGCCTGTAGCTTTCCCGGATTGCATGTGCATGATGGCCTCCTTAACCTCGTCTAGCTCAAATGGGGCACATAAAAATTCCCGTTGCTCATCACTCAGCCACCCCAATGACACATCCTCCAGGTACGTCTCTAAGTCCAATTCATCCTTCCTAGTCGTGGTATATAGGTTAGTGTAGTGACGTGTAAAAGCATTGAGAATATGTGCAGTATCACGGTATACTGTCTCGTCTGGTCCCTCAAGTTCCAATACGTAAGTGGAATAGCGCAGCTTCCTAATCGTATCTGCCAATGCTTTTCCGGGTCTCTCCCCCTCCCCATACCGGCGGGCTACCCAGTGTCAACCCCTAAATCGTGTTTCTCTTTGTGAAATATCCATGTACTTTGTCAACGTCTCTCTGAATTTATGTTGCGCTAATCTATCTGGTCCCAACGCCAAGTCGCTTCCAGTGCCTTAAGTTCTGTTTCCAGTTTGCGAAGTGTATTAGTGATGTCCTTAAGTACCCCCGAACCCTTTGACATGCAGACCCCTCGAAGCGTAGCCTTGAATGCCTCCCAAATGGTTTCCACACTGTCTACCGTGCCTTTATTTCGTACAAAGAAGTCTTGTATCTCTTCCCTCAATTCCTCCTGAAAGACTATATATAATAACATAGTAGCATTCATCCGCCAAGCACAACTTGGGGGGCCAAAATCTGATGATGACAATGTAAGTTTGACCGGAGCATGATCCGAGTAGGTTCTAGCCAAGTGTTGTACCTTGGTAATAGCTGGACCTAGCCCCCGAGACAGAAACCAGTAATCTAGTCTTACCCATGACACTGCTTGCGCTGTATAATGCGTCCCTTCCCGTTTGTGGGGATTGGTATGTCTCCATGCATCAAGTAATTGAAAAGTAATTGATAAGTAGCTAGTGTATCACTCACGCCTACAAATGCCTACACAACAACGGACCCAAATACCTCAACGCGAGAATCAACTTCCACGTACCCAAAAGAAACCTCCGATCTTCCAACTTCGCACTGGCCGAAACCCCGCGCATCCACAGAGCCAGAGCAGGCGGAAGATCCTTCTCTCACATTGCAGCTAAGACCTGGAACGAGCTACTGGCAGACATCAGACGCGCCCCCTCCCTGAACACCTTCAGGAAGACCCTCAAGACCTGGTTCTTCGGCTAAACAGTTCTGCGGACCCCCCCCTCAGCGCCTTGAGACCCTCACGGGTGAGTAGCGCGCTTACAATTCCCTGATTGATTGATTGATTGATTGTATAACAGTTCGCGCCTTAGTGTAGTGATGGGGGGCGGGGTGGGACCTATCCATACTCGGATTATATGTAACATTGAAATCTCCGCCCCAGATGATATGATAGTCCATAGAGTCTTTATTTATAGCTAGGAAGGATTTTAGTTCCTCCACTAGGTAAGGGGAAAATTGTTTGTCTGGCAGGAACCATGCATTAAGCCACCACATGGGTCTATCCCTCGTCAGGGGTGTACCAAGGTGCACAGTCCCTGAGGCATGGTTAGATATACCCTGCAGGAGGATGTGGGAAGAAGTGGTATGCAGCAGGTAGGGGGCTGGGAGTAGCAAGTATTTAATGAGGGACTAGATGACATGTGCTGCTGATACGTGTGTGCAACCACGAAAATCAGAATTCTATATTCTTCAAACGTCGCTGAGACCTAAGCTGTCTGCCCAGTCTACTAGGCCTCTCCCAGTCCTTTGTGGTGTTCTGTTGGGTCTCTGTGAGTCCCGGTCAGTGAGGAAGTCTTTAAATCGCCCCCTACAATTATCACCCCCTGGGACAGAGCAAGGGTAAGTTCCCAGAGAGTCGTCAGTGTGGAGCAGACCAGTGCGGGGGGACATAGACACAAACAATATTATAGGGGGTACCTGGCAGGGATCCCTTTAGGATCACGTATCGCCCCTTCCTGTCATGAGAGACTCTGGACACCACCATTGGCAGGGCTTTGTGAAGGATAATGGTTACCCCTCTTGAGCCCTGCAAGAACCTGGCACTGAACACCCTGTCATAATCCGGCCGGGCAAGAAGTGAGCAGCTGGTACCCTGTAGGTGAGTTTCTTGCAGCATAAGAATTGACGATGTGTATCGGTGTAAGAATTGTATCACTGCCCCCCTGTTAATGCGGTCCAGGAGCCCATTGACATTCCACTCCGTTACTGTGAATGTGGGCATGGTGGCAGTGGAAAGCAATCCCGATGCAGGATAGGAAGGTGCACGTTGGGTCCTACAGTATTAAAGACAATGTGATGGTGTCGTCTGTGATGGGGCTCGGAGGATTTGTGATGTGAACGTGTGATTACGGAGAGCCATGGTGCAACAGAAGTGAACAAAGTAACAGAAAAAATTAAATAGCCCTCACCAACCCTCCCCACCCTATACTTCCCTCCTTGAAGAAGCATCTGTTGCCCAAACTCCCAACCAGAGACGGATTATACTCGGAATAAGTGTAGTTCATGGTGAATTCCATTATCCCTTTGTCAATTCCACTTACGGAGCGATGTAGAAATAGAACAACTGTAGGAATTCAGTGGTGCTAGCAAGCAAAGTTCAGGTATGTACAGGCGGCATGAGTACGTGCCACTCCATAAGCCAGGTCCATGCCTCCTCCGGGGTAGTCAAAGAAGTACGATTTAGAGTCATGAAGCATTTGCAGTTGTGCAGGGTAGAGAAATATGTATTTAAGATTCATGGTCAGGAGTTTCTGCTTCACTCGATTATAGGATTTCCGCTGTGATTGGACATATTGAGTGTAATCTGGAAAGACCATGATGGTACAGGAGCTGTCCGTTCGGTCTCACCCCTATTGGAATGGAATCCCTGTCCCTGTAGTTCAACAATTATCAGGCTAGGCGGAGCTCCCGGAGGGGGCTTCTGAGCCAGAGACCTGTGGGCTCTCTCGATAATAAAGCAAAGAGGCAGGTGGGCGTAAGAAAGTCTACTCACCTGAAGACCAGATACAGCGGAAAAGGAGATAGTCCGTCCTCTCACTGACTGGTTAACCCTCCACACTGACAGGAGAACAGACGTGGCCAGTAAACCACCGGGTGAAAGGGGTAAACAAAGGGAAGAATTATTTCTGATGTGAAGCGGCTCATACAAGGTAGGAGCTCTAGATGTATTTTGCTCCCAGGAGGTATTACTTGCCTCAGGGAAGGTGCTCCAGCAATGTGTTTTTTAAGAAAAGAACAAAAACATGAAAAGGGACTATGAGCGTGTTTAACATTCATACAAGGTAGATTCAGTCTGATTCATTCCCAATATATAGGCATGGACAATGCTCAACCATCTGTGTTAATGATTAACTTCTCAAAATACACTCAAAATCCATAGGAAACAAAACACCAAAGGCTCACATTAATCCATAGGAGAGGGTCAAAAAATGGTTCCTATTAATGGCATAGGAAGCGTTGATAAGCAGGAGGAATGCCCTTCGTCTGAGTCGCAACAAAGCAGTCAATGGGGAAATAAGTAAACCCAGTCTGGTATCAAAAAGAAAACAGACAAACAAAAAATGAGGGCACGGCTAAGTACTAGGGTGGAAACAAAAACAGTACTCCACATTGAATATGTGCAGAGAAGCGAGCCCCAAAAATACACTGACTATGGGGGGGAAAACAGACAGGCAAAAATTAGCACAATGCAAACAAGAACAGTCTTACAGTTTCTGGCATATGGAGGAGGAGAAATGGTGGGACCAAAACAGATGAGAACAAAACAACGTCAGCTGTTCACAAAGAACAGGTTCCAGAGGTGAAAGCCGTCTAAGAAGCAGGAGGAGGAGCACTCCGTCTAACGGCTCTAAAGAAACGAGGACCAACACCCAGGCAGGGAAGAGAAGAAAGGTAGATGGCATCTGAATCCTTCCAAAACCAGACATGGGAAAAGTAACCAAGCATCTAGGCAACTGAGGATGCTTAATAAATAGTCCACACCTCCGTAACCAAATGACGCATCACCGATCACGTGGTTACCTCACCGCCACTCCCAGAGCGGTTGCGGCGCTCAATCCACAACAAGACCGGCTAGTCTAAATAAAAAATTACTGCAAAGCAAAAATGTCAGGAGAAGAAGGATATATAGCACCACAAATACGTAAAGTGAGTCCTGGAGCCAAAGTCACCACCCGGTACACATTCACACAGAGTATACCAATAAGAACTGCCTGTAAATGCATGGCTAACAAGCCCCCCTAGCCAAACAAATGGGTCTACCATGGAAAGCATGTGGAACAACCAGTATGGGGTGTAACACTACCCACTTCCAAAGGCCACCCAACCGGACATGGTTTGGAAGGGTTACAAGCATGGAACAAACATATAAAACCAGGAGCATGCACATGATGGGCTGGCGCCCAGATACATTCCTCTGGGGGATACCCTTTCCAGTCTACCAGACAAGACAGCCCACCCTGACGTCTCCTAGAATCAACGATGCATTTAACCTCGTACTCCTCATGACCATCGATTACAAGCGAGTGGTGGAGGTGTGGCCTGAGTAGTAGAGTAAAAGGGTCTGGGTAAAGAGGTATGAAATATGGGAAGGATCTGCAGGCAATTCCAATTTCATGGCTATGGGGTTACTTATTTGTGTAATCCTAAAGGCGCCCACATACCTGGGTCAGAGTTTCTTGATCTCTCCCCCTGATACGTAGATTCCTAGAAGTCAACCATACCAGGTCACCCTGGACAAATGAAGGCGCTGAACTAATCACTGGAATAACAACCCACTACCCTATCCCCGTGAATCATGGGTATTGCTTCTGATGTAGAGGTATCGTGCAAATTGGAGACATTTTTACGGGAAAGAGCATCAGACTTTGCTTGCTGAGCAGTGGGCTGGTAGGTAATTACGAAGTCTAATTCATAAAAAAACAAAACCCATCTCATCTGTCGGGGTGTCAAACCTCATGCTCAGCGGAAGAACTCAAGATTCCTATGATCAGTGTAAATAGTGATTTGATGTCCAGCCCCCCCAAAGATAATGCCTTAGTTCCTGGAATACTAGCTTAAAGGCCAGCAGCTCTCTTTCAGCTATGGTGTAGTTTTGCTCAGCAGGTAATAGCTTATTAGAGAAGAAGTTGATAGGATGCATGAGACCAGTTTCACTATCAGGTTGGGACAAAACTGCACCCACAGCATATTGGGAAGCATCAGCCTCTACGTAGAATGGTAATGCAGGATCGGGGTGTAGCAAGACAGGAACTGTAGGGAACATGTTGTTAAATAAGTCCAAGGCTTTCTGGGCTTCGGATGACCACTGAAAGGCAATTCTGTTATTCAGGAGCCTAGTAATAAGGGCCATGATGTCTGAGAAATGGGTAATAAAAAGCCGGTAGAAGTTGGCAAACCCCAATAGGGCCTGTATGTGCTTCACACATGTAGGAGGAGGCCAAGATGTTATGGATTTGGTTTTCTTTTGGTCCACCTGCATCCCTGTGAAGGATATGACAAAACCCAGAAAATTTACCTTGGGAACCTGAAACATGCATTTATCAAGCTTAACAAATGGTTTTCTCGTAGTTTGTGTAGTACGTGCTTGGCATGGTGCTCATGTTCCCGATGAGTTCTAGAGAATATCAGGAAATCATTGATAAATATTAAAACACTGATATCAAAAAAACTCCCAGAGTTCTTTGTTGATAAAGAACTGAAAAGCTACAGGGGTGTTTCACAACCCAAACAGCATGACACAGTAGTCATACAAACAACATTTTGTGCAGAAGGCTGCCTTCCATTCCTCCCCTTCGAGGACTCGGATGAGATGATAAGCTCTGTGAAGGTCCAAACTGGTGAATACTGTGGCATGACGTAACTGGTCTAGCAAAATGTGCATCAAGGGTAGCCAGTACTTGTTCTGTATCGTCACTTTATTGAAGGCCCTGTAATTGATACATCCCCC
Organism: Calotriton arnoldi; assembly: GCA_963921515.1. Taxonomy (NCBI): domain Eukaryota; kingdom Metazoa; phylum Chordata; class Amphibia; order Caudata; family Salamandridae; genus Calotriton; species Calotriton arnoldi. The sequence continues at coordinate 168,787 of CAWUFW010015683.1, forward strand.
TCCTTTTTTTGGCACAAAAAAGAGGAGATGATACAGGGGAAGAGGAATGTCTGATAAACCCATAGAACAACATCTCACCCAAGTATTCTCTCAAGTGTTGGGTTTCAGGTTCAGAAAGGGCATAAATCCTGCTACACAGGAGTGAGCTCCCTGGTATTAGATCAATTCAGAAGTCGAAATTGTGGTGAGGGGGTAACACGGTGGCCTTTGTCTTGTCAAAGACATTGGCAAACTGCACATAAGGGGCAGGAATTTATTGGGGTTTCAGGAGCAACGCAGAATGCGCAAACAAGCGGGAAAGCCCACTCTATAGTTTCTTGATAAGAATGTTGCAAACAGTGTTTGGAATCCAGAGTTACAGTGAGTTTTGCCCAATCTATCCTGGGATTATGTAGTTGCAACCAAGGCACCCCAGAATATCTCCAAAGGTAGGAGAGTTATTTAAATCAAAACTGATTAACTCAGACTGATCATTGTCGCATATTGACATAAGGGGCTTTCTCTGCATCGTAATCAGCCCAGATGACAACTCTATGCCGTCAATGGCCTGAACAGGTTCTGGTTCTTTCTTCTGAAGACACGGAATACCATGAGTCCTGGCCAATTCGATATCCATGAAATTAACAGTTGCCTCTGAGTGTAACAGGATGGGAAGAACAGTCCGATTGGTATCAGTGATGACTATAGTCACCGTTAAAGTGAAGTGACCTGGTACCCTGATCACTGAACTCGCAGAATCATAGGGGGTCTTTTTATCATGGAGATCTAGTACCCTGTTTAGAGGAACGCTACAATACTCAACAAAACCCATGGCTTTCTTAGGAGGGAGACTTTTGGGCTTAGCAGGACAGTCACAGGCATGGTGGCCTCCCTTACCACAATATAAACAAGGGTTCACAAACCGTCTTTTGTCCTTCTCTTCTTTGGTCAATGGACCTCTAGTGCCGTCTATCTACAAAAGTTCTTGGGAGGGACTGGATTTAGCCTCTTCTCTCTAGTCCCGTCTGAACAAATAAACCCAGGGAGAGCTTGTTTTTATGTCTTTCACCCCTACGTTCATTTAACCAGTGATCTCATTTCACCACTAGGTTGACGAAATCTGCACAGTTCTCAAGGGACCCACCACCTGCGACAGGATGTCCTTCAGTTCGTCATAGAGCCCCTCGTAAAACAAGGAGGTCCTTTTCTCCAGAGGCCAGTGCGGTTCGGATACCAGGTGATTAAAACTGGATATGTATGTCAACAAATCCGGTTCACCCTACCTAAGGTTAAGTAGTTCGGTATCACGGACCTGCATGAAAGTGTGTTTGGCAATCAGATGCCGCTTTTGGTCTTTAAATGCTGCAAAGTTGTATAAGACTGGATCATCATTATCTATAAGGGGTATGGACCAGTTTGAAGCAGTGCCGGCCATAGAATATTTTGTACTGCATGAGCATGCAATAGTTATTACTATGTTGATTCCATATGTGGATTTTCCTCAGTTGGAGAACTGGATTATGGGAGTTTTTTATGTTTGATATCAATACATTATAATTTAAGGATTGTGTTTCTATATGTGTGTATGTTCTATGATGTTATGCACATCGCTTTTGATTGCCTAACAAGATTTTAACGCAAGAAGATGTTTTAAACAAATGTATAGAAGAATGTGTCTTTAAATTTTGTATGGTTATAGTATTTAATTCCTTTTCCAAAATGGTAGATTTGTTATTTTCAATGAAACAAGCTGGGGAGACAACCGTCATGCATCAGGAGTCACTTTATGCACTTTTTAGCAAATACGCCCCATGCACTTTGTCAGACAATATGTGCCTGTTTCAAGTAAATCATACATTGAGGGAGTGCAGTATGGATTTTATCATGTTCATCAGGTTTAAAACTGATTGGAAGTACCTGCATGGATGGTGAGCATTGCAATGGAATGATGTATTGAGCCATGTCTGAGGAGGTGTTTTGCAGCTTATATGTTTTGTTTATGTTAAGATAAAATTACTCACAATAATGCGCAAGGAAAAATAACCCAAATTTATGGGACATATAAACTTTAGGCACCGATCAGAATGACTACAGCAAATCTATTTAGAGATACTTTAATTTACTCATGCACAACTTAATGGTAAAAAAAACAGAATTAAGTAAGTCTTGTTCCTATCATGGGGGAAACAGGAAGTGAGCTTTGCACTTTTTGCCAAATCTTCTTTGCTGATGAACAGATAAAAACTGTGCAAGGGAGAGCGAGAGACCAGAAGAAAGAGTGTGAGAGACAAAAAGAGAGAGGAAACTTATTAGCCAGCTTCATTAACCATAGCCACTTGTCTAAGGCATGATGAATTTGTTTTGGATGTGGATAGTTGGCAGGCAGATTTTTGTCATTAACTGTCATTATTAGGTTACTTAATACCCAAATTATTAAATCGCACAAACAATGAATCAGCACAGACACTGGTGGAGGTTAGCAAAGAACCTGCTTAATAAAGAAATGGAAGGTTCATAGCCAGTGCTTAATTTGTAAAAAGAAAATAGGAGCCAGAACTTTAGTCAGGAGACCACTGCAGCTTGAACCACACATTACCCCTGCCAGCGCTGCCAATGGCAGTGCCAACACAATTACTAATCATCACACTCCTACAAGTGTGACAATTCAGCGTATTCCAGGCCCCCAAATCTAAAAGAATGGCGGAGTGGCAGTCAATAGCCATTTTTAATGCATGTTGAATTAATAAGCAACTGTTGTGCTCATCTTTAAATTAGACAGACAGCGCCACCATGTGGCCGACGGTTACAAGCCAAGTGTTGACAATTAATTGCCGGTGTTGAGCAGCGGAAAACACTGGCTCAAATTAAGCACTGGTCATAGCACTGTACCAACTTATGTTAAGACACCACAGTTCCCCAGTTCTGCCTCTGTAACAGACCATCATAAGTTATAAAAAGTAAACAAGGTTTTGCTCTTTTTCAATCAAAACAGAGGGCCTGATTCCCGAGTGTGGAGACTCCCTCACGACTGAGGGGCCTCCACCACAAGAGCCTTTGTGAATCAGGCTCTGAGTCTGCAGTGATTTCATTAAACAAAGAGGTGACTTTTAAGAAGGACCTGCTCTCCTTAAATAAAACACCATACCATATTTTAGCCATATATTTGTCATACATGCTTCAACCTACACTATTTTCCCCCTCTCCTCATCTCTCCAGTGAAATGGGTGTGCCTCATTTGATAGACTAGTAACATATCAAGTGAAGTTTTATTTCAGTTAATAAAAACCACAGAAAAAACATTTGGCAAGGCAGATTAAAATATTGAACAATTTAAACTGACCGGTGACAGCATTACATTAGTTAAAGCCTGGTAAAGTCCCATCCATAAAAGTGGGGTTGAAACAGTACTTAACCTGAATCCGGGGCGTAATGCCAATTAGTGGTGTTTTGTGTAACAAGTAACAGTATAATTGCTAAATTGCACAGCGTCAATGATAATCATCCTATAAGACACATTTCATGAAACACTGATGGGTGGTAAAACAACTTTGAGTTCTCAAACACTGAGCTGTCGAGTGTCAGTAAGTCATCATTTAAAATCATCATTAGTAAAGCCTCGCAGGGCTACAAGGATTCGGGCTAACCCTATACCTATACTATAAGGGCCAGATGTACGACCATTCTAATTTGCGAGTCGCAAATTGCGTCATTTTGCGATTCGCAATTTACGACTCGCAAAATGGAATTTACAACAGTGTCTCAGACACTGTTTGCGATTCCTAATGGGGTCGTAAATTGCCTGCCTCATTAATACTCATGACGCAGGTCACAATTTGCGACCAATTGGGAATGGCCATCACTCCCTGGGATGGTTGCCTGCTGGGGTCGGCAGATCACCATGTCTGTGACTGCTTTTTAAATAAAGTAGTTTTTTTTTTTTTTTTTTTAAATGCAGCTCATTTTCCTGAAAGAAAAACGGGCTGCATTTAAAAAATAAAAATGAAGGGGGGCATGGCCAGGCAAGATGGCCGAGTGGACGTGATCCACATCGGCTCCGTCGCCACAGCGCCGTGTCTGCAAGATACAGCAACTAAATTAGGCGAAAAAAGGGAACCCGACCGGATCGGGACTCAAGGGAAAGGCCGCAGCTGAGACAAGATGGCAAATCGCAAGCAATACCCCCGCAGCATACTGAACGAGAGGACGAGGAACGAGAAAGTCCTCAAGCCGAGGCGCCTTAAAGAACCGGGCCCGGAGAAGTGTGTCCCCAGCCACAACGAGCGACTCACCAAGTACCGATCACCGGAGCCCCAGATCAGCGAAATTAAGGTGAGCAGAGCAGCGGCAGCTGGCGTGGAGCAGAGGGAAGCTGAGGCGTGATCACGAGGCATTGACTCAGAGTAGTACGCTGCGGAGGCCGGCGCTGAGGACAAGGCAAAGTCGGATGGCTGACGCTGCAGTTCAGAAACAGGGGCTCAGCAAAAGAAGCTCATTGAAGAGTAGAGATAGGCGGGAAGGCATTTAGACCAGCAAGCAAGGACGCGTGACTTTAAAATGGCGGCCGCAAGACCGCGAGTATAGGAATCATCAGAAGAAGATAAAGTGCGGTAGCCTGCGTTAAGGGTGATACCACAGACAGAAGTGGAATGCCTTAAAATGGGGGCAGGAGCCAAGACAAAGGAGGCAAGTGGAGGAGCGAGACAATGTAGACAGACGCATAGGCCTATCACTAGGCACGCCTGACTTTAAAATGGAGGCCGAACGTACACAAACACAGTAACTTCTGGAAGGAATTGCAGAGAGCTCTGGATCCACGCGGTGAGGAGAAGACCTAAGGAGGCAGAAGCAACCTTCTCTGAAATAAGAAGCCCACATAAGTGAGAGCACGGCTTAGGAAACGGAAGAGCCTGAGAGGGGTCCTTAAGCTGAAAGGCCGCTTACCACAAAGAGGGAAGACGAGAAGCAGTGAAATAAAGATCCCAACGAGAGAGGCAAGACAGGTCCTTGCATAATAGCAAAAAGCAAGCAGGCACCCACCACCGCAACAAAACAAAACAGACACATGCTCTAAGTGAGGGAACTATCTGCTACCACATGAGAAAGATGAGCAAAGTGAGGTTGGTAACCCCACGAGAGAAATAAACCACTGAGGAGAGGGAGACTGCCTCTATGCCCCCAAAAAGACTACCGTTAGACCCGGGGTTCAAATCCCCTACCTCTGCCACCCAGATGCTAGAACTGGGGTTCAAATCCCCTGGTTGGCTGAGGTAGGTACCAGCGTTCCAACGTCAGGGTAAAGAAGGTCACCTTCTGAGATAGCCCCGCTCATCCCCTCGGTAGCTTGGCACGAGCAGCCAGGCTTATCTTCAAGGCAAATGTGTAAAGCATTTGCAATCACGCTCACAGCAACCCAATGATGACACCACAAATAGACTCCACACGAGTTTTATAAAACGAGTATAAATTTTATATAAAAAGATATACGATCAGACCACACGATATAAATCCAATATTCCTCCTGGCCGGTTGTTAGGCCAGCCAGCCCTTATCAGTTCTGGCGATATTAATGAGCACTTCTAAATATCCTACTCTAATCCTAACACCCTGTTATGGAGATCGTAATGCTAGAATCAGGTACTGCTGCAATGTAAAAATAATGCAATCCGTACGCAACAATCAGGCACTTTGCGATGTAAACATAATGCAATGCGTAGCACAACCACCCGGTACGTCGTTATATAGATGTAAGGCAATGCGTAATACACTAATCAGGTAGTCCGTTATGCAGGAATAATGCAATGCGTCATACGCCAATCAGGTAGTTCGTTATGCAGAAACAGTGCAATGCGTCATACACTAATCAGGTAGTTCGTTATGCAGAAACAGTGCAATGCGTAATACTCTAATCAGGTACTTTGTTATGCAGAAATGATGCAATGTGTAGTACGACAGTCAGGTACTCCGTTATGCAGTAATGGAATAATGCGTAATACACTCCGGCACCGATCACTGTGCCGTAGGCGGTCTCTCCGCCTCTCCTTCTGACTTGCAGTCAGACTCTCAACAGTTGCCCCCAACACAGGTACGATGTAACCAAAAAGTGCAACTCCACACTCCGGCCCCTGTACTGCCACTCCCTTGGCAATTCGGGCCGCGATACGAGTCAAAGCAGAGGCTCGCGCTGCCGGAACGAGAGAGAGGCCGAGAGCGTCTCCCTCCGAGCCCGCACTCCGCCCCAGGAGTCGACACACGTTACCTGGGGGGCGCGAACTCACTCTCCTCTCCCTGTCCAGCGGCTGGGCCTCCAATGCAATCTTTGTCAATTGGCAATGGCGGGCTCGGGCCGGCGGCTCAGCTCCTCCAGGGCTGCCGGTCCGGGCCGCTACAGTCACGAAGATCCCAGGCTGCCACAGGGCACACGCACACAGTGCCGCTGAGTCTTGAACTTCGAGTGCACGATCACTGGGCACTCCACACGAAGGTCTCAGGCTGCACGAAGATCACGCGCGCAGCACCGCTGAGACTCACTTTAATTCCGGTGCACACGATAACAAGGCAAAAACTCACGAAGGTCTCACGGTGCCCAACGCACCCGCACACAGCGTCGATGAGACTCACTTGGATTCCGGTACACACGATAACAAGGCCAATCCTCACGAAGGTCTCACAGTGCCCAACGCACACAGCGTCGATGAGACTCACTTGGATTCCGGTGCACACGATAACAAGGCAAATCCTCACGAAGGTCTCACGGTGCCCAACGCACCCGCACACAGCAGCGATGAGACTCACTTGGATTCCGGTGCACACGATACTGGACAATCCGCACAAAAGGTTCAGGCTGCACGAAGCACACGCGCACAGCGTCGCTGATCCTTGCTTGGACTCCAGGTGCCCACGATCACAGGGCACGCCTTACGAGGGTCTCAGGCTGCAACAACCACGCACACACAGTGCCGCTGAGACTCTCATGGAAACTTTTGTGTTCCTGTGTTTCAGCAACAGGGAGCCAGCTCACCTCGGGCCCTTGGGGATAAGTTACTTCAGGACACAGCAAAGTCCTTCAAGAAGGGGGACACAGCACACCGCAAAGACCGTTTAGCCTTTCCTTGGTTAAAACAGCAAACTGCAGGCCAGCCCCAGAACACACAGCAAGGGTCAGTCCTATCCTTCAGTCTATTCAGTTGTTTCTTCCTTGGCAAAGGTCCTCTTGACCACGAAGTAGCTCCAGTCTTGTTCACACTTGATCAAGCCATTCTCCAAAGTTCAGGGGCTTCAGCTCTCATAGTTATACCCCTCAATGGCTTTGAAGTCTTTGTGTTCAGGGGGCACTGACCCCTGTTCAAACCAGTTCTGGGTGCCTTCCTGCCAGTGACACCTTTATCCTTTGATTAGTGGGGGTCTGGATTCTCAAACACTCAGCAGGAGATGGGATAATTGTTTTATAGCAGCAACTCAGGCCTCTTTACCTCTAGGGGCTACTCCTCCCCCTACACTCCAGATGCAGGTCAGCCTGTTGCTGTCTCACCTCCTCCCCTGGGTCAAGCCATTCCCCAGATCCTATCGCTTTCAAATCCAGACAGTCAATCCACAACCAGGCAGAGACACACAGAAATGTTAGAGCACAAAAACTCAGCCACTTCTAAAGAGTGGCTTCTGAACACACAATGCAAAAACCACCTGCATAAAAAGATGTGTTATTACATTGTGAGTTCAGGCATACTAAACTTCACCTTTCCATCTTAAGCCTTTGGGAAGATAGGCTGGAAAACATATTACACAGCCTCCCCATTCTGTCCTATGGGCAAGATGGCCTTTCAACAGTGAAAAACGAAATGGAGATTATTTCACTGTCAGGACATGTTACACACCTTAGTCCATGTCCTACCTTTCACATGCACTGCACCATGCCCAGGGGTACCCTAGACCTACCATAGGGGTGTCTGACATGCATAGCAAGGGAAGGGTAAGGTCTGGCAAGTGAGTGCACTTGTCAGACAACATGGCAGTTTACCAAACTGCGCGCATGCCCTGCAAATCTAACACTCTCAGACAAAGAGGTGGAATGCCTAGTTACTGATTTCCCATTCCAATGGGCCAAACACAACATAACATATCAAGGTATCAAAATAACGACAAGAGTGGAAGGCCTCTTCAGGGCCAACTACCCAGCCATGCTTCACCAAGTACAGCAAGAACTTAGATGTTGGAAATCTCTATATTTGACCTGGTTGGGTCGCATTCATGCAATCAAGATGACAGTGCTTCCAAAAAATGTTATACCTCTTCCAAGCTCTCCCCATAAGTCTGGAAAGTGATTTTCTCCCTAAATTACACCCACTAATCACACGCTACATATGGCAGAATGGGAGGGCTAGACTATCTTTCGCTCTACGCAGACGACCCAGAAGCGCAGGAGGGGTCGTATTACCGGACTTTGTGTTATATTATAAAGCAGCACAGCTACGGGTGATAACAGAGTGGTCACTAAGAGAATCAGACAAACACTGGCTGCATATGGATAGAGCCATAGTGGGACGTACTATTTGGGATTTGCTCTGGAAGCCTAGGAAGGACCGCCCTCCCAATGCAAACCTTAGCACACCCACTCAGACAACCCTCAGAGTGTGGGATGCAGAAGTGGGCACCACGGAGTGGACGTCTTTCCCCTCGCCACATACACCGATCCACTTTAACCCGCAATTCCCACCGGCGTTCAACCCAGGCCCGTTTGAAGAATGGCGAAAAGGCGGTTGCCTAAAACTGCCTAACCTATTTCACAATAATGACATTTTAACATTTGAGAATTGCCGACGCGATTTTAATCTCCCCACATCCGAACATTTTCATTATCTTCAACTTAAACATTGGGTTCTACAACCAGAGGTGAGGGAGGCGGCCACCAGGGAGCTTACCCCGATAGAGAATTTTGTTAAGAGAGCTGGCTCTATGAAGGGAGTTATCTCCTTCATATATGCACTCCTACTTTCCACACTACACTATCCACGACCAAGACATATCACCTTCTGGGAAACCATGAGTGGGAGCGAGTTGTCCGAGCATCAGTGTTAGACACTATGGAGAGATATAGCAAAAAACTATAAATCTATAGGAATGAGGGAAGCGCATTATAAGATACTTTATGATTGGTATCTCCACCCAGTAAGACTAAAACAAATATTCCCAGAGTCTTCTGATATATGTTGAAGAGGCTGCGGCCTACTAGGAGATTTTAGGCATATTTGGTGGGACTGCCCCACAATCCGATCCTTCCGATCCGAGATCTGGCCCAAATCAAAGAAATTCTGGGCTACCCAATCCCCACCACGTTGGAGTTTGCATTATTAGGAATGAGAGACGAGACCTTAGAAAATCAGACAAAGGGTGACCGGGCGGTGATGTGGATGTGTCTAGGAGTAGCCAAACTAGAAATAGCAGCAGCTTGGAAGAAAAAAGACGACCCAGCCTTCATTCATTGGCAGCACGACTTTGAAAGGCGCTTATAATGGAAAGAATGGCAGACATTTTTCGAGATAATTTTAAAAACTTCGAGGGAAGCTGGGGCCCTTTGGTATTGTATCTATCCAGGGATATACCATTGACAACATGTCCCCCCACAGTAAGAGCACTCCACCTCTTCCAGTTTTGAGGCCGGATGGGTACACATTGGAGCTCCCCAAAGATAAACAAACATACCCACTCACGCACGTCCCCTCCACCCACACACACATACCACATGCTGGAGGGTCCGCCAGGGAATCCTTTCCCTATCTAGGTACCAAAGACAACTCCCCTTGCCCGCTATTCCTGCTGCTACCCTTCTTCCCCCTTCTTCTCCCTTCCTTTTATTTTCCTTTTTTACACCACCTAGTCACCGCTGACGGGAGGTAAACGGGTTAGGGTGGGAGATGGGAGGGGGGGTGGTTTTGGGGCTCTCAGTTATTTATTTTTCTTCTACTAGAAAGTTGAGCACTGAAAATGTTCAGATATATGTATGATTACTTCCCAGTCCGAAATGCAACTGTTTTTCACAATGGCTTCAATATGGCTAATGGGAAAGATGTAATGTACTAAACTGTATGCCTTTTTGTCTCTAAAAATGCTCAATAAAAAAAGAACTTTGAGAAAGAAAAAAAAAGAAAAATGAAACGTTTGTTTCATTTTTTAAGAGTAGGCAGTATTTTCGCTGCCAGTCACAAAGTGGAAAGGGTCCGCTGGGACACCTTCCCATTTGCGAGTGGCTTACCACCTTTTTTGATGGGTGGTAAACTGCTAGTGTTTTGTGGCCAAAAACAATCTTACATTGAAGTATGACTCGCTATTAGGAAGGGACGCCCTTGGCACGCCCCTTCCTAATAGCGAGTCGCAGACCCTATTTTGCGGGCCGGTAATAGGTTACCGACACTCAAATTGGGTTTGTACATAGGCAGACCTATTTTGCAATCGCAAACGGGCCGAATTCCTGTTTGCGACCGCAAAAACAGTTGTACATCTGGCCCCTAAAACACATTTCATAAAACAGAAATGGGTGACAAAACAATTTTGAATTCGGGAGAGATAAAGACCTAAGTGCCAGTAAACATTGCTTACAATTGTCACTGCCAAGGCCTCACAAGCCTAAAATAGATTCGGGCTAACCCATTAAGCTGAAGTTCTAAAAATCAATTCTCTTCTTTCTAGAACAGAGTAAGAGAGTTAATGCTATAATATCAGTGACAACACGTTTTTCCAGTGAGAGGTTAACCCAATACCTATCCTATAAATCACATTTCATAAAGTCGTAATGCGTAATAAAACAGCTGTGAATTCTTGAGCGATGAAGTGCCAAGTGCCGGTAAACATCACTTAAAATTGTCACTGGAAAAGCCTCACAAGGCTAAAAAAGATTCGGGCTAACCCATTTAGCTAAAGTGCTAAAATCATTTCATTCTTTTTAGAACAGAGTAAGAGAGCAGAGGTAATATCGGAGAGAACACGTTTTTTTGGTGATAGGCTAACAATCATCCTATAAAACACATTTCATATACAGTAATGCGCGATAGCACTTTATCACTAAAGAATTCAAAATGGTTTTAAGTACTTAAAGTTTAAAGCTTAAAGTTGTCACTGGCAAAGCCCTAGAAGGCTAAAAAAGATTCGGGCTAACCCATTGAGCTAAAGTACTAAAAACAATTCCCTTCTTTTCAGAACAGAGTAAGAGAGTAGGTGCTGTAATATCAGAGAGAGCGAGATATTCAGTGAGAGGACCAGCTGTGGTGTTATGGTTCCTGAACTACTTGGTTGGGCCACCTCACTAAAACTATAGTTAGTGCTGTGACCATGGCAAAATCCAGTGACGGCTATCAGGTACGGCAAGTGGGAGGGCAGTGGTGTAAAAAAAAAAAAAGAAGAATAAAAATGGCTTACCTTCCTCCACGACGCTATGTCATCCTTCGGTCTTCTGGCAGGCTCCGACGCGGGACCCAGCAAACTCCTCTAACCAATCCTGGAGCTGCCCTTACCAGCATGAGAGCAGGATTGTAGGGAGCGTCCTCACTTAGCACTCCTAAGAGCACTGGAGGCCTGCACTTTCTCTAACCCAGCTGTCTAAGACAGCTGGGTTAGAGAACTTTAAAATATGCATGTCTGACTGGCCGTTGAAAGACGTTCGCCCAAAGGGACATGCGCATATTAAAGCGCACAGCTTCCTGCTGCTGCCACTCACCAGCACCGGCCCGCCCCGTCCCGACAGTTAGTTCGGGATGGGTTGCTGAAAAATAAAATGGCAATAAATAAACTTTATTACCATCTTATTTTTCAGCTCTGGCCGGGGACTTTTCTTAGTGGGGCGACGCTCCTCCACTCAAACAAGCGAAATTGCCCCTCATGCAAAAGATGACTGCTTGTCTGCAGGTTCTCCAGGCGCATCCAATATCTACTTTCAGAGAAGGCATAGTAATGTTCCTTTTTGAGACTAACACAGCCTGCAGAAGCTATAAGGTTTATTCCCGCCAGTGCTTAATTTGTAAAATATTAAGTGCCAGGGCTCTGACCAGGAGACCACTGCAGCTTGCACCACCCATCGCCCTTGTCATCGCTGCCAAAACAGCTACTAACCATCTCTCTCGAATGTAAATGCGACAGTTCAGATTATTCCTGGTCCCCAAAGCTAAAGGAATGGCTGGGGAGCCAGGTATTTGCAATTTTAATGTATATTGTATTTGTAAACTACAGTTGTTCTGCTCATCTCTAAATTAGAGGAGCAGCACCACCATGTGGTGGACTGTTCTAATTATGGTGTTGACAATTAGGTGCTGGTGCCGAGCACCGGAAAGCTCCGGCTCAAATTAAGCACTGATTCCCGCCCATTTTGGGAGTAAGTCTAGCGAAGAGAACTCAAGTGTAATTGTGGTAGCCTTAATTTCAAGCAACTTTTATAGCTTTCAACCAAATATCTCTGACGCTGAAGTCACATGTAGGTGTTGTTAGTCATCCAGGTGTGGCTTCTTTTCCTAACTTTTTCCTTGTCCCTAAGAAAGCTGATTCACTTGTTTATTCAGCATTGTTTTAAAGCTGATGAACAGTAGAGTAAGGCCCTCTTCCTTGTTATAGGCCCTTGCCTGCGGCTCAGGTCTATAACTCCGGTTCAGGGTGTTTAACAACTGGTATAGCCCTCAGCAGTGGGCTATAAGGTTTGACTATAACACTGAATTTTTGGGAGCTCCACTGAAGACAATGAAGTGGCTCAGGGCTTATAATGACTGCTATAAGTCTTATGAGCCAACATTAAAATGTTTGATTTTCTGTTACTCTCTTTTTAATATGGAGCATTCTGCCTTCAGTGGGTGGAATGTTCCAATAGCCTTATAGCCTTTCTGCCTCAGGCTATAGCAGCTGATAAAGGTCCTCTGCCTCGTTATAGGCCCTCGGGGTATAACCCGGGCAGCGGTGTATTAGGCTATAATAAAGGCTGGTGAGAAGCTAATACAACATGTTTTCAATGTTATGCGAAATAGAAAATATGCAAAATGTCAATATTATGACAAACAGAAATTTAACATGTCACAGGAGCTATGTACAATTCTGTTTGTTTTAAGGCAGACAAGACACACATGGCATTCAGAGGTGGAGATCCTTGTTCTACTCATTTATATTAACACAATTATTTGTTTTTCCTATTAACTCACCACAACTAGCTGGTGGTGCTCCTTTAATTCATAACCTCCGAAATGCACCACACTCGGCTCAGCTTGTATGACATTGTTCCTTAATATTTTGGTGTAAATTTCTGCAAAGGCAACACATGAAGTTAGTCAATACAAATCTATTTGAGAAAATGGCAACCATCAATAAAAAGGGAAAAATAGATAGTGTACATTTTTTCTTAAGTGTGCCAAAAATTCAGCTTCCAAACTAATACCAAACACAACTCCCTTTTTTGAAAACAAAAAGGTGTTAATCACCTTTAGCAATCTAATTGTATATTTCTTCTTTCATTTACTGAACTGTGTCTACTCTGAAACTATTCGTCAAAATGAACTGCCTGAACTACTTATGCTTATTTTACACAATTTATTGGCATTACAGGAATTGACATGCTAGGAATCATATCAATCAGCAAATATACTCTACCAGAAAGACAGGTTCAGACTTTACTGAATACCTTGTATTGTAGGGTATGCAGCCATTAGGTACAATAACAAATTAATGTATGATTTGATTATACATAACAGCGTTTACCTTTCCAGCAGACGTCTGGTAACATAACATAGATTTTTCAAATGAACCTCATGTTCCATGTGAATTCAATTAGTGGGTATATGACCTATCTTCATGACTGTGAGCAATGACAAATCTATGAACTACATTTTAGACTGCTGCGCCTTGTAGTACTTACTGAACAAAGTGTGTTAAATGAATTAACCCAAAAGAGCAGGCACCTGTCGATAAATCCTTAATGTCCACCCTTCTATGCAGAGCATATGTTGTTACTGGACTCTGGAAAAAACGAGGCTTGGTGGCAACTTAACAAATGATACAATCCAATAGGGAAATCAATTATTTGAAGATACTCATTACTTTTCTAAACTTTAAATGAACCCAGAATCAACTGCCTGTCCATCCTGACATCAACTGATCAGTTGATTTAAAAGTTAAACATCTTTGAGTGCCCAATTAACAAAGTTTCTTCTCCATCGCCATTTTGGAGGCGCATGGAGGAGGCAAGTGGTTAGTAGCTAAACTAGGTGTTTACTTCCCCATGGGCAGGAATGATGGTACAATCTGCAAGGTCACCAATGACTTTTCAAGCATAAGCAATGGTGATCAGAAAAGCAGTTGAGGGTTCAAGAATGAATGCACTCAAAGAAAGCACTCACACACCGCAATAAGGAGAGCCAACACTACTTTAAGGTCCCGCAACACTGGGGCATAAGATCTAGGAGGAAATGTGTTAATGAAAGGCACTTGAAAAACAAATCGGGTCATGGTGTCTGCACAAAAAGCATAACAGCCCTCTGTAATACCTTCTAGAGCAAAGAGGTCAGGTCTGGCCTTTCCAGTGATGAAGCATACCCCTGAGGCAGGCATGCTGCATGTTGGTGTGCTCACCACCATTGAGGCTCAACGTTGTGCTATCGCTGGGCTGGTGTCCACTGGTTCACAAGGTGGTTGACAGAGTGATTAGCAGTCAAAGTGTTAGTGTCCCCGACGGGTCCGTGTTGCACTGATCTGAACAATTGTCTATGTACCGGGTAGCCAAGGAGTCAAAGTGGATGTGCAAAGATGATTCAAGGGCCTCCATCCAGGAGGATCTGGATTTATCTCTTTCCTTTCATACCATTTCAACTATTTGATCCAATCCAACTCTGCCAAGATCGGCATGGCATTTTAGTGGTTTAACTGTAGCTTGGCATTGGCATTACCGATGCAAGTATTAGTCTCCTTGATAACAGCTGATATTGCAGTCTCCATGGGTTCATTGTCTGGTCCAGTCAGAAAGTTCTGACGTCTCTGGGTTCTAGTACTCTTTGGTCTTTCATGAGTGCCGGTTTGGGAAGGTCATATTTAAGGTCTCATTGTTGCAGTTTGGGACGTAGTGTCAGGATTTTTTCTTCTTGATGCTTTTTTCGTGTGAGAAGTGTGATGCAAAACAGATGGAGTCATTCTCTAACATGAATGGCCCACTCTTCTTTTTAGCTGCCTGGGCATGTGTTTTGCAGTCACAGGAGACAGGGGATTATTGGTGTGGGTGGTATTTCACCATCTGGGTCTTTGCCCATATCCTATCCACCATATGAAATTCCATTGGTTATGGGAAAGAGATATCCAGGATGTTTGGCAGGTGTGTGAAAGGAAACCAATCATATCTTCTTTTCTCACTTTTCCAGGGACTCCATAGAGTAGGGTACTATCTCATCTGGTCGTGTCTTCTTCTCAAACTGGCAGTCATGAAAGACCACAGAGTACTGGAAACCGGAGACTTCAAAACTTTCTGACTGGACTAGACAATGAATCCATGGAGACTGCTATATCGGCTGATCAAGCGCAGCTAGAGGATCAAAAGAGACTCATACTGGCATTGCTCAGGCCAATGCCAAGCTACAGTTAAATCACTGAAATGCCATGCCGATCTTGGGCAGAGCTGGATTGAATCAAATAGTTGAAATGCTATGAAAAAAAGAGATCAATCCAGATCCTCCTGGATGGAGGTCCTTGAATCATCTCCACACATACACTTTGACTCCTTGGATACCCCTGGTACATAGACACATCTTCGGATCAGTGCAACACAGACCCATCGGGAACACTAACACTTTGACTGCTATCACTTTGTCCACCATCTTGTGAACCAGAAGACCCCAGCAATAGCACAACCCTTACCCTTAATCCTGATTTGATAAATGTTGGTGTTATACCATAACACCATCAAGAGATGAGAGGGAGACTACAGTCAATGAACTCTCTGATCCCCGACTACCTACAGCTGTTATTTTCCTTGCTTGTTAAATACAATATATAGATAACCGATGGCCAGCTCACAATCAGCAAAGCTCCACTTAGTCAAATGCTGAATCTATGGGATAGAGTGGAGAGCAATACACAATGATCAGCGAGAGCGATGATACGACATAGCATGATATTCCCTCTTCATCCTCCCTTTAGTCAATTTTTTCTTAGGCATTGGGTCTGAGGTGACAAAAGTGGACAATGTTCTGATTGAACCCCCTGCAGATCTTTAACTCTCCCTGCCCTGTGAAGCAATAGCTCGCTAAGTGGGAGAAGGCGCATTCTCTAAAAGTGGTCTTGCAGTTGTATTCTGTTTCAACCCCCAATTGTCAGTTTCCCCGCCTGGACCAATCCTTATTTCTCGCACCCTGCAATACAGTAATACACTGAAACCATCAGTGAGTGTTCTTGGCAGTCAAGCCTACTGAAATTGCTTATATCCACTGAATTCAACACTGCTACCTAACTGACAGTTTGACAACAAACTTACTAAATACTATGACTTAACAACACTACTTCTATCCACAATGAACACAATCCCCCACAGGCTGCTTGCCTTCGTCAATCATTCCCCAGCATTATCGGCTGGGAACACCCCCTACTATATATATCACAGAGTACTGCAAACAACAAATCAGTCACATGCAGCCCCAAACACCTAATAGAGCCCTGCTCATTTCCTGGAAACGAATAGCTTGTCAATTACGTCAAGCAGAAGAAGATACTACACTACACTATTTTCTAATCAAACTTACAGCCATAGACCTATACCAGGAGACACACAGTTGAGGAATCCCTAAAACTAAAGTGCAAATTGATTGGTTCAGTAGTAAATAGTCGGGGACATCCTTTGACTCTACATGCTTCACCAAAAAGTGTGGCGCTGCCATACTCATTCGAATCCCATAGGATTATCAAGGCATGAACTTACCCTGAGGATATCACCTTTGCAACACTTAAAACACAGGACAGGACATTGATAACAGAGGCAATTTATGCTCCAAATGTCCGTAAGCACGGTTTCTTCACTATCTTATCAAGGGTGTTGACTGAATTCAGCCACACAACAATAATTGAAGGCAAGTGGACACTAGAGCCTGATGCATTTCTGAACAAATCTGGATGCCCTCACAAGTGTAACTAAAATCATAGGGCATTGCAACATGACCTCATGACTGATCACAATTTAACTGACATCTGTCGTATGTACGTGGGGTGATGATATTAGTTAAAAAAGGAACCCCATTCACTTTGATCCGCTCAGAAATGGACGAGCAGGGCAGGGTGGCGATGGCTTTGGGCAGACTAGGGGGTACGTCAGTGTTGCTGGTCAATATCTATGGACCCAATGTTGATGATCATGTGTTCTTTAGTGATGTATGGAGAAGAATATCTTTGTTTCCCCCGGTAGCGCTGATCTGGGGTGATGATTTCAATCTGTGTATTGACGCGGAAATGGATAGATCGCAGACCGTGGGGGGGAGGGAGACACGAGCTTCACAGGTACTATCGGACGTAATGCATGCTGAGGGGCTTTGGGACATCTGGAGACTGCGTAATCCCACTGCCTGTGAGAGCACTTTTATCTCCGCTGTGCATGGCTCGTGGTCCAGATTGGACTACTGGATTACGTCAGAGGCAGTTTGTCCTTGGGTAGTCATGGTAGCCCATCTGCCTAGAACACTCTCTGACCATTCCCCTGTATCTATGGACCTACAGGTCCCAGACTGCATGAGACCCCCATTTCAATGGAGACTGCAGCAGTCTTCTCTTACTGACCCCGTCTTCCGGGACACCATTGGGACTGCAATCAGGAACTTTTTTATTGAGAATGAGGGATCTGTTGAGAGTGCGGGGACCTTATGGGAAGCTTTTAAAGTGACCATACAGGAGAATGTATAGGCGCACTAGCTGGAGTCTTGAAAGATCTTCGACGGAGAATGCAAATGCTGGCTGCACAAATCACAACATTAGAGAGGGAATATGAGTGTAGGCCTGAATCAGAAATACTGGCCAAAATAAGAGACCTCGTAACTGAGTAAAATCGAACAGCTGATCAGGAGATCCTGCACTGCTCTAGACGTTGTAAGGCATGGTACTATGGGGAGGGTGGCAGGCCGAGTCCCTCTCTTGCCACAAAAATAGCAATGCCTAGAGGACAAGCAAACATTATAGAAATGCGAGATGAAAAGGGAGATATGCGATATTCAAACTCTGAAATTAGCAAGATTTTTCTAGATTTTTAGTCGAAGCTGTACGGAGACTGGCTGGATGTCAGGGAGGAAAAGATTGCCAGATATTTGGATGACATAGCGCTGGGCTGGCTGTCGGCAGGTCAGAGGGAATATCTTACGCAACCCTTCGATGTTGAGGATGTGAAGGAAGCTATAATGTCATTACCAACCTGCAAAGCAGCTGGCCTAGACGGCCTGCCCAGTGAGTTTTATAAGGCCTATATTGACGAGATAGCGCCCAGACTCTTGAATGTGTATGCAGAAGCATATGACACTGGGATACTACCCCCCACGCTGAAGGAGGCTCTAATAGTCACCTTACTGAAACCGGAAAACGAAGCTACTAAATGGGAGTCCTATCGGCCTTTATCCTTAATAAATATTGATGCAAAAATTCTAGCTAGGATAATCGATAACAGGTTACAACCATTAGTCCCAAAGCTGGTCCTACCGGATCAGTCCGGTTTCGTCCCCAAACGATCCACAGCTCATAACTTGCGGACGCTTTTTGCAGTACTTCATTATTTTGAGTCGGACTTTCAGGCGGTTGCAGTGTTACTTGATGCTGCAAAAACCTTCGACTCGTTGCGTTGGGGGTATATGTTCACAGTGTTGCGGAGAATGGGCATCCCGCCTTTCTTTTTACAATGGATAAGCCTGTTATACACCGAGCCTATGGCCAGACTTCGGGTAAATGGGTGGATCTCGGAAGCCTTTCCGATAAAGAGGGGCACTCGACAAGGCTGCCCCTTGTCCCCGATGCTCTTTTCCCTGGCGCTTGAGCCCCTGGCCTGTAAAATTCGCCAGAAACATGCGCATGCCGCATTGAGGTTTAACCTGAGACCACTAGTGGTCTCCCTCAATGCGGACGACATGATGCTGTACGTCCGGGAACCGGAGACATATCTCCATGCCCTGCTCCGCGAATATGTGTCATTCGAGCGCTACTCTGGCCTTGGTATTAACTGGGCCAAATCCACTGTGTTCCTGTTGACGGCAGGCACCAGGGAAGTGGCGTTGGAATTCCCATTGGCATGGTCCACCGACCCGGTGAAATATCTAGGCATATGGGTTCATAGAGACCCTAATGTAGTGTTGACTATGAACTACGGACGGGCTATTACCAAAATCTCGGATCAGGTCACGAGATGGACTCGCCTCCCCCTCTCGCTTGCAGACAGAATCGCAATAGTAAAAATGACCATTTTACCTAAGCTGCTATATCTATTTGTCAATATCCCGATTCGGCTAAATATGGCACTCTTTAAGCCCCTCCAATCTTGTCTGCTGTCCCTGGTGTGGGCAGGGAAAAAGCTGCGATGCAGCAGGAATGCTCTCGCACAACCATTCGAAAGAGGTGGATTTGAAGCGCCTGACTTACGAATCTATTATCTATGTGCGCAGGCGCAATATGCGCATTACTGTTTTTTCCCCCAAAAGTTTCTCCCACACACTGCTGTCGAGGCTGACACCGCACATCCGAAACTGCTGATAGCAATGACACTGCAGGGTGGAGAGGGTGCGGCGAGCAAAGAAATAAATACTGTGAAATGTACTGCGTGGGCGTGGAAAAATCTCGCCAAGCGAGCTAGGCAGGAGCATATTTATACTCCAGAACTACCATTAGCTGCGCACCCAGGCATATCAGCCGCGCAGGAAAAGGGGGCACTAAGAGTATTGCTGAAAGCGAAGGTCACCAGGATAGGAGACATGTACCACAATGGGCTGTTCAAGTCCTTAGCAGATTTTCAGGCTAAAAGGGAATATAGCACCATGTTAGGATTCACCTTTGTGAGGGTGCGCCAAGTGATAAGATCCATTTACCCAGGGTTTCCTGCCAAACCAACGGCTCTTAAAGCCCTACAGGTGGTGCTAGCTGGGGAGGAAAGTAGGGGGCTGATCACCAGACTCTATAATGTCTCTCAGAAAGAAAATGTGCTAATAGACCCGCCCTTGCTAATAAAATGGAATGCTGTACTTGCCTCACCGTTAACACTGGAGAGTTGGGAGTCCTGTTGCAGTCTGACTGGTAGGTTGACAGCAAACTGTAATCTCCGTATTATACACTTCAAGTATTTGCACCAGTGGTATTATACCCCCAGCCTACTCAAGAGATTTGGGTTACGAGAAGAGGCAAGCTGTATACGATGCGGGCAGGAAGAAGCAGATTTCCTGCATTTGGCATGGGCTTGCCCCACCATTAATGTATTCTAGAGCAGGGTTGTCCACATGTTATCAGATATCACTGCAGAACACGTCCCATGCACTCCTGAAATATGCCTGCTGGGCTCGCTGAAGCAGTTCAAACCATGCAATAGGCGACTAATTGCAATCTCAACTTTATTTGCTAAGCGAGCAGTTGCAATGCATTGGGGTGCTAGGTCTGCATCAACGCTTCGGAAATGGGTTCGCGACCTGGTGTATTGCAAAGAGCAAATGAGCATCTATGCAGAGGAGTTACCCATAGCCTCAAGACCAAAAGATTTTTGGGCACCGCTGTCTCTGTTTCTTCTATAGAACCCTGATCTGCAGGCGACATGATAATGTACACGTTTGGACATGCATATAACTCTGGTCTGGCCTAGTACATCCGTATAGCCGTAGATAAAATGTAAATTGTGTATCTATATGCAACACTGTACTTGCTGACTTTGGGCTGTTGGGTTGGGTGGGAGGGGGGGGTGATTGGTTTACCACATGTAGAAAATTGTTTGCACATTTACTGACTCATGAACAATGGCAGAGATGTTCTCTGCACTGCTGTATATTCTGTGTGCAATCTATCAAAATAAAAAATAAAAATAAAAAAAAACTGACATCTGGCAATTACTTAATCCTGCTGATAGGAAATAGTTCATCATCAAGCAAGCTTCATTCGATTTAAAAATAAATCACAAAAGCACATAATGACATTATAAAAACGTATTTAAAATATCTATATTAAAAAAGAAAACAACAGAGTATCATATTAAAAGTTTGTTCGATACGATGAGGACAAACATTTATTTGTTGGAGTGCACAATAAGATGCCGATGGAATGCTACAGTATAGATTATTTTCGGCACTCGTTTGCAGAGTCCATTAGTTCTTTAAAATGCAGCAAATGCAATCAGTGACATGAATAAAAAAACGATGTACTAATATTCCAACGTAGGTAGAAAACTATGTATGATATGTTGAAATATGTAATAAAGTGCTCATGCTGTGCAAAATATGAAGCACTGTATTGTGCTTAAAGCTCGCTACCTTGGTCATGTGAGCTAAAGAACCAATCGTTCCCGGGTTAAGGTTCAATCTTAAAGCCTATGCATCCAATGGGTTCCAGTGATAGTAAGGAGAACCTGTTACACAAGTGGGCCCTGGTGGACCAATATGTGATGATAACTGACAATTATTTACCCACCAGCTTCCGTACTCTGACAGACGATAAAATATACTTATAAACAGTGAAGCAGACCATGTCTGTTTGTATTAGCTGTAAATATAGCAGAACAAGTCTACATTGCTTTATCTTCAGAGACCTCAACAAGGGGACGAGCAATGCCTTCCTATTCCTTTTACATAGCCCGCAAAATAAGAAAAAATGCAGTTGTGATTGAACAGATACCGAGTCACAGGGACAGTCTATGAGATCCTGTCCACATCTAACTGTAGATGGATAAGCCACTAATAGATATGCCAGACCGAGGCGGAATCTGACCATGTAGTAACGGTGGGAACTCGGAATAATGAGCAGATATTGTTCTATAGTTCTGGTTGTTACTAACATGTTATATGCTCTAACTGTCCATTTGATAAGATCCTCTTCCTCTCTTTTCTTCATCATTTAATCCAAGCATTCTCTCTTGACCAGGATTTTTGTCTGCTTAGAGATACACGAGGGGCTGTAAAAAAGTTCATGCTTCCCTATAATGGTCAGTTGAGTCTTAACATATTCTAGCCAATCAATACTACCTGCCTTGTCTAGTTTCATACGGTCATTGATTATGTTCTTGGTCAAGACAGCTTTTGGGCGATTCCAAACTGAGATCCATAACATTAGTGGAGCTAGCAAAACTAGATCTCTTACATGAGCAAGGCCCAGCTCTTTGTGACAGATGTATGCAGATACAGTCATAGGTAGGCATAAAGGTTTACATGCAAATTTATTTTCAACAACCTGTAATGAAGAGGGCTCTATGTTCCCCATATCCCAGCTCCATATGTGGCTGCTGTAACGCATCTGGCCTTATATATGTTAAGCAGCACATCCACTGGGGAGGATCCTAGTTTCTTGGCAAATGTATATATAGCACCCACATTTTGTTCCATATGTAGACATCTGACCCGCGCCAGGTGTCTCCAATTGCAACTCTCATCGAAGGGTACGTGAATGTGCTCACAGTCTCCAGCCTAGTGCCCTGGATATGAAATGATCTCGTCTTCATTTTAGGGTGGCCACTGATCATGGTAAATTACTTCGTTTTATTGGTTTGCAGCCCTAGAGTGATAGGAAATAGTTATCTTTCCTGTCTCCTTGAGACCATATCACAAATAGATTAGTAGTTGCAAAACCCACTTTTACCCAATGTCTTGCGATGTGATATTCTTGGGGTAGGATTATCTGGGGTTCCCTATTACACTTAGCTATGTAATTCGGGCGTGATGAATTAGGATGACTGCATGTAGTGATACACAAGACAAGAAATTATTGCATTCCCACAAACAAATGAACGTGACAGAAAACAAAGAATCCACACCATCTGCACAGATATTATCGGCAACAGGCAAGGCAACTTGGAGACTCAGTACTGGTCAAATCAAAATCTAAAACTGAACAACTGAGAGTTACGATACAGATCAGGGACCTGGCACTGCACTATAACACTGGGCCATCCCTTAACCTGAACCGACAACTGCCAAAAGGATGCTCAATGCCTTTTTTACAGACTAGGTAGAATGAGTGCTAATGAAACAAAGTCATTAACACTATGCATACAGAGAGAAAGCTGGAAGACTACTAGCTGGACCATAGCACCAAAAAGAATCACAGGCCTGTATCTCAGCCACCCGTGCCACAGAGGGACATCTATCAGCCCACCCTGTAGACATAGCTGAGGGATTTGCCCCTTACTATGAGGCTCTGTACAGCTCAGAAACAACTGATGCCAGACCACAGGAGAAAACATTCCAAAGTAATCTGCACCTAATAAGACTATTCCCTGAGAGTACTGCCTTGTTAGACGGTGAGCTGACTAAGAGAACAGCTGAAGCCTTATATCCTTTCCCAGCATGAAAATCACCTGGGGAGGATGGCTTCCCTGGTCAATTTTACAAGACAGGCAAAGCACTCTTGGTATCCTTGTTGTATGAAGCATTTAAAGAGGCGGAACGGACCAGCACCTGGGGCACTATCTCCAATGATGCCATCATATCCCTTATCAACAAAGAGGGTAAGGATTACCAGAACTGCACCAGTTACTGATCAGCATCTCAGGTAAATGTTGATGTAGAGAGCCTAGCGAAAATTCTTGGAACCAGAATACTCAGGGTTATACCTTCCTTGATAAACTCCTCACAGGGAGGTTTCATCTTGTGCCGTTCGTCAAGACGCCATGTTAGAGCTTTCGCCCAGCAATTTTGACAGACAACACTTAATTCTGCAGAATCCATAACCCTCTTGTTCAATGCTGAGAAAGCATTTGATTGAGTGGAGTGGAGATACATTTTTAGAACCCTGGAGAGCTGGATTGGGAGAAAACTTCATATCTAACATGCAATGGGTTTAAGGTATCCCATTAGCAACCATTAATTGCAATGAATTCCTATCCAAGATGGTCAAAATAAGGTGTTGTACTAGTCAGGGATGGAAAGAAACCAACCTGACCCTATTATCACCAAAACCTACTGCAAAGTAACACTCAGTCAGCTACTGGGTAAAAATAGATCTGTTATGGGGAGTGTGGGCAGTCAAACAAGAAAGGTTGAGACTCTAAGGAAATCTATATATGCAGGCGATACATTCACTGCTCCAGACAGAATTCTACACATACATTGAAAGAAACTGTGCACCTTTAGAAATCAGCAAAAGCCTCATTGCCCTCCACTGGCTCGGTGTGGAAGAACTCAAGGATTCCAGTTCTCTTCTCCAGTACCAAGGTGAATGCCTCCACCCCTGCCACTCTAATCGGTAAGGTCCCCAACCTGTTCTTCACTGCCATCAGTTTGGTCTCAATGTCATTTACCTTCTTGTGGAGGGCCTCCAGTGACTCCATGAAGACCCCTTCCCCAGCAGCCATAGCGGATTCTATATTGCTATCAGAAGTGAAAATGGCAATTCTGATAGCAGCCGATCCTGTGCTCGTAATCACCACTTGAGGAAAGTTATGCCATGTCAGCTGGTCCCATCGGTATTCTCCTCCTTTAGAGTGACACCATCTTAACTCCATCATACCAGTACGCCAACAGTTGTGTTAGCTGCCAGGGCTCCTTCTTCTGTTTTTTTAGATGCATGCAGCCATCACTATGGAAACTCTGAAACATCAAGCGGGGAAGTTGCAACACTGTTATTTTCCCCAACCAATGGCTCTGATCTGCACCCACTGCTTGCAGAGGAACCAGCACAGGTTCTGCTCTCAAAAAAGTGTTGCTGATATTAAGAAGACCAGGGCACCAGGGCACATTCCTCCGGGAGAAGCAACTCACCCATAGTTCCCTCTAACATGCCTAGAAGTAGAACATTTAATTAAAATGTACATCCTTGGGTGTTGAGGAGCTGGTTTTGGTCCATGACACCTGTCAGGTGTGATGTAAGTGGGCACTGACATAAGGGGGAGAAATGACTGGCTGCAAACGCAACAATCCCAGCTGTGTATCACTCTGGTATTTAACATAGTAGGGAGGCAATTTTCAGTTCCAGAACTACAAAAGGGTTGGGTCCTATTAGTTGATAGTAGGAGAGTGCTAATTAGAAGTAATGCTCAGTTCTGTTAGTGAAATCTGTAGCAAGTACCGAAAGCTTGTCTCAGTTGAAGGCAGTAGTATTTAGAGTTCCTCTAGACAGCAATACAATACACATAAGATTGCTTATTTTTTTTACCACATTTGTAGCTTTCTGAAAACATTTGACCTTTTTCTCCTAAAGATGGTAAGAGGCTACTAATATTTTAATTAATAAAATTGTTCTGGGACCTACCAGTAAGGTTACGGATATTATTTAATAAAATACTTTAGAATGTGAAAGCTGAAGTGCTGAATAATCCTACTTTTTAGAAGTTTGAAGGCAATAAATAGTGGTCAGGGTTGTATTCCTCTATTAGACTGACTTTTTACAAAATATAATGCAAGAGGCAGGTACTTTTTGCCCAGGGAACATGGCTCTAGCATAAGGTTAATTTTTAACAGGTGTTTTAAAAGAGCATGGTCTGTCCTAAATGAAAAGACTCCTAGTTGGGCCTGTGTAAGTCTACAAGGTGCATGGACAGAGTGACAAATGGTATTTACGGAAAAAGGAAACAATTAACATCACCCACAAGTTAAGTATGTTTTTAATAAAGCCACACCCAACATCCAACTCCCTCCATTCCATGTTAGGCTTTCCTCAAGTTCCATTTTGGAAGGTCCTCTACATTTTAATTATCTGTGCCTTCAGAAGAAGCTCTTTTGGCAGTGGAAGGAACATCCCGCCAATACCGACAGATCCAAGAATGAAATGTGAAATAAATCGCAACGCACTCTAGTATACGCACCCAACAAGTCATGCTTATTTTCCAACAAGTATTTAGTAAACCAATCAGCTTAAAAAAAGACTTACTTGAGTCTAGCAGATGATTAGGCACATTTCCTTTTAGGTTCCTCCACTAGGCTTTTCAAAAGGAGAGATGGAACCTTCTTAAATCTGCCTTCATGGTTGCTGAACGCAAGCGGAATAGATTGTGCGACCTCCATTTTCGCAGAACAATCTTTATCTCAGCTCCAGACACTGCATCCCCTTACCCTAAAATAAAATAAAAATTTATAATGAAGATTCCGTTATTATAAAAAAGTGGCAGGCCATAAAAGAACAAACCTATTTGCTAGAAGAGACACATTAGGTAGCTTTGTATATATGCACTGTGCATTAAATGTTACATTCCATGTAACTGTATGCATTAAACAAAATATACTGCAAAATAAAATTTCATTTTTCCCCTCTGTACCATGTTGAAAGTAGTGTCTGGTGATGAAGGCAAGCAAGCAGGGGTATTGTTACCTCAGCTTGCACCTGGAAAGCTTTTAAACAAAAGTTTGTGTTCCTCCTAGAACCTGTTAAACATAACGCTTGGCTTATTTTGGATCGGTAACATGTGGAATGGATGTTGTCCAAAACAGGTACATTTGTAGCATATATGTATGTATGCATGCATATGGTATTTCTATAGTTTGAACCTAGCTAGAAGGTAGCAGATCACACTACATGATCAAAGAGAAGCCTAACGTCAATGGGAAATAGGAGAGGAAGCAGGGTTATGGATGGTTAATGCATTGTAATGCAGTATTCTTTAAAGAGGTCCGTTTTTAACTCTTTCCTAAATTGGAGCGGCGTTGGAGGTTGGTCCTGAATGATGATGGGATGTTGTCCCAGATACTGGGTGAATAGATGGAACGGGCCTGCTGTATTGCTTTTTATTTTTTACATTTCTTAGTCTGCGGTCTGATGAGGTCCTTGCTGCGGGTGTGCCGAGAACCACCAGAGATGGTGACCTTGTCTGCAAGATAAGCAGGAATACTGATCGTTATGACTGTAGTGTTTTTCGAAATGTATATATTTTGTTCAGTTTCTTTTAGTTTGGTGAGAATCTACACCTGTGTGTAGGTTGGTGCTTATAGAGAGCAGGAAATTTATTGTCTCATATTGCTTTTTCCCCCAAATCTAGGAACTACTGTATGCATGAATGTATGCATGAACTTGCGTTGCAGAAACCTAGCTTCGAAGCAGCTAGAGTGCTTGACATTATTATGAAAAAGTGAGAATGGGAATAAGAAAGTGGGGAGATTTGTCCCCAAAGTATTTAAGTAATTATTTATCAAAGTCTTTGGATTTCGTCATAAAAGGGAAATGTTAAGAGTCTGAAAAAGGTTGCGATGGCCCTGAAAGAGGGGTATGAAATCATTTTGTAAGAAGTTTGTTTGATACCGTTACCATGTGCATGAGTCTGATCTCCCCTCTTGTCACCACTAGGACCATTCCCATGGAGTGTGCTACCAACTGCAGGCGGTTTTGTGCAAGTTGAGAGGCATGCAGTAGGTGTACTTTTCAAGAGTAACTTTCTAGGGAGTGGTTGAGCTAGAAACTGTAGACTAAGAAACCGAAAAAGATGCCCTACCAAATTAACTGAAATAAAGCAGGAAATCAGGGATGTATGACTATCCTAGATGCAAACTATGTGGAAAAAGCTTGAAGCATAGATTCCACATGCAATGTTCATGGGTGAGTCAAATGAGAACAGTCAAAACGAAAGCAAGTAGCCAGGGGAGACTTCCACCTGACAGGGGGGAACACCATCTTTTCCCCTGTGCCTGCTGCAGGGGACTAGCAGCTACTGCCACAGCAGCATGTGAAAGAGTCCTATCGGGTCTGGAGTTTTCACCCACGATTATTTGAGGCCTAGAGTCACTAGGAATTGCAGGTGGTGGAATTACAACTGGAGTTATTGGTGCACATGAAATTTCACTACTCGCAACGAGGGCCTCTGTGGGAAAATGTCTTAATATGTATAAGGAAAGAGGAGTCACATCTAGCGCTGAAATTATTATTCCCTCTGGATATTTCATTCAGTTTAGCGGGAGTAACATAAGAATGGCGAATTGTCAGAAAAAATTGTTTTCTGTATTTAACAGAGTTAGGTGGAATCATTTAATGCCTCCCACCTAACACTCAAATCATCCATCCATTCAGAGGTAACAAAAAACCTTTCATAGTATTTCATAAAATTCGGAGATTACTTGCACAGAATATTGAGGATCATATACTGCAGGGATAAAAGCATGTTGAAGCTTCTTCAGTACCCTACGGATAGTCTGTAGCTCCATCACTGCTTTAATTTTTCTATATAGTAAAAAGGCCACCTGTGAATCTGTTCTTGCGGACAGTTCAGGTTCTTTAAAAAGTCCAAATTATGGAATGCACCCGGATCAGCAATGAAGAATTTTGTGGATTTTTCCACGTAGAATTGCACATATGTACCCATGGAAACTTTAATTACACTTGTATATCCCATCATACCTGTGCAATATTCCTTATTGACTTTAGTCTTAATTCTTGAACAGTTTTGGCTCTCTAAATTTAGTTAAAAAGCCAGCCTAGGTGAGATAAAACTGCCCAATATTTAAATGTGGAATTGGGAAATCACTCCGGAGTCAATGCAGGTCAACGCAGTTTCCTCATCCTGCTTCAACATCCTCCGAATGCTCCGCAGGATCTTCAAGTGGATCCCCACCGAAACAAGAAAAACAGTCACCCAGGCCCTCGTCACCAGCAGGCTGGACTACGGAAACGCCCTCTACGCAGGAACGACGGCTAAGCTCCTGAGACGGCTGCAAC
The DNA here is from genome assembly GCA_963921515.1 of Calotriton arnoldi. Classification (NCBI taxonomy): domain Eukaryota; kingdom Metazoa; phylum Chordata; class Amphibia; order Caudata; family Salamandridae; genus Calotriton; species Calotriton arnoldi. The sequence continues at coordinate 197,548 of CAWUFW010015683.1, forward strand.
GCATCCAGAACGCCTCTGCACGTCTTATCCTCGACATCCCCCGACGCAGCCACATCACACCCCACCTGAGAGACCTGCACTGGCTCCCTGTCAACAAGAGGATAACCTTCAAGCTCCTCACCCACGCACACAAAGCACTCCACAACTCCGGACCAGCCTACCTCAACAGACGACTCAGCTTCTACACCCCCACCCGCCAGCTCCGCTCGACCAGCCTCGCCCTCGCCACAGTCCCCCGCATCCGGAAAACGACCGCCGGCGGCAGATCCTTCTCCCACCTCGCCGCCAAGACCTGGAACATCCTCCCCACCAACCTCCGACAGACCCAAGACCTACTGGCCTTCAGAAGACTCCTCAAGACCTGGCTCTTCGATCAGTAGCAGCACCACCCCCCTCTTCCCCCAGCGCCTTGAGACCCTCGCGGGTATGTAGTGCGCTTTATAAGTGACATGATTGATTGATTGATTGATTGATTGATTGAGTCAAGAGGTACTGAAGCAAGTGTAATGTGCACACCCCGTACTACAGATTATACTTAGAAGGGGTGAACCAGTTTGCAGAAAGCAGTGTGATATTTGTTTTGGAGAGAATTTCATGGATTTCTATAAACCCTTAAAGAAGAGTTTAATCTAGACTTCAACCTAAGGAAGAAGGATGTTAGGACACATACCGGAGGTTGAAATAGGAATAGTAACTTTTGTAGAATTATCTTTACAATGATGCAAGTTTTGTCTCGGGTCTAATAACCTTGTAATCTCAGATCATTTTGAATAACAGTTAGCGCTCACTAAATATACTAGATTGCTTGTAATTGTTATCACCAAGATATCTCACTTGAGGCTTTATTAAATTATTCCAAAGGTGTGCCTGATAATCTACATTCCAGGTCATAATCTCAGGTTTACTCTCATTTATTTTTTTACCCACAGAAAAAGTCTAACTTCAAAAGGTCCTTGATTGTATAAAATATGTGTATCATGACTGACTGGGAACCAAACAGATTAATAAATCAAGTGTATTGCCTAGTATTTGCAAATGTGTTGTTATTACCATGTCTCTTTGTAACTCTCTAACTATTTCTGTATGTTCATTCTTCCAGTCCTTTCTGGTAAAAGTAGGAGGAATCAATGATTGTAACGGTTTCACCTTTTGTGCATAGTGTGGTAAATGTGTTCGACAGGAATCTCATTAATACCTGCAGTTTTTAAGATATCTAGGAGGCTCGAGCATCCAACATTCTGCCAAGAACCACACATGACTCTTTGCTTCACTGGATAATTCATATCCAAAAATATCATATTCAGAGTACACATTTCAGATTGCCTAATGTTCAGCTTGTAGCCTGTCTCAGCAAGCACAGGAACTATTCTGTCTGCATGTATGTGTTTATGTAAGTCATCATCTGTTATGAAAAAGTCATCAACATATGAGACTACACTCAAATTACAGTGAAGTAATTCAATTATTCGTGTAGAGGCTACGCCTAGGCTATTCTCATAACCCTGGGTTACTTCTGTAAAACAAGATTGTATTCCGCATAGTGAGAAGGCTGTTAAATGATATGATTCTGGCGCTACAAATATTTTCTATATCTAATGTGGTCTTGTATTTCTTGTGTGTTAGTTGCATCATTAATGCAGTGCTATGCGCACTCTGTACTGCATATGCTTTACAATGCAAGTTAAAATTGCATTGCCTAATGCAGTTCTCCTAGACTTATCAGGCTTTAAAATTAGGTAAACAAGGGTATTCACCATTGACTGGCAGAGGATAATGCTTCCCTATTAATGTAATTAATTCACAATTCTTTAGAGGATTTTTGAGTCTCTGGCTTTAATTAATATTGTTTCTGAGCCTGCCATTCATCCCTTAAAGGAATATACAATACTCTTTCAGGGTTAGAGTGCTGCATAAATTATGCAAAAAAGAAGCAGAGAACTCAGGGTAATTCCCAAGTTTAGGTGGAGAGCAGCTCCTGTATAGAGCACCCTACAACACCTGCGACACTCTGAATCTGCTCACCTCAAATGTCTGTTTATCTAGCAAAGTTTTTAAGCATAGGATTAGCAGAGTGCTTTCCACACCGAGCTAGAAAGGGACAAAGTCTTTTGCCATTTCTACAGCAAAATCTTTAAGCATAGGATTAGTACAATGCCATCCAAGCCGAGCTGTAAAATGATAAAAGCCTTTTACCACTACAGGCACAGTACTACAGCTTTGGATTGGTAAAATAACATCAAAGCCAACCTGGAATGAATAAAAGCAACCCCTGGGTCAAGCTAGGTGAGCCATATGTCTCTTGAAACGTCCATACAGTAGGGAGGGATTTCAACGACCTCATTTAAAGCTTTACTTTTGGGCCACTTTTGGAGGTCGTATCAGGAATCTGCTAACTGATCAGGATCCAGACCTTTTTTTGTGCTGGGATACCAAATGGCTTTAGGGCCAGATTACAGGTGTTTTCTTTGCCAAAATTCAGACTAGCGGGTCTGGTTCAAGATTACTAAAGACATCACTCAAATTTTGGGGAAATCTTTGCCAAATATTCTTTATTCTGTATACATTTACATACATCATTTTGGGGGTAACCCTAAATGTCCACCTAGTTTCCATAATCCCATCGCTAAGGCTTGGTATAACTATTGGTTAAAAGCGGTTGGGCAGATCTTTGATCTTAATGGGCTTTGTTATTTTCCACGCTACAAATGTTAAAAGTTAAATGTTTTTGATATTGCACATATGCAATGAATAAATCAATTGGAAAATGAACCTGCTTTTATTGTATGCTTCCGTACAGTATATATCAAGATATACTCTCGTTCTTCTAATACAAGAAGTCTCTCTTTGTGTATTACGACAATTAAAATCCTAGTGAACCATTGTTTCTTATAATATGGTCTTCAAGTCTGGGCACCTATGAAGATCTTCTTTCAATCCTAGAAGAGACTCTAAGAAAGCTAAATTCTTCTTAAGGTGAATATGCTTAGTCCTCACTATGTATTCTTTAAATAGCCCCCCATAAACCCACCTTGTAAGCTTCCCAAACCACAAAAGTATGAGCAGTGTCTAGATTATTTTGTAATTACTCATCTGTTTGCTTCTGTAAATAATTAACAAAATTTACTAGTGACAGTAGTGAACACTCAAAAGACCAGCACAGAATGTTACAGCTATCCTCATGAAATTATTTCAACCAGACCGTGAATATTTAATCATATGCATGATGTCTAGGCTCTTTTATTACCTCCATATTCCTAATGAGGATAGATCAATAGACTAAAAAGGAGTCAATACATGATGAATATTAAAATTACCTAAGAAAATGTGAATTCTGGGTCATCTTTATTTCTAGACCACCATACATCTACTAAAATTTAGTTTTTATAATATTGTAAACTTCCTTTTGCCGGATACAAAGGCTCTGGCTGCTCAGCAGCATATACTGTTGTTGCATGTCTCTAATATCCAATAGTTCATTGATTTCCTTAGTAAGATTGCTGTGCCACTGAGAATAGTTTATTGACCATAAGGAACTTCCAGGGACACTTGCATATTTTCCAGTAAAAACATTTTCACTCTGTCAACGTCAGTTTCTTGCAGTGTTATATTAGCTCCTGCTTCTGCTAAACTGCTAAAAACTGCGAAGAACTGATCTGTAAATCTCTTGACATATTTCCTCGAATGAAACATTAACTGCCTAATTAGCAAAGCAAAAGTGACAAACTGTGTTCACAGATCAAGGCTCCAACTTATATCCGAGGCTTCCATTTTGTTAATTTTCTATTTGCTACCCTCTATGCTGCCCCCAACCCACCTACTATATACACCCATGCCTACTACTATCCGCTCCTACTAACTTAGTGCTCTCCTTCTATCTGCTCTGAGCACTTTAGCTCTGTAGAATGAGGGCCTTGGCGCCTGCCAATTTGTATCAGAAACGAAAACTCAGCACAGCCCCCTCCCTTCATCTTCCATATCACTATTTTACTATTCTGTTCTCAGTTTCGTCGTATCTTCTTTCACCTCACAGACTGCCATTGTTGAGGATCTATTGTGATCTGACATTTCAGATTTCTGGGAGCACTCTTTCTACTTCTGGACCAGAAAAAGAAGCCTGTGAATGTCACCCATCAGCACTTTCAACATTACGGATGTTGTAGGAAGGCAGGAACCTGCACTGCCTTGAATGTATCAGCTTATTGTTTGACTTTCCACCGCCACAGTATGGTTTTATATATCAAGGCAAACTAGAATCAGTAAAAGGGTTTACAGGTTTCTGTCAGGATCATTTCCACATTATCGTAGGAAAGGAAATTTACTAAAATGTACTCAGCCTGCCTGGATGGTGTTTTCGTACTAATGCTGCTTCAAGATGTACCCTCTGTAAGTCTTTGACAAAATATATGTGCCGGATGATGTTAACAGAGAAAAGTAGAGCTATTACTGACCATTTCAAGTCAGTGGATTCTGGTACACTATAATTCTGAGACTGTTTCTTCTTGAGTGGTTCTCTCATCGCGCTAAGGCCATTTCAACATCATTCTTTTGTGATTTGGAGATGCCTACAGTATTTTCCTTAACCTTTGATTCCACTGGAGTGTGCTAGCTTTAGTTATTACATCCTGTAGTAGTGTGATCTTATCTCGCTGGCATAGCATCAAATGCTTATCATCTAAATGGGCATCAATCTTTTTCTGATGAAGCATCAATTTTAGAGTTTTAATCTCATTACCCATTATAATTTGGAAATTGCCTCTGTGACATCTTTTATGCAAAAACTTGCCTCCGTCATCAAAGCAAGTTAAATGTTTTCCTTGGCCCTCTTTACTTGCTTCCGACTTCAAGGCTTGTCAATAGACAACCCCCCTCCCCTCCTTCTTGGCCTGGGCTGGCACCTGTGCTCGTGTCTGTAGGCCTAGCAGAACTATGGTCAGAGGTTCATCATTACTGAGTGACTCTTCTGATTCTATCTCAGACTCCCAAATGGAATCTTCATTCAGGTAGTCAGCACTGAGGTTTTCAGGTTCGCATCCTGAACTAGGATTTTCTGCTAGCAGCGCTTCCTTGACCATGGGGGAACCCAACATCCTGTTAGTGACCAATATTCCAGATATAACAGTCAGGAGTGTTGGAGAGTCACTTAGACTGAGGTATTCTGCCAAAGAGTCACAACTGACAATAGTTTCTTCTAGATTCAGGGAAGTACATTACAGTGGCGCTGGTGCCTTCAACCCCTCACCCTATTGTATTTATAATATTGGATGAGTTCTGGTACCAAGAGGAGTAGGCCAAGGGAATTCCTGATTGGTGTCGCTTATATCATTGAAATGGGACCACGTAATTCAGAGAATTACATACAGGGTCCCTTTCACGATGGGAAGGAGATCCGGGGATACCCACACTTCTATAAACTGAAATGAGAAGCAGAGGCCACTTGATGGATAGAGGAAGGATGCTGAGTGCTGGGAGACCTTGTATGAGGGAGATGACTTTATAAGGTTCGAATGAGCCAGACAGAGATTTGCAATAGGGGTAGGGCAATTTATGATATTTTCTAGAGTGACAACGGCTGTACAACTCACATGGGGAGGGTGTCCGGGATGTCTGCCCAAATCCAAAACAATGACAACTACCACTAAACTTACACAGAGAGGGAGACCAATTTCCAACATCTATGGGAGACTCATCCAGAATCAATCACTAACCCCACTAGTGACCATAGAGAAATGAAAAAAACAAGATAATGGAGCACCGTTTTCAGATGCGGAGTGGAATGGAATATTGATTTACTACAAAACAGTCACTAGGAATCCAAGATTTCGCCTTACTCAGTTTAAAATTCTACACCTTGCCATGTTAGATAACAAATACTGAATAAAATATAGCCAAAAAGATCACACAAGAATGACTGAGGTGCTGCCATGATGGCACTGACTTCCTCCATGACATGGTCATACTCGGTTGTGGGGAAATTTTGAAAACTAGTAGTGGCTTCCCAGAGAGGAGAATCGAAAAACGAAATAGCATACTCTAATACATTGCATTCTGGGTCTACACCCTTAAACTAAAAAGCAAAAAATCACTATAGATTTGCATCCCTTGTGTTATTGCGAGCTAAAAGGAGAATAATTAAATGCTAGTTATAACCAGTGGTCGACGTGGGCGGGATCGGCAGGGCACAGCGTGCCCCTACTTCGTCAATTCAATAGATTTTGTTCCCCATCTTTTTTATTTTAAACAAGCGTCCCAGGACGGCAGAAATAGCCAAGGCCTACAGATAAGGCTCGGCGTTCCTGGCCGTTTGGGGATGGACGGGTGGGCAGAGAAGGAAAATGACTGTCTTTTCCTTCTTGCCCAGAGAATACAAGAACAGTGTCCAATTCTGCTCTGCCGCTGTGCCTTCAAGAAACGGTTCTCACCCTCTCTTTCCTCCTTTCGTTTATTTGTTCCCCTGTGAAATGGATCCAAAAAAGAAAAACACTTTTGCTGGAAATGTCTCCTTTTTTTTGACATTTTTCTATTCCTAGGTGCAGCCTCGGAAATAAAAGGTTCAAAATATGACAAATAAATAAATACCTAAATAAAGCAACACAGAGTGGTCGCAAAGTGGCTAAACTGATTTTATTCACACCCAAACACATCAGTGTGACTTTACAGAGTTTGCCAATGAAGCGCTACTTTTGCTTTCTCGTCTTTCTTGAACAGCATTGTTTTCCCGGGTGGGAAGTGCACCAATCCTGGAGGTACTGCAATGCCTGATTGATGGGTGGATTGGAAAACAAAATGTATACCGCAGTTCTGTGTTCACGGATGTGGTCTTTTTAACCAAACTGCTTACGTTTTGTAAGAATATAAGCAATGGACATTGAAATAGGTCCCTTCCGGCCCTGTAGTCATGTCCTTAACTTTTCAGGCAAAAGCACTCTCCGATTTCTGGATAGTGAGTATAAAAGCGTTAAGGTAACTATGTTGTTCCTGCTTACATTTCACATGCTTTACTTAATCTAGCATTCCCTGTTAGTGTTTGCTTTTTCCAGGATGTTATAACTTTTTTTTTAGGCAGCCTATTGCTCTTGTCTAGTGCGTAATTTGAATTGAATCGCATCCAGGTGTTTATAGCGGGGCACAATTGGGTTGTAGTTGAAGGCCGTGCGAGTTACTTTCAGTGGGGTAGTCTGGTGTTCAGTGGGGGAGAGTATGTGGCACTATGGTCAGAGCTGCCGAATTTGGAAGTGGGGAAACAGGTTCAGCTTTCATGACCAGTCCCCCAGACCACTCTCTTGAGAAAGCACATTCCCATGTTAGACCTTAGAAGCCCTGGTGTCTTAGCACCAGCCGGTGGACCCTAGCGGTGGCAAGTGTGGGTTAACCTTGAAGGCTTGTCCACCACAATCCATACTGAAGTTCACCTCCTGTCTTGAATACAGGCCTATGAAGCAGCACTCCCTAGAGCGACAGTGAGACTGTCACTGAGGTCACAGGACCCTTGAGAAGGGCTGGCTCTAGGGCGTGCGACCAGTGTGACCGCACTGGGCGCTGACATTGGGTGGGGGTGTCAGCAGCAATAAAAATGTCATGATACGTCCAGTGATTAATGTTCTTCCTAGAGAGAGATCAGAGTTTTGTCTAGTGGAAGTTTTGACTCATAGAAAGGTAGCGCAGAGGGTTAATGTGCCTGCTGCAAAGAACATGCACCATGCAAATCACAAAGTGCACATAATGTAAATAGGTCAGTGGGTTACTGCTTTTGTCCGAGAGATCCTTTTGTTACTTGCAGTTTATAAGTTAAAATCCTAACATAGAACAGTGAGCTCTTAACTGTCATCTAAGAGCTGCATGCAAACTGCAAGGTATAAATTAGAGCGTTATGTTTTTTCCCCAGTCTTTGATTATCCTAATGTTGCAAAAAGTGTTCATTTGGATAGAAATCAATTCTGATTATTAAAGAGAACCCCCAACCATGGTATTATGTTTTAAATTCTGAGTTTGTTTTCTCCAGATCAATCACGATTAAACTATACTGACTACTAGTATGGTTGTCATGTGACTCCTACACCTAGTAGCCCTTAGTCTTATGTATAATTTCCTATACAGTGATTTACACACGTATAATTGATTGTGTCTGTGTAATGTGTGTGATGTAAAGTGCCCTGATACCCTACACAGGTATGAGTGGCGCTGTAAATCAAATTAAATGCATCTGATCTGAGAGAGTGTGTGGTTATGGAGATTTGAGGGGCACTGTTAAGGGGTGGTAGTGAGAGAATCCGTGGCGGAGGTGGTCATTGGGGGGAACCAACAAACATTGTTGCACAGGGGAGCCACCAGCGCTAAAGCCGACCCTGCCCTTGAGGCCAGTCCGCCTCACCCATTGGTACCTCCATTGGCCTTGTTTCAGCAGTAGTAGCTGCAACTCACCAGGGATCGGCAATGCAGGATTTGCACGCACACCAAACTAAGTTTGCAAACTTCACAGTCTCTCTGCTTCATGCACAAGCACTTTTAACATGTGCTGCCTGCTTTGTGCCACTGGAATTATGCAGCAAAGGAGGGCAAAATGATGCAGCAGTGTTGACTAAATTATGCAGCAAAAAAAAGGCTGCAGCGTAATGCAGTATATTTTCTGATACTTAATTATTTAAACATTTACACATGCTAACAGTCTCTGGAAAGATTTTGCCTTATTAGTACCAGTGTAACATACAAATGCAGCAGTGAGAAAGGTGATCAGTCAACCTTTGCAAAGGGCCGTCCACTTCGCAGCAACACAAGTCACATTTTTTTAGTAACTCTTGATCCGTTTGAACTACAAACAATTTATTAGTTAAAATTGTCAGATTATGCAGCAGATGTTGTATTATGTGGAAAATATGGCAGAGCCATAATTATATAGAAAACATTAGAAAACTAGGATATTTTGCCATTCATGTTTGAACTGCTCTTGTGGAAAAAAGGAGAAGTGCTGATGACAGAAAATCCATGGCTCGGAGACAAATGGCTTACGCTTCCAATTTTAAGAGTATTTGGGACATACTGTGATTGGAAACATATCCCACTTTGTGAATGTATTTTAATGTCAATAACTCATATTAAACCTTACATAATCATGTGTATCTATTGGTTGAAGTAAATAACATGATAAGCTGTAACTGCTCAGTGAAATGCCAAACAAATACTAAAAATTGGAATGTTTTGCGCATTCTGGCCACACCTCTGACTCCGCCCACTGATCCCAACCTCGGGTTATTCCCGCCTTCTGATTCTCCACCCACAGTTCCCCTACTTTTTTTTTCCCCCACTTCGACCACTGGTTATAACCATCTGTTCTCTCCCTGAATATGTGAAGGAAAAATGAGAAAGACTGTGTAGTGTTCACAGAGTTTAATCAACATCGTTATGTACTTTGCATATTGCGTTTCCATGTGTAAAAGCATCTGTGGGGTTTTATTTTATGTACTCAAGGTTCCACTCTAGAATGCAGTGTCCACCAGGTTCTTAAGAATGTTAAGAGGAAGTCAGTTGGGAGCTGTGTCTTGTCTGCAGCGGTTTGGGTGATCTTCAGCACTTGTATTATTCAATAAATCTATTTTATTCTACAATGGAAGTTGCCACTTATTACATGAGGCGACGAGAGGACAGCAGGCACCTCGGACAGGCAGAACTCACACCACAACAAAGTGCATCCTGATTGAAGAACAGCACATTAGCAAAAAAGTATTAACTTCTGGCCCCATGGTGACCACTGGAAGCGTCTGGTGAGTGGCTTCCAAAACGGCACCACTGGTAGGTGCGAGTGCTTTTATTATCAGAACGGGATGACAAGTTGTGTCGAAATAGTGCTCTGCATCGGGAAAAGGGTGCACCACCACGCGCATGGAAAAAAAACTCTAGCACCCATACAAACAAGCAGAACACCGGCGCACATCTCAGTTGTCGCAGTCAAGATAAGTACATACTCTTTCTCTGTTTTGACTGTATTACTATTGCGCATTGTTATTTATTTATTCATATTGCATTGTTTAGCGTTGGTTGTTCTGGTTTGTCGGGCCTAATCCCTTCCGATAGCTTTCGGCGCTCCCCCGCCGCCGCCCGCACCTGTGCTGTTCCCTGCTGCTCGCATGCTTGTTAGCACGTCGCGTCGCAGCCATTTTTCCTACCGTTTTACCTAACGGTCTTTTGGCTTCTTCGCGTCGAGCCTTGTCGCCTGCTGTGCCTCATTTGTGCTGAGCCTCGTTTCCTCGTCTACACGCTGGTAGAGTCCGGTCCCCTGGGAGTGGTTTTCTCTGCTTAATCCGGCCTCTCAGTGTTCCTCCACACGCCCAGGGACGGTCCCAGGCTCTCTCTCAGCCTGTTGGTTAACCCTTTCTTCCCCACTTTTTCTGCCTGTGTTTTTGCTATGGAGATTGACAGCTCTCCAGGGTCTGATATACAAAATGAAGAAGGGGAGGCATTTAAGAATGATTTGAACATGTTTATTAATTCCTCTGTGGAAAATGCTGTTGAAGCCTCTATGAAGAGGTTTTCTAAGGATATGGAAAACTCTATGTTATCCCTAATGTCCAAAGCTTTGGCCCATTCTGCGGGGATAGCAGAAAGAGAAAGTTGGTACCTTCCAGCAATAATTTCAATGTGTCTGCGACTATGAAGCCACGAGTGCTCAGTGAGGTTTCCTCACGCGAGGTTGAGGAAGTTGTGCCTCCCAGGCCTCCTGCTAAGGAGGGGTTTAAAAATGTAAATCAAAATTAAAAAATTCCGAGGTACCACAGAAATTGGTTATTTCTCAAATTTTGGACACGGATGACGATCTGGGGGACGCAGATGATGCGTTTGACCTTCTAGATGCCAATGATCCTTCTTCCCCTCCTGCTAAGAAGTCAAGAACTGATTCTTTTTCTTTTCAACCTATTTTGGATTCTGAGGGTGCTCCCATGTTTGACCCTTCTTCTATTCGTCATCCTAACTCTATGGAATGGTTCCCTGCATCACATGTAGGTGATTATATTTCAGCTAGGCTTCGTCTGCCTTTGGACAAATCCACCAGGTCCAGGCTCAAGTCGGAACCTTCCCTTCCTTCCAATATCTCCTCCACTCTGACTATTGATCAACCCTTGTTGACTTTCTTCTCAAAGTTTGGAAAAGATCCTCGTAAGGGGTGGATAAGGCCTGGTCTACCTGTCAGGACAAATTATTGGATATGGTGGGACCTTTGGCTCGTATTTTTGATATGGCAGAATCTGCTCGTTTGGACGGTTCAGATTTGGACCCCGAGGATGTTTCTTTATGGGCCCAAAGAGCCTTTTGCCTCCTGGGTAATGCCAATTCGGCAATCATACATGAGCGCAGCAAAGGCCTTCTTATCAAGCTGGATCCCAAGTTGGCTAACTTGGCTACCCTTGATCCGGGTATTAAGGCTGATGGTCTTTTGTTTGGTGACTCGTTAGTGAAGGATCTAAGTAAATTTGTCTCTACTTTTGCCTCCATCAATAAAGCACAACAATCCTTAAAGAAAGTCTTCACCCAGCGGGATTTTGGGCGGGCCGGTAGAGGCAGGGGTCGCTTTACCGGCCGTCCATACCACAATCAAGGCTCCAGAGGATCTTTCAACTCAAACTTAAACTACCAAGAGTTTAAACCCCATTTCTACCCGCAACGAGGTCCTGGACAAAAGAACTTCCGCAACAATAACCAACAAGGTGAGTCTCTTAGAGCCTTCCCCCGTAGGGGGTCGTTTAAGTCTTCTTCTTCCAAAATGGCGAACTCTAACTGCAGATCCGTGGGTTCTAAACTCTATCCAAGGTTATCTTATAGAATTCTACGCTCCACCTTTCCAAACAGTTTTCCCTCCTCTCGTTTTTTCAACTGACATGGCCAATCTCATTTCAATCGAGGTGCAGTCCCTTCTGCGGAAACACGCTATTCAAGCCGCCCCTCTAGATCCTTCAGGGTTTCTCAGTTCCATCTTTCTAGTGCGAAAAAAGAACAAGAAAATGCGTCCTGTTATAAATCTCAAGTGGTTCAACCAATTTGTAGTTTATCGTCACTTCAAAATGGAGACCATCATCCATCTCAGGGATTCTCTCCGCTTACACGACTGGATGGTCAGAATAGACTTGCAGGACGCGTACCTTACTATTCCTATCCATCCTTCCCACAGGAAATTTCTCCAGTTTCAGTGGCTAGGAGTGACTTACCACTTTTGCTCTCTCCCCTTCGGTCTATCGTCAGCACCATGGTGCTTTACAAAGATCATGAAACCGGTGGTGACTTATCTCAGGTCTCTTGGGGTCAGATTACTCATTTACCTTGACGACATTCTAATTATGAATTCGGACAAACAGACCCTGTTGTCTCATTTGGACATGACTAGGTCCCTTCTTTCAGAGCTGGGCTTTCTTCTCAATCCCGAAAAATCCATGCTCACTCCTTCCCAACAGATCGAATTCCTCGGTTTTCTGGTAGATTCTTCCACAGCTTCTCTTCATTTGCCTCAGGCAAAGGTCTCAGCCATAAAATCGGAAATTTCCCAAGTTCTTCGAAGTTCCTTGATTTCTCTCAGATCTCTGGCAAGAATCGTAGGTCTTTTGTCTGCCTCGATTCAGGCAATCTTTCCAGGACCTCTGCACTATCGAGCGCTTCAGCACCTCAAAATACGCCACCTGCGTCAAGGTCTGGCTTATTCAGATCTGATTTCCTTAGATCCAGATTCTCGTTTAGAGCGCCAATGGTGGATAGACCATTTAGATGCGTGGAACTGCAGGACAATCTTTGCCTCAGCCCCAGATCTTGTATTAGAATCAGATGCAAGTCTGTCGGACTGGGGCGCACAATGTGGCACAATCTCGACTGGCGGTACATGGTCGCTAGAGGAGTCGAAATTACACATCAATTGTTTAGAGATGCTGGCAGGTTCCTTTGCGATCAGAAGCCTCGCAAAAGACAGAGTTCGCTGTGCTATCCTTCTTCGTATGGACAATGTTTCTGCGGTCCGTTACATAAACCATCTCGGTGGCACAAAATCCAAACCTCTTGCGGAGTTGGCGAAGAGTCTTTGGGAATTTTGCCTTCTCAACAAGATTTCAGTCAGAGCCGAATATCTTCCGGGCAATCTCAATTCCATCGCAGACTGGCACTATCGTTACCTACGGGACTCCAGCGATTGGAAGCTCTTCCATCCGTCTTTCAATCTCTGTCCCAAAAATGGGGCCCTTTGCATATCGATCTCTTTGCCTCTCGTCTCAATTCCCAGCTTCCTCTCTTCTTCAGTTGGCGTCTGGATCCGTTGTCTCATGCCACGGACACTTTCCTCCAAGTCCGGTCCGGTCTCTTCATCTCAACTACGCCTTTCCCCCTTTCATCATGATCAACAGAGTCCTTGCTCAGTCCAGACGCCAACAAGCCTCTCTGGTGATAGTAGTTCCCTTCTGGCAATCTCAGATTTGGTTCCCGTCTCTTCTGGAGAGGTCGGTGGACTTTCCTGTTCTTCTTCCTTCTTACAACAATCTTTTGCTGGATCCTTTGGGTCGACCTCACAGTCTCATTCTGGACAACACTCTGACCCTGTCCGCGTGGAAAATCTCGGGCCTAACCACCTTGACCACTGCATTTCGCAAGAAGCTTCTCTCTTCATTAGCAGAGCCTGGGTCCAGGCACAACAGAAGCTTACAAGTCAGCTTGGTCTTTATGGACAAGCTGGTGTGTGGGAAAACATGTCGATCCCTTTTCAGCAAATTTAACTTACGTTGTCAATTTTCTGGCGTCTGAAGCCAGTTCAGGTAAGTCTTACAGAACAGTTAACCTATACAGATCGGCATTCTCCCTCAATCACAATACGGTGGACGGGAAACCAGTGGGTGAACATCCCCTGGCTTGTCGCCTCCTTCGGGGAGTAAAGTTTTCCAAGCCTCCGTTAGCAAGGTACTCTTAATTATGGGACGTGAATCTGGTTCTCAAACTTTTTTCTGATTGGCCAGATAATACTGCTCTTTCTCTGAAGATGCTTTCAGCCAAACTTACTATGCTATTGTGCTTGGTTTCTATCAAACGTGTTTCTGATGTTAAGGCTATGGATGTTTCCTCTCGTCAATTTACCCCGTCTGGGGTGATGTTTCACATCAACAAACGTTCAAAAACTATCTTGAATTCTGTTTTTTACCCTTATTTTCCTTCTCAACCTAAATTGTGTGTAGGTCAATGCCTCAAGGTGTACGAGCAACGGACCTTTGATCTCAGAACGTCCTCCCATTCCCAACTTCTCATTTCCTTCCGCAAACCCCATAAGCCTGTTTCCTCTGCCACCCTTGCCCGTTGGGTTCGCTGGGTTATGTCCCTTGCTGGTATTGACGTTTCTGTCTTCGGTGCCCATTCTACCAGGGGAGCCATGGCCTCCAAAGCTTTTTGGGCAGGCTCCAGATTGGAGGACATTCTGAGATCGGCTGATTGGTCCAATGACAAAGTGTTTAGTATGTTTTACTGTAAACCTGTTGTTACTGCTGCTTCTTTAGTTGTTGATATGCTTTGAACAAGCATAATAGGAGCCTCCGTTCTTGACATAAAATGTAGATTTTCCTAGTAATTTATGAAGGAAAGTCTTAATTTTATTAAAGACCCGGAGGCGAGTATTATCCCACCGCATCACTTTTAATATGTGTTCTTCTCCCTCCCTTAGCGGCTCCAGCTCTTCCACCAGCAGCTTCCTGACAGGGGACACAGTCCGCTCAAGGTTGCTGATCTGCACCGTCCAGCTCCAGTTTGCATTCCTGGTCCTTCGATCCCAGTTCCAGTTTCAAGAATGACGTTCTTAGACTTTTGTCGAGAGTTTTCTATTTGGACTCTAGCCTTTGCTGTGGTTCTCTCAATTTTTCCTTTGATTATGGACAATATCTAGTCTGCTCGCCGAAGAAAAGAGGGCTGTTCGCAGTCAGGACAAGCATTATACTCAGATCTGCCTGTTCATTGGTTGTTGTGTTGGATTCCACGTTTCCCCATTGGCCTTTTGATCTCTTGGCCTTCTGGGAACTGTAGTTTTTCGTTTTTATCTTGGCTGCTATTGAATAAAGCAAGATTAGAAAAGCATAATACTCGCCTCCATGTCTTTAATAAAATTAAGACTTTCCGTCATAAATTACTAGGAAAATCTACATTATTTCTAATGGGATTGGTCATTTTCACATTTGTGAAACAGTATTGGGATTCAATATGCCCAATCGGATGTGAAAAACTCGGAAAAGTCTTTGGGTTACTTACTTACTCTTAACATTAAAGTCAAGTGGTTCTCAGCGTGTGCAGTGCGCTCCATTGGGAGTTTAACAAAACGGAAATAAAACTACAGGATACATTCTGCGACGGAGCGAATAAAATTTGGGTGAAGTGTTCATCCATTTATAAAGCAAAAAGTTAATGTAAAAAAAAAAAACCTGTGACAGGCATACCACTTCTGGCCTGTTATGATGGTGCAGCATTTAATCCTGTTCTATGTTGAGTTGCACGGTGACAGGCACACCACTCCAGTGATTATTGTAGTCTGTAACATCAGCATTTGTTTAAATTACACCACAATGTTAGCACTTTTGGGTGGTTCAGTGCTACAAAGGGGTTTTGGAGTTTATTTAGTCGCACTTTTTACATGCTGATCTCTGTAACTGGAACACCTAGTGATTTTTTTTTGTGCCTTAACAACATTGGTTTGGTGGTTGTCATGCAGTACGTGAATCCTCCTCCACCTTTTTTAGAAACACCATGGGATCCAGCGACACAGTGGAAACAGTTGTATGATGCTTTTGAGACATATTTAGGAGTTATTGGTGAGGCTAGATTTAGGTCAGAGAGGAGAAAGTATCTGCTATTACACTCTATACGATTTGAAGGCAGATCCACTTTAAGCACCTTCCTGATGTTCAAGTAGGCAATGAGGAAGAGCTCGATGTTTACCAGGAGGCGATAAAAAAACTGGTCCAATGGTTTGATGTGCCACCAAGCCTAGTGGTGTCAAGACACAAGTTCTTCAAAAGAGAGCAAAAGACAAGTGAGTACGTGGATACATACATTTCGGTGCTACGTAAGTTGGGTGCTGAATGCCAGTTTGAAAACTTTGGGGGAACAGCTTATTGGAGATCAATGTATTTGTCACTGCATAGTTAAGACCATAAAACAAAAACTATTATCTATGGGTCATCCTTCCTTAGCTGATACCACCAGAATTGCAAAAAACATTGAGACATCCATCAAGTCAGCTACAGAATTTGAGGACAAAACAGCAGACCAAGTTAATGTAATACGTTCAAGGTATGACAAAGGAAAAATGAACAAAGCTGTGTCGCCAATGTTGGGTTCAACTAAACCTGAGCAACAAAGCTCTTTTTTAAACAATCTAATATTTGTTCTAGGTGTGGAAATCCAGTACCTCAAAAAGGCGGGAGAGTATGTTGAGCCAAGAATGTCCAATGTAGACTTGGTGCTAAAATTGGGCAAATGGCAAAAGTTTGCCAGAGTGTGAAAAGTAAAGGTACCAAGGTTTCAGCTGTGTCTGACGAATATGAGAATAGTGTTGATGACCTCATGTGGGAAGTACAAGATATGGTTTTAGTTGTAGGCGATGACATAGTGAAGAGTGGGAATCCAGAAGAGAGTGTTGAGCCTTATGTTTATGTTCAAGTTGGGGAAAAGCAAATACATCTTTTGGTTGATTCTGGAGCAAGAATCACAATGATTACTCAGGAGGTGTATCAACAGAATTGGTCTGATCGCTTATTGTCTCCACCAGATACATCTCCTGTCTCTTATAAAGGCAGCAAAATTGAACTCCAGGGATTTTTTTAGGAAACCATGATGTTTAAGGGAAGACTCATCTATGAGAAAATGTATGTAGCTGTCAAAGGGTTGAACATATTAGGATGGTTCCACCAGGGATTGTTCGATCTGGTTCTGTGCCCAGGCACAAAGGAACAAGTAACGGTGATTAGAGACACCTGTGATATTTAAGGGTTGTTGAAAGACTTAAGGACATAATAAGACTTAAGGACAAAAAGATAAAAATACTGAAAATGTAGGCGGTGCTGGGTTACTGCTGGATGATGAATCGGCTTAGAAGAATGGGTACCTGGGCCCACTACGCCCCACAGATCCCATTACCAATTATGTTGGAACATGATAGTAGAGAAGGCCAGAGACAACTACAGATATAAGCAGAAAAAGAGCTGTCTCAGTTTGGAGATTTATTTGAGGGGTACACCTAAGCACTTTGAGGAATTGATGTAGAAAATACAAACTACCCGCTCAACACTTTCTGCTACATAATTCTCAAGTCAAAGCAATAAAAGTAATGTGAAGGAAAGGACCCTAGACACACAGAGGGTTTACAACGGATATGCAGACAAGTGCAGGGACAAAAGCAGTGGCCCTGCTATGTAGAGTTCTTATTTTTTTTCAAAATCTTTTTATTGAACAGTTGCTCAGTGTACATCAAGCATAACTGGTTCATCACTTGCATGAGAGGCATCATAGAGAAACAATTCACAGTACATTCAGAATGAAGATTAGAATAAATTGAGACGTTAACTGCATAGACAGTATTGGTCAGTACAGTAGGGCAGAATCCCATAAGTAACCCAGGTCTAACTCCTATGGTGTCATTTATCCTTTTGTTGGTGAGGGTCATTTTCCCCTGTAATTTCGTCAACTGTCCCAAACTTTCTCCCATTTCTTCGGGCAACCCCGAATCTGGTATACCGCATGTTCGGTCTTTTGGCACCAATCTAGATCGTCTTCCCAATCAACAATTCATGGTGACCCACTTGCCCTCCAGGCCCATGCTATGTTTCGCTTAGCTATCTCCGAGACCAGTGCAAGTCATATCTTTTGATATTTGGGCCACCCCTCTTCACCAGTGATGCACAGAATTTGCCATCTAGCCTCCAATTGCACATGGAGTCCGGTGACTAGGGTCATTATTTGTTTTACTCATTCCAGTAGGATTGAATTTCCAGACATTCCCAAAGTATGTGGAAAAAAGAACAACCCATACTGCAACTCCTGGCACATAAGACATTATTGCACCTTCCCATGCGGTGTAAAAGTGCTCTAGAATAGTATGATCTATGGAGTATGCGTAGCTGAATCAAATGGAAGCAGGCACATATAGCCATCTCTCTGGGGCTCTGTATTGCCTCCACCCAGTCGTCCTTCTCTATAAACCCAATGTCTCCCTCCCATGCTTGCTGCAGCTTCTGCAGAGGGTCAGGGGAGTTATTTATTTATTTCTTGTAGGTCAACAAGACAGCCTTGTCCGTCAAGGGGTCCATGAGGATCCGATCTTCCAAAGGTGATGAGACAAACCACCAGAGAGGGGTAGGTGACCCCAATGTGGCTAAATGGGAATCTGAGGTGAAAAGGTGGTCTGAGTACAAGAGCTTATAAAGCTATAAATGTGAAGGCCAGAATGGAACACAGATTTAGCAAGGGCTTGACAAATGCACAGCAGAAGAAAACCATGAGCAATAAAAATACTGACACAGCACATAACATCAGAAAGTGAAACCTTAATAACAGCTGTAACGTCCGAGTAAGGAATAAGGAAAGAAATCAACTCTAGTAACAGAGAGGTAAGAGGAACCCTTCCACAGCAATCCTCCTCCTTCCCGTTCTTCATTGCTTCTTCTCCTCCCTGCTTCTTTCCCTTTCCCACCTGCCATTTTTCTGGGGACGAGTCCAATGATAGGCTACATTGACAGCACAATAGGCCTGACCATACCAATGGTACTGGAATCATTTTCAGAGGGTGAGGTGAGGGAGGCAGGTGCTGTCATCAATGTTACTCAGTGAGGTCGTAGTGCGTCGCACACCAAACAAGTGTACCAAAGTTATTCAGCAAGAGAGTGATAAGGGAGTAGTATGAAGCTGGTGATGCATTTTGGAGCACCCAATCACAAATATATTACTACAGGATGGTATGGAAGTGCATTGTCATATACAGACAGCACACTTAACGTTGGAATCGCCACTACATTTTAACAAATGTACAGAGTTACTTATAAAATGATATATCAGCGCAAATGATAATGTGTTGAAATTGAGTTTGTGAATATTTATTATTTGTGCATCACCAAGTAGTGTCTTGATTTGTTTTGATTTAATTAAAATCTTTGTTTCTATCACACTTCAGAATTACAAAAAACATGCTTTATGTTTGCTTTCTTTACTGCTGATATATTCTAAAATATATGTGAAGTTCATTTACAGGTATTTAGATTTTGTTGTATGTTAGAAAAAAATGACATTCTACTGCCTTTCCTTTCACACTTCCTGTCTGCAGCAAGAGTGTCACATATTTCACTTTACAAAATCCTCTGACTTTACAGTCAGAGAAGATAAACACCAATCTCCATGTTAAAAGAATATGCAGCAGTTTTGTCACAAGACAGAGCCTGACATTTGATCTCTGTCTTTGAACTCAACAAATGAGACAACATTTTAAAAATGCATTTTTATTGCTCATTCAACTTTTGAAGTCCACCATGGTTATTTAGACGGATGTGGTGCACCTCCCACCCCCACCCTCACCCTCACTTAAGTTGCTTATGGACGATATACCCTAATTGATAGTTAAAGTGGTTATGTTAAACTGATACTGTAACACTACAAGGCAATAAGACTAGAGATGAAGTAGTTGTAGTGTAAAGCAGTGAGCACAGATGAAGCAAATAGAACAAATGGAAATATATCAAATGCTAAATATTCGCACAATGGTTTTGTGAATTTATGATCTACAATTCCTGGTACAAAACAAAATATGGTTTTAATAAATAAGTTTTGGGCATTTGAAACTACTTTCTGGGGAGAAAAACACACTTCACAAAGTTTATAAATACTGACTTTAGCTCCTTGGGTGAAACTACAAATTGCTATGCGGCTAGTATGAAGACTTGTTGCTGTGAAGTGCTGGGCAACAGCTCAAAACATAAAACTCTCAGGAGAATCCATGGTAGACACTAGAGTATGAAGCAAACAACAGACAATACAGTCCTGAGAGTTAAGTAATGCATTCATTAGTTGTTTGAACTTGAACTCTAACACTGGGACACCGTTATCCAGTGCCCAGTGTATGTGCTCTGAGCCTTGAAACAAGCTGAAATTGGCTTAAAACCGGATTGGCCATAGTATGTGGTGGGGAAGTACACTTATGAAATGGAAAGTTAAATAGCACTTGTGGACTTCAGCACCTATTGTGTCATCCACTACAGTGGCAGTGAAAACATGGCTTCAGGCAGAGTATAGCACCAGCTTGAACCCTTTTGCCTAGACCTGTAAAAATCACCCTTTTGATAGGTACGAAAACTGGTTTTAAATATTAAATAAGTCCAGGGACGGCTCCTCTGCTAAGGCGGAGGAGCGTTTCCCCACTGCTCTTTGAGCATGTGAAAAAGGAAAAATAAAATGATAATAACGCATTGTTATTATCATTTTATTTTTCCGTCCTTGATCAGTTGGTTAGGGGGGGGCAGGAGTGGTGGCACTCTGTAAGTGCGCATGACGGTTTGGCTGGCCGTCTTGGGCTGGTCAAACAGTCATGCGCACTTTGCATGTTCTCCACCCAGGCTTTATTACAGCCTGGGTGTAGAACATACCCAGGCTCCCAGTCCCTCTCTGAGTACCGCACCACGGTGCTCAGACCAATCACAATGTTGCTATCAGCAGCGTCGTAATTGGCCAGAGGAGTCTGGAAGCCTAGGTGCTTCCTGTTCCTGCTTCCTGCCCTGGAGTCCTGGAAGCGGGCGAAGAGGACCGAGAGGCACACAGGTACATGATTTTTTTCTTTTCATTCCCTCCCCCATGCCCTCCCCGTGACCTGCCCCCCCACCACTGTTAAGTAACAGCCTGTTGTGTCTGCTGCTCGGCCGGTGTGTCTGTGGTGTTGAGTGTTGGTGTGTGGTAGTGCTGCGGGGTGTTGGATGTGGGAAAGTCGGTTGGGGGATGGGCTGGGCGGCGGGTGGGCTGCTCCTTGTGGGGTTCCTTATTACATCTTGGATCTTAACATCTCAATAAAGCAACTTACTTTTTCTACACTTGGACTACCGGATATCATCATTTGATTACAACACAGCCGCTACGGAATGTCACCCCCTAAGCGCACCTTGCTGCCCACAAGGTAGTATGCCTAATATTTATGGCATATGCATATGACAGATGCAACATTAGAAACTGCATGTTCCCCCAGTAATTAGGCACACACAACATTGTCACTTGTCATTGTAACTGGCACATAAGGAAAGTCAAAGTATAGATCAGGCACTTTAATCTATAACTGTTGTCCTGTATCAGCTAGAGACTCCATTCAAATATTTATTTTTATATTTAATAAAAGTCCAGCTGAACAGTAAAGTCTGATTTTCTTAGCTAAATGGGAAATGTAACTTTTAGGAAGTTACATTTACCCTGCCTGAAGCTGCTGGATCAAAGATCAAAGGCACAAATATGGTGACATGCACTTAGAGATGCTGCAACATGCACCTCCAGACAACAAATAGCATCAGATTTCACGCGAAACATACAGATCCAGTCAGCCTTGGTGTGGAACAGACACAACCATCACACGCCTTTTGGCTTCTGCAAAAGGTTCAGATTTCCCCGATGTTTTTTATTATTAAAATTGCAAATCTTCATGTTCAGACGACGCCGTTCATGCAATTAATTCACCAGTCAGTGGCCAGCTTATGCATGGACTGAATTAGGAATGAAAGAGGTGTTAAAACTGCTAACAGAGCTTAAACAATGGCCTGGGAGTGGGGAGGTGTTTTCTTCCGTTGGCAGGAAGACCAGTTGGGCTGGGCCTAGTAATTAAATAACTTAAAGAGGTCTGTCCTGTCACAAGTAAATGGTAGGTGACACTTGGAAAGCCTCAGCTTTTGCCCTCCCAATCAGGCTGGCACAAAGCCAAATGGGAGTAAAGATATCCCCAGAGCCCAGTTTGAGTGACCACAGAGGAGGGGACTGCTCATTACTATGACCACACATCTGGAAGAGCACACAGGCTCTGAACAAGGGGAGAAGTGTTTCCCTGTTTTGAATTTTGAGAGGGGGCACTGTGGGATTGTTTGCAGCAAGGCAAACATGAAATACTGAAAAAGTGGGTAGGAATGCCCCAGGGAACTTTTACCCCATTGGTTTGGCTGACCTCCCGTGTGGGCTGCAGGTACAGAATAAGCTGCAAGAGGCCTTTACCTCATAATGCCCAGTTGACCAGTGAGAATGGACCTGCACCGGACTTTGCAGTTGGCCTCTGCCTGACACCCTGAGAATCTCTAAGGGCCAAATTACGAATGTGGCGGTCCGAGGACCGTCAGACCCATGGTGGCATAGAGGTGGAGGTCCAGCCACCCCATTACGAGTTTGACATTCAGAGCACCCTGAGACAGCTGCTGCCAGGAAACCGCTGTTCCCTGGCGGTGGCGCAGCAGTCAGAGGCTGCAATATGCTTGGCGGAACCGCTGTGGTCCCGCCAAGCATATTACGAGTTTCCTCTCCGCCTGCAGTGACATGGAGGTTTCTGCTCGATGTCAATCCTGGTAGAGAGGAAACAAAGGGGGCCCTAGAGGGCCCCCTATGCCTCCTCAGCTTGTGCATGCACACAGGGGGGCATAACATGTGCCCCCCTGTGTGCATGCACAAGAATTCCTGCACGGCATGGACTTTTCAGTCCATACCATGAGGCATTCCCATTGTGGTGCCTTTTTCAAAGGCACCACGGTCTTTGAAAGAGGCATCGCCCTGGGCATGCCACACCGCCCACCCGCAAGACTACAAATAACTTGTAATCTGGCAGGCGGGCGGCGAAGAATCTTGGCAGTGTAGGGGCATGGCGGTGGAGTATCGGCCACCCCCGCACCACCAAAACCCGTAATTGGCCCCTAAGTGTGCTCCACTGAGGTCCTGGGAGCCTTCATAGTCTACTCCCTCCTCTGGTTGTTAGGGCACCAAAAAAAGTTTGGAAATTGTCCAAACGTTTCCTCTAGAGATTCAAGGGGAGCTGCAGGAAAAAGTATTCGATCAGCAGTCCCACGCGTCAGATTGCACTTCATCTTTGTCCAACTCAAGGCTCCCAGCACCTCTGAAAAAATTGCTAAGTACCATTCTTTGATGGGACTTGAAACATTTCAGCGAAAAATGTGCAAAGCTCCAGCAGGCTCAAAATACTTCAAGTACCTGGCCTACGGTTCCAAAACGGTGACTACAATTTCAGCAGCGGCCGCTCAAGGAGGATTTTTCTTCTCAAAAAGTGACAAAGTACCTTTCTGTGTTGTGACTTTTTGGCTTCCAGACTTTCACAGAGACTAATCCACTTGGTGTATTTGACCAGCGCTCTATTGCGGTTGGACTTTGATTGCCCCTAAGTCCTGTTCCACCACTTTCATAGATCATCAATGGTGCTTTGTGCTTTTTGACGCTATTTTTACTTAAAACTTTAAAAATTTATATCCCCAGATCCTCTTCTGGGATTTTGGTAGCTTTGGTCTAATTTGACTCATAAAAATTCTCTTTATTTTAAAACTTGCTGTGAAGTTTTATTGTGTTTTGTGTGACTTTTTCTACTATGGATGCACAGAGTAAATATTTCATACACTGCCTTTGATTTAAGGCAGACTACTTTGTTATATATTAGCAAGAATTGAGCACAGATGTATTTAATTTGAGTTAAATCTAGCAGGTGGTGACCTTATCCTTTGAGGTGGACACTTGTCCACACTAAATAATATTCTACTTTACTATAGTGGTTGGTGCACAAAAACACAATCAAGCATGCCTTGCCTTATTGAGTGGACAGAGTCTGAGAGAGGACAGTAATTACAGCAGTCAGAACTCAGAGGCTTTTGTGTAAGCAGAATTTTCTGATCATAATCTTGACCCATGCAGTTCACGGGATGGATGATCAAGCTATCAGAACAATAAGGCATATGCAATTCTAGTATGAGTTTTGAAGTTCAGTGCACGTTTTACTGTAAGAGAATAAATCTAGTCAGCACATAATTCATTGAGGAGTTCTAAAGGTTGGCAAGTAGGAGATTTCCATAATTGAGATCACCAAACTAGATCTATGCCTTCAAGACACGTTGGTTCAGTCAAAATATTTCATTTAACCAGCACATATATTCTGAAAGTAGCCACTTTTATTCACTTCAATTGAATTAATTCAGCTATAGGGGCCACCTTCTGCATAGTGTGTATGTGCCTGTAAGTGCAGAGTACTGAATGAATGTAAGAGCAGCAATGTGTTGCAGAATCCAGGTTGAGACAGATTCATGGAGTCTTTGGAGGAGGCAGAGCATTGTATCTCCTTCAGGCAAGGACAATGAGGTTAGTGGTTATCATTGAGCATGACATATATGCCCGCTTCATACTTATTGGTGCATCTTTCATGAGCCTAGATGTAAATTAAGACTGGAAATTTCCAGAGTAGTTTGTTCGTTCAACTTCACTGAGTTTACTTGGAGCAAGGGGTTTGTTGTGCAGGCATCATTCTGAGGATTTTGCACTGCCAAGCCCAGCTTGGTTTGTAGGGTAGAGCCATTACCCACTTGAAAGGGCCAATTGGAGTGGGTCTGTCTCCAGAAGAAAGGACCAGACCACTTATGGGCCAAAAGGCTGGATGGAGTGGCACAAAACCTGGTCCTGCTGCATGCATGTAGATTTCCTACAGCTCACATTGTTAGGAGCATAGCTTCATGAGATGCAGAGAGGCAGTGTGTGTGGAAAGGAGTCACTGGACCCGGCCTTGATGCTTCTTTAAGTAGATAGTAAGTGGCTGCAAGTTAGCACTGCAGCACTACTGATCAAGATAACCGAGTTCAGGGCCCATTCACTGCTGACTCGGAGCAAGGCCTGTTTAAAAAGACTTACAATATTTCATGACTTTGTTAACAGTTCTTTTTTTGCCCTGGTGTGACAGTGATGCATGTAAATATCCTACTAGCATGTAAATATCCTACTAGAGTGTGGTGCCCAGTAATCTGTGAATCAGTGTATCCTGTACAGGTTATTGTCTCAGCAATCCACTGGACAAGGTATTACGCCGAATGGTAGAAATTAACACATAGGTGGGGAAAGCAGGACTAGACTAACATATCTGAAAGCAATGATTTTTAAAAGGAAATATCAGATCTACAAAAGTTGCATCCCATTGGAGTTATAGACTTACGAGCTATTGGTTTGGGGGGGGGACTACATAGTGATTTAATAGTGTGATAAGGCATTTGGCCAATCCAGAGGAACATTGAGGTGCAGAGGAAGGAAAGGTAGAACTACTGAAATAGGGATCTGTATTATAGTTGTAAGCACCAATGACAATTGGTCAAGTGGATGACAGTGTATTCCTTGAGAGCACACCTCCAGAAGTTCACAGACAGATCAGTGAGAGTCCTGGGACCCAGTAAACAATGCATAGCTATAATATGAAGTGGCACATAAGAACTTAATCAGCGCTGGCAAAGCCAATACATTTTTATCATATATTTTGCGATATGTATGAGACAAGTCTTGGATTAGTCTTGCCCTAGACAGTGAAAGAGGTTGGATGATTGATGTGAAACTGGATCTCCACTTATGTGGGTACAGTGTTTTTAATCAAAACAAGGTATCCATACAGATGTTCCAGTGTGCATCATCACAAATTTGTTGACAATAGGAATCGAATGATTTGGGGAGTCACATTACAACTCAATGTGACTAGAATAAATAGCCTACAGCAATTGCGCCGGGAGATACAATGGAGTTCATCATTAATACTGCACCATGAGAAATACTGCATCTCTAAAACAATGTTCCTTGAGAAGCAATGTCCATTAAGAATGGTGAGCAATTACAAAAGGTTAAGCATATGTTCTGTGCCATTAAACCAATACCCAATATTTGACACTGGGATATGTATTTCATTCAGTCACACAATATTCCAAGAGTAGTTCATCACACCACAATGAATCTGCAAATGTGTTTCATAGCTATCATTAATGTCAGTAAAGTGACCTCCAAGATAAGGCAGTTAGAAGCACACTGTTATGAGAAAGAGGACCACTAATAAGTGAAAGAGAATGGCAGCCAGTAGGAGAGCTAACACAGGAGGCATAGTGACCGTGATTATGACACAGACAGGCCTTAGAGTGTGTATGAGAAACGATGAATATTTTAAGCTGAGTGGCCCAGGGACGGCTTGCTAATATGGCCCTCCAGGCTCTGCCCTCCTTACTTTTTCTACTACACCAACAGTGAATAATAAAATATTGTTCACTATTAGTATAGCAGAAAAATACCAACCTTGTCTAGCAGCAGTCTGAGCCAGGCACTGACATCCGTGCCAGGGCTGGTGCAGGCACAGGAAGGCACCTTCTTCAGCCATCAGAGAGACTGTCTGGGGCTGGTGAAGTCCCATTCCTGACCGCACCGGCTCCAGCTTCCAGATTGCCTGAATACTGAAGCAATGGTATCAGAGGAGCCGAAGTGGCACCTGCAAAGGTAGCTGAATGTAGTACAAAAATATATGAAATAAAATCTGTGTGTGCGCGTGCGACAGTATGTACGGGTGTGTGAGTGTGAGTTAGAATGATTGTTGTGTGAGTGAAAGTGTGAGCACGTGAGTGTGACTGTGTGAGCACGAGTGTGACAGTGTGTGAGATTTGAGTGAGAGGGAATGTAAGCATTTGAGTAAGACAGTGTGAGCATGAGAGATAGCGAGTGGCAGTAGAAGAGAAAGTGAATGAAACAGTGATACAGCGAGTGAGACAGTATGCAAAACAGTGAGAGTGTCAGAGTGGTGAATGAGAGTGATTAGGAGTCATTGAGTGAGACAGTGTGAACATCTATGTGGTACAGTGTGTAAGACAGTGAGTGAGACAGTTTGACCATGTGAGTGTGACAGTGAGTGAGTGTGAAGAACACTGAGTGAGACTGGAAGACAGTAAGAGAGACAGTGAATGAGACAGTGTGAGCATGTCAGTCAGACTGAAACAGTGGCTGTCAGTCCTAAAGACAGTACATGAGAGAGCATGTGAATGTATTTTATGCTTGGAAGTCTGCCACTGGTACTGAAGTCCTGGAGGTAATTCTTGGCTTACAGCAGCACCCATGGTAGCATGCTGGTGCGGTCTTACTGGAGTTCATTTCTGGCATAAAGGACGGGGCAGCCATGGCAAATTGTAATTCCTGGCATACTGGAAGTAATTCTTTGTATATGGGGTTTTCATGGCATGGTGATGGCATATTGGGGATAATCATTGGCATAAGGGAGGACAACTATGACAAATGGGGGCTGGCAATTATGATAAAATGCTTGATATACTGGAGGTAATTTTGACATGGGTCACAGATGGTATATGGACGACATCAAAGACAAAATCCTGGCCTTGGCATATTGTAGTAATTCTTGCCATAAAGGGGGCACAGATGGCATAAGGAGGGCATCAATGACAAAATACTGGCCCTGACAAACTGGAGATAATTAATGAGATATGGTGGGCACCAATAACACCTTTTGGAAGAGGAAAAAAAACACCTCAAATTAAGAGCATCACGCTTCACTGACACTTCATTAAAGTTCTTTGAATATTTAATCATTATCTTTTTAAAATATATGGCTTATCATAAAATGTATGTTAAGATTGTGTTATAAGATCCACTATTTGACCCTATTTAAAAAAAAAAAATTTAATCTGTGGAAAACCCCTCTACCCAAACACCTTCCGGGCGCAAAACAAAATGGGCAATAGAATGAGGCTAAGACATCAATATTAGTTAATATTATTAGGAACTTTGAGTTCAGAAAAGATTTGGACCACTATTTGGTCCTTCAGGTAAGGATGGTTGAGTGGGTGGAGGT
Organism: Calotriton arnoldi; assembly: GCA_963921515.1. Taxonomy (NCBI): domain Eukaryota; kingdom Metazoa; phylum Chordata; class Amphibia; order Caudata; family Salamandridae; genus Calotriton; species Calotriton arnoldi. Next base: position 225,401 of record CAWUFW010015683.1, read on the forward strand.
TGACTTGGGTGTATGTCAGCATGTAAATTCAGAACATGGTGCTGATGAGTCCTGTGACCAAGGAAGTGAGAAAGACCGTCAATGTGTGTTATGTAAGCATCGAACTGATAAGACATTAAAAAGTACGAATATGAGTGATCAGCAATATTTTGAGGCAGAATAACAAGCAACATATTGATCATTATGGCTAATGATGTTGCAAGGCCCAGTGACACACAATATCAGGTTGGCTTTTCAATAGAAGGTAGGGTGAACAGCAATATTATGAAGTCTAATAGTCACCAATACATTAGGCAGAGTGACATAATACATTACAAAGCCACCAATTTTACAAAGCACAGTGACTCTCAATATATCATCAACATAATGATGTACAGAAACTAGCAAATCATTATGTAGACACTACAGAGTAGAGAAACCAGAAATAGTAGGTGGTTGCCCGCAATATATGTTAGGTAGTGATCAGTAACAATATGAAGCAGAGTGAACAATTATGGGCACATTGACAATCAGCAAACTATGTGTCAATCTAATAAGCGATATAGCACACACATTCCAACAATATTATGAGGCTGTGTGAACATTTTTATGAAGCTGGGTAACAATCAATATTAGGCCCAATGGTTCAAGTAGGCCACTTTCCAGCAACATAAGAGGTGGAATGGTCAGAAACATTAGTTAAATGGAGGACCAATGTATTGGACCGTGGTGAGTAACATTAGGAGGTGGACTGATAGTTGTGAGGTAGAGTGACCAGTAAAATTATGCGGCTACATGCTCTGCAGTTTTAATGAACACTAACATATAGCGAACAAAAAATATGACGAAGAGTGGCCAGTAAAATTATGAGGTAAAAAGAACACATGAACATCAGTATACTAGAGGAGCAAGCAATAAGATTGACAACAGAAACTTTAAACATTACACAGCATGACAAGAGAATAGATTGGATGCCATGAGGAGTAACATATGAGGGACAGAGAGATAAGGAGTAAAGGAACCAAAAGTATTTAAGACAACGTGAGTTTCAATACATGACGAGTGCTCAGAAACTTATTGGGAAAAGTGACAAACAGTCGCAGCTTGCATGACTCGTGTGTGTGGGTGTGGGGGGTGTGGTGGGGGTGTGGTGAGGGTGTGGTGGGGGTGTGGTGGGGGTTAAAAATAAATAAATAAAAACTTACCTTACCGGGTCCCGCAGCGCCTCCGCTCCTGGCCGGTCCCACGCTGCGTTTTCCTGCTGCAGGAAGCAGGCATCCTCCCTCCCCTCCCCTAAGCCACTCACAACGCTGCAATGGCAGCGTTGTGATTGGTGCGGACAGTGCCCAGCCGGGCGCCTGTAGGGAGGCCATTTTCTTTATGTAGGCTGCGTGCGCATGACTGATTTGGTCGGCCCCAGAGGACCGACCAAACAGTCAGGGCCCACAACAATGGGCAAGCCACTCCTCTCCGACCCGCCCACCCGTCTGCCCCTAACCAGGCATACCCTCCCACCCGCCCCCAACCAGGCATACCCTGCCTTCAGCTTTCTCGCAGCGCTAGAAGCAGAAACATAACATGCTATGTAAAATACCATTTTATGTTTCTGCTTCTCGCACTAAGAGAAAGCAGCGGGGCGACGCTCCTCTGCCCTAATGGAGGAGCCGCCCCTGGTGACAAATAACATATAAAGTAGGTAGAGTGTCAAGAAGTAGGTGATAGTTCTTCGTCTCCCATTGTATTATAAAGAGATTCTGACTGTCTAAGAAAGCAATATTGGAGATCCAGACCACTATCCACTGTTTCTTATGTCAAGCTCACGGACGCCTACCTTAGGTAGAGCTGCGTTATATTAAAAAAATGTGAAATAAAACAATACATAAATAGTGATCAAGTTTGATAGGCCTCCTCTTGTCTCCCATGGTAGTCACCTAACTTATTGCATTACGGTACAGTGGAAAAGTTTGTCTGTGAAATTCCCTTATTCAGTGGAATGAATGAAAGGTGCCAGACAAAGTACCAAAGCAGGGAGAGGACAGAAGGGCAAAAGAGTAATAAAATAAACTGAAGTGTTCGACAGGCTGGAAATCATATTTTTTGTATAAGCGGCAGGTCCTGGAGATCTACCATTGACATTTTCTCTGGTTTTGAGGGCTGAAAGGCACAGGCATGAGGGCAGGCAAGGACCATAATTGCTGCCAATTGGATTCTTTTTATAGGAAGGCCACAGTGGGCCCGGATTGTATCTTCTTGGAGTAGGAAGTTGTTTGATACACTGTAAGAGATTGGTTATGGAGGGTAAGGGGGCTCAAGAAAAAAAGCAAATGTTAAAGGACTTCTTATTCAGTGCTGTAGCTGTTGACCACTGTCCTTCACTAACCTGTCTGAGGGTGGGAAGGCCACTGGGGCACATGAAGATCAGGGACAATGTTACTTCAGAGTATTTTGATTTCCCTGGTTTCTCACAGATTGTATCTGGTATGCGTATTTCACAAATGTTTTGAACATTTTGAAAATCCCCAGCATACTTTGACCATTTTCAAAATTGTCTGTAGGTTTTTGCCTAAATTTCCAGGCAGAGCAAAAGCCTGCTAAAGCATCAGAATATAAAGAGTTATGACCTTGGCCAAGAAGACTAGCCCATGGTAGCAGCCATAACCACAGGCTAGCAATGCGGCTGGCACGGTGAACTGCAGCTCCACTGTGCTACTCAGCCTGTACAAGGAATTTGCCAAACTGCATTCACTCTTGTGACCCAGTGGTGGTGATCATTTATCCCCTATGGCTGACTGACTTTTGGACTCTTAAGGTGTCAAGCTCACAAAGGTCGCAGGAGGCAAGGTGGAGACCGGTGCAAACATCCAAAGACATGGACAGACGGACGGAATAGCTGAGGAGATATGTTGATGCGTTAGGAAGAGACCCTGAATATTTCAATTATCATACTACCTAAACATTCTGGATGTGAACAGCAAGTGTGATTTGACTAGACATTATGTTCCTGGCAAATAAAAACTGGGTGTGATATCACCTGGATCCTGGCATTTACAACAGATCATTGGCTCTTTACACAAATATAAGTCTATATACAGAAGGAGGTCACAATAATTTAACCCAAATACCAAACGGCTTATCTCCGCCGACCCAGTACCATAGGATACAACAAATGAATGACCGTAACTGGTGCTTCTCCAGGAATAGACATAAATATTGAATCTTTTTTAGGAAGCACCACAAAGAATCAACAAGTAGAGACTTTTCACATAAGTCTGTTATTGAATTAATCCAAACGGAAGTTTTGTTAAGTTGTCAATTATTCTTCCAATTTCACTGATATAAAAAACTTTATCAAACATGTCTATCAAGTTGTATAGCACTTCCTACGTGCTAAAAACACACAAAAAAACATAAACAAAAGAAGAAAAATAAAGATCGAATATATGCACATGCTTAGACAATAATTATGTCAATTACATAACTTCCTGTATTTGAGTAAATCCATGTTATAACTTCCTGCATATATCAATAAGAATCTGTTAAAAACATATTAGAGAGATATAGTGCCTTTTTTGTAATAAAAGTTATGGTCCACACCTGCGGACAGTGCTTAAAATGAACATATAGGCTTTTTGGTACTCTTGTTGCCAGAGTACCCGTTTGCTAATGAGAAGTGCCAGTACTCTCCCGTTAAAAGTATTGAACCTCCTGCTGAGAAGTGCAGGTATTGTCCGAGTCAAATTAAAGAAGGGAAGGTACTCACTCCTGCCCATTTATAACACTGCATGGGGGAAGTGACACCAGTTATGGTATAGTAGGTACGTAGGATAAGGCGATTGGCAGGGCCCCCTCAAAAAGAAATGAACCATAAGTCACCAGGAGCTCCTGAAAACTGCTCCTCAGCCTCGCAGCACTCCTCTACCTCTCTCGTCGTAGGGATAATATGCTCCCTCAAAAAGAAAGGACTCCATGGGTACAGTAACAACACCCTAGGTAGGAAAGTGTGGAAGTAATCGGCAGCATCTCCAGCACTGGGCCCACCCACAATACATTTTTCAGAAGGAACACATATTCATAAATATCTTCATTCAGGGGAAAGCTGGAGGTACTGAAAGATACATTTACTCTCGGTGTTTGAACAAGAGTGGCAATAAAACGAAATTGCAGTAAAGCAATTCAACAACGCTTGGAAAAGACAAAGTAGTATAAGCAGTGGTCAGTGCATAGGAAAATGAAGATGCTAAACTAACCCGCTGGTTTCTACGTGCTATTCCATTCTTTAAAAATCATGAAAGCTCTTCAAACTTCAAAAAATCTAAATCCTTTACTATGCTGCTGCTTACAGTCATAGCAGAACATGGCTACTGCTGACCTGAAGTAGACTAGATGTTCGTTTCCTCCACGTAAAGCAAACCTCTGACGTTTGCACAGAGTAAGAGCATTCAATATGACGAACTGAGAAATACATCCCTACTACCACTTCAATTTCGGAGGCTTTTGTGAAGTAAAGCAGGTGCTAGAGCCCAACAAGATCTTTGCTAATCTTGGAGCAGTCAACGTGTGAATCAGCCACACAGAGAACAAGCATTGGCAAAGCCAATAAGTCTGGTGTTAGCTGCCAGTCTTTTGACAATCTCAATGCCTGTTTTTTTTTTTTGTTTTTGTTTTGTATTGTTTTTGCAAATGGTTATTTTTGGGGACGCTGCTGAGCCCTCAAAAATCTTTTTTTTAAATGGCTAAAAGCAAAACTATACTTTTGGTGTCAAAAAGCACATGTTGCCACGGTAGTCCCTGGCACTGAAAAGAATTACTTTGTGTTTGGATGTGCTTCTTTTGAAAGGGCAGAATGCCATCGCTCACAGTGAAGTTATCCAATGGCTTAAGTGAGCCGACCATTACCCCATGCTGTATGCTGTAGAGGGAAGAATGTGAATTACACAATAACAGACCAATGGATGAAGAAGGCGCTCTGTAACCTCTTATAAGTAAGTATATTATAATGTGAAAAGTGGCACAATGTCATGCTGTTCATGTATACTGTACATTATCAGGTGTTTTTATTGGTTCTTGTTGTTTAAAGAAATAAAACCTATAAAAAAAAGAGTTGTTAAAAAAGTGTTTTAGTAAAATCAAAAGGTCTTGGCTAACGCCAGACCTAAAAAAGTGGACTTACAGAAGAAACTGAGGCACTAGACTTGACCAGGCAAGGTACACATCAAGGTAGGTCATAATAACGGTACAGAGGTTGTGGTCAACTGGATGTTACTTGTATTAAAGGAGTCTTCAGGGCATCCTAAAATACCATTCTGGAAGTGCATCCAACATCCTCCAGGAAGGAACCGATGAATCTAGGACCCGCACCTGAAAGTTCTGCTACCACAATAATAAATCACAAAGTCTGCGATTGAGCGGTAGGTCTCCAGAATGCTAAAATGTACTCACTGAACCATAGTACACATATTCCAATGTATACTATTTTTAGAACATGTTGAGATAATTAGGATGTTTTCTTTGTAATTAAGGCTTGGCTTAAGCATTTAAACTACATTTCTGCAATCCTTACAGTGTGCCACCCGAACCCGCATTTTGGTGCAAGATTAAATAAAACATGGGAAATATAAACAGGAAATAAATCGTTGATATGGTTTACCTTAACGTTTTTTACATTAATTTTTCAGAAATTGATCAGTGTTACCTGCCAGTAAAGTTAAGGGCATGAGTATAGGGAAGGGTACCCATATCAATATCTGTTTTTAATTACAAACGGGTCTGAGACCCCGCGGGACCGGGCCCCATTAAAACTCTAATTACAGGTTGAAACGTATCCCTATGAATGATGGTTTTGAAAATACTGCTATTTGTTGAATAAAAGCTGCCACGCGTGATTATGTAGGTAATGCTCAGCTCCTACAATATACTCACTTAAGGTATCACTATTTTTTGTTATCTACTGTACGCTTTATGGCAAATGTAGCAATGGATGGCGATCCACACTTACAGTCTGTGTCATCACCAAGGTGAGTGATTGTTGACACAGATATCTGTCAAAGTGTTCATTGTCCAGATGAACTGACACAATATGGTGAGATTTAGTTAAAGTCATGGCCACCATCTGACTGGAGGCGAAGAAGTGTAAAACAAAGAAAAAACAAACAATGTAGCAGGACTTTTCTATCTACGTACCCAAGATCTGCAACAACATTTGCATATCCATAATGACGGTCTAAAAGTTGCTCTAATTTAGGAAAGAGTTGAAGACACAGCTCTTTAAAGAACACTGCAACAGAATACAGTAAACATCCAATATCCAGCTACCTCAGTCATCACTCGTTGACGTTATGCTTGCCTTTGACCCAGTTCAGAGCTTCACTGCCTTTCTGGCTGTGTGCCCACTACAGATACTATATACATAGATACATATATTGGCTAAGCAGTGTGACAAATCCAAGGAGATGATAACATGAATCTAAGGATGGAAACAGACAGCTCCAGACACCAAAATTCGGGATACTATGAAACCACCGCATACAGCACTAATAAGCTACATTGTAGTAGACTGTTCTGCTGCGGTTATCATAGCTAGAGATGGATACAATACTTTAGAAGACAATTCTGGAGGAATATTAACAAAATAACAAACTAACAATGTATTAAATACTACGAAGGTATCTAGATTCTTGAAGAAGCAGTTTCTGTGCTGAATAATTGGGGCGCCTATTTGTTTGTGCTGCTCCAGCTCAGTGGCTCATGACATCGTCGACAATAGGGCCTCTTGTCCACTATGAGACCACATGTATTTTCTCTCTGGCAGAGTGTCAGTCATTATGAAGGGACAAGAGACTGTAAATTATATAGAATGCTTAAGCTAGTCAATACCTTCCCACCTTGTAGAACTCCATTGGCTCCCCCCACAGAAGCAAATTTTTTTTTTTAGGTCGAGTCTATAGCGGCAGCGCGCATGCGCTGCTCGCTTTGCAAGGCATGCAGTATTCAGTATGGAGTGGAAGCTCCGTGGAAGCTCCGCCCACTCTCCACCCATCTTTTTCATTGGCTTAGTTCCTAAATGCTGCTTTCCGATTGGTTTTAGGCTTGTTAGTCCCTCCTTATGTCTAGCATGTCGTCATTTGTATCCTTCCATGGCTACTGGCCCCTTTACTTTGAGTGTTGCACAGTATGTTTTATTTATACTGTGAGCACTATTTTCTTCCTGTGCCTCCCCCTCCCGCAGTCCCTGCCTTCTCGTCCCCCCCCCACTCCCGTTGTTCGTGCCTTCTCGCCCGCACTCCCGTTTGCAATGTAATAGGTCTTGCGTAAATGCGAGTCCTATTGCATTGCAAATGCTTGTTTTATATTTGATAATATGTTTTTTTTATAGCTTTTGAGGTCACGAAAAGCTTACTCTTTAAGGCATCCTCTGCATTTACTGTGGCGAAGCTAGGTTCCTTGGTCCTAAATGTTTGCATTATCAGTCCCGTTTGCACAGCTTTGACTGAGGTACTTTGGCAAGCCTTGGCATGCTAATAAAATACCCGGCTTTGAATTGTAGTCCATTCTACCTGCCATATGGTGAGTGTGTAGGCACCGAGTTTCCTCAATGGCCGGGCGTACTGCAGCACGTGACTTGGTCTCCTAGGAAACGAGTCTGTAAACACACCGAGCTCAGGCATCCAGCACTAACAGCAAAGACTGACAAGAGGCGAGAGGCCGGCGTTTCACAAGTCTGTCTTACAGCTACCTCGGCTGCTGTACATACACTCAACTTGCAAAGGTAAAAACTCAATCTGCTTCTATTCGTCCCATAACCAATTGACCCCATGTTATGCATGACTCAGCCCGTCCAGACATGTTGCACATCAGCACGTTGCATTCTGGGACTTGTATTTTCAGTTGTAGCACTGCAATATGAGCTATGGTCATATGCACAGTCCTGCCGGCCAAAATACAGGAATTGCTATAGGAGTTACACAGGGTCTTCACGGCCACCTGACAGATGTGGAGATTGACTAACACGTAGCTTTCACTCTTCCTCACGCCGGGTGAGTTCTTTTTCAGCTAGTTCAGTTCTCGTACTTGTAGTCCTGCACGTGCAATAGGAGAATTACATTTAAAAGATCCAGATGCGTAGATATCAAGTCTCTGACAACTTGGAGCTCTCAGCCCTCTCTTAAAAACATACAGCAACATTTACGTGGATTATTGAAAATTGACTGACAATTTTTATTTTGGGCGTGAATTTTGTTACATTGAATGAATGAATGAATGTCGGGATTTCTAAAGCGCACGGCTACTCTGAGGAGTGTCCCGGCGCTGTTTTAAAAAGTAAGAGAGTGCGAAGGGACAGGATTAGAGACAGAGTGAAAAAGCCATGTTTTTGGTTTCATACAATTCACTCTGCAGGTTATGCATGTTGTGACAGCTTTGGTAATGGATCTATCTTCCTTCGTGCTGAATTTATACTGATGTCGATAATTATGTGTGTGTTATAATAGTTGGGGAGATCTAAGGGTGTCACCTCCCTCCATGTCGCCAGAACAACGTTTCCAGTACAGGGCTTTTATTTTGCAACTTAATGTGGTTTGTGAGCTGCAGTTTTCGCTGACCCGGTCGGTCTAACTAACGCATGTAATGAAATGATTTGGAAAAAGAAAACAGTCCCTCAAATTGTCTGATCCCATGCTAATGTCGCTTATTCACTCAAGATTTTTATTTTGCATTGTTGTACTTTTAATCCTGACTCATTGATGGGCTAAATTATATTTTGTTGATTTTATGTCAATGTAATTTTGCTGTCAATTTCTAAATATGTTATTATGGAGTATTTTTTTCTTAAAATGTGTATGGTGCAAGTTTCCCCTCCCCCCCAACACGAACCATTCACCCTCTCATATAGTGCATGCACTTGCTAATCTATCCCCCCCAAACAGGAATGAACTTACATGCCTGAGTCAATATTTGCTGAGAAGCTTGGAGTGTGTGTGTGGGGCTGGAGGATGCCAGGATAAATCAATTCATTAGCAAGGCATAACTGTGAGCAAATTGGTGCTTCCATCTGGATGTCTGCATTCTGGAACCATACACATACTTTAAAAACAAATCTCACCTTTAGTTTGTGCCATGCTCAGGCCTTCTTTATCACCAGATTCTCACTAGCGCAGCGTTCCCAAGGCGGTCCAGACTGAGTTGCCGTTTACCAGCATGACCAGCACAGCATCAAGAATACGTCATCTGTTAATGCAGACATCATTCCTTCCTGTTATGTTATATTGATTTGCATATTGCACTAATCACCCGAGAGGGTATCCAGGCACTTGTTCGATCTGGGCAGGGCTTCCGGCGTTTTCCCGGCTTTGTGCTTGGCATGGTTACAACAGGGATCGAGGTATGTTCCCTCTTATGACAATTCCTTTATGGGATGTTTGAGAGAGGCATGTATGGTCTAGGGATGTGTGACCACTGAATGATCATTGAACAATCACACAATTTAGTTGGAATGCTTAATTGAAGATATTTTGATGATTTGGACTGGTTTCACTAAAGAACTAAAATCATATGTCAACTGACAATCAACACAATATTCACTTCACTGCAGGCCAGATTGACCAATCAATTCACTTGGTGGACATAAGTAGTATAAGCGGATAGCTTATTTTGTAGCTGATATAACAGAGTAGAAATAAGAATTTCCCATAAAAATATGTCCTGCAGCTGTGTGCTTCATGTGGCAAGTTCACACCTGTCATTCCATTTTAATTCAATACCACATGGGGAAAGGACTAGACTTCTCAGGAATTGCATTGGATATAAGCGCAATATACTTATTAAGACAAGAATAAGAATATCCCAAATAAATAGATCTTCTTTACAGACCCCGAAGAAATCGGATAATTCTAAAGTAAAATTCAAACTAGGCTTTATCACAGAATACAATTATGACAGTTTTAAACTATGAGAAGTATTTTTATAAATATTGGCACATGAAGAAAGATGACCGAGAACTCATGGAACATATAGCCTACATGCCACAAATCACAACTATAAGAAATTATGCTAGTCCAAGCAATCTGTCACTGATTCGATGTATCGATTTGAACAGTAGAGGTTTCAGCACCCAGGCTAATGTGCTGCATAGCTAAATACATATAAGATCCCAAAGGCGAGACCGATTGCATTGCAAATGCTTGTTTTTAAAAACTCTGTGTCTGGCATTTCAGTCTTTAACCAACACAGGTCCTCTTTTTATGCCACATAGTCAAGTCCTACACCTCGACCAGATCGGTCATTCAGAATTTGGCAAAAATTCAAAGATTTCGAAAAGCAAGGTAAGGTGGCTGTTCCTTTGTATATCTTGCCCCCAAGGTCTGGAACTCATTACCCCTTCATATTGGACTCTCTCTAAACAAATGCAGCTGTCATTATAGGGCCTTCCAGCGGTGGGAAGCCTCCAGGGGTAGCCATGCACTTTATAAACCAATACATTACAAATTACAGAGGCAGTTTGCTCAGATGGACTGCTCCCAATCTAGATGCCTCCTCGTATAATGTTGGTGCCTACGGGTTTCGTCAGCACCCATATCATTTAACAGTGCTCATCTCAAACTTAACCTGTTCAAAAAAAGCAGTTCTCATAGATGCTCCAGTGACCCCCTAAGTTTGGCCAATCTTGGTCATCACCCCTTTCTTCACTTGTCACTGCTTGCCTTGTTAAAAGCCCTAGAATTCACTGGTCATTTATGCCTTAACTTTCGACTACATTTCAAATACAGTTTTTCTCATCCGTATTCCAGCTTCGCTGGTGGAGGAAAATATAACCTCGGAAGAATGCGTCTGATTTTCGCATAAGCAATTTAGCTCTAGTTTCTTCTAGACGTGAGAGATGGAATGGCATCTTCTCTGATTTAAATGCTTTAACTTTTACACCAAAGAAGGCGGTTCTTCTCTCAAGAGTTTAACCGATTTTGGCCTCAGATAAATATGAACACAAAATTTCCATTTTTATTTAGTTACTCTGCACTTTTCTGCATGGTTTAAAGTTAGATGCGGTCCTTGCGCTGACATAATAACTTCGGGGCATATCTACAAGGCCCCGCGATATAATTATCGCCGCTTTAGCGTCCGTTTTCGGGCGAAAAGCGGCGATAATTTTATCGCATTATCATCAAGGACACGCTAGCGCGTGATTCCTTGAGTTAGGGCCCGTTTTCACACGCCTCGCATCGATAATGAGATGCAAAGGAGGCGTGGCTGTGAAAACAACATGGGATAATATCGCGAAGGCAGCTTCGCGATATTATCAAGGAGGGGTAGCGATATTTGAAATCGCGTTAAGTATGCCTTAACGCAGGAATTTAATGTCTGTTAAATTCCTGAGTAAGGCATACCTAACATGGGGGGTGGATTGTGTGGCTAAGACCACAGGCCCTATCATCAAGGATATCACCGTTTTCCATGGAACATCGCTGGAAAACCAGCGATGTTCCATGGAAAACACCGCTATCGCTGGAATAATTATCGCCATTGCGCTACGCGTTGTTAATACAGCGCTAGCATGGCGATAATTTCCAGCGATAGCCGGCGATAAAAATCCTCACGCTAAGAGCGGCCAGCGATAATTATCGCTGCTGCTTGATAATATGCCCCGTCGTTGGTTACACTGTTACCCAATACAAGGGCATTTTGCGTCTGGACATTTCCAGATTCATACATTTGAACCTTACAAAGTATGTTACTCCTGATTCGGATATATGTCAGAGGAAATTTGACTTCCACCTTAACTTCTAAATGTTATGAGGACATTGGAAGATATTTGTTTTACCTGGCCTCCCCATCGCTTCAGTATACAAATTATAATAGAGGATATGAGAGAAGTGATATGATTTTTAAATTCTTCAAAGGGATAAGTGGAAGCAACTTTCAGCTGGAACATACTTATAGGACTATAATCGAGGGCACGTGATTAGACAAGAAGCACTTAGGCGGACGGAGGGTGGGCTGTTGGCTTAGAGGAACAACGAAAAAGTACTTTTCCACGGAAAAAACTGTGGAAACACCAACAGTAAATATATGCATAAATGCCAGAGGCACCCACAGAGAAACAAAAGGACGTAAACGTAAAGCTACAAAACACGTAGGGTACATGTCTGAAGAGAAGTCATAGAAATAGCAGACTGCTGGCATGGGGTACTTCGATGTCCTCATCTATGTATCGCGAAGTGCCTTAAAAGGACTAGGGTGTAATTCTATTATTTTCTAACAGGGAGATGAATGTTCAATTGCCGAAATGCGATTGATTTGCTGTTTATTCTTTATAACAATGGTGTCCAACATAGGATCAGGAGGTCTAGGTCTAAGCCAGTTGCACAGGAAAAATACCCTCTACGTAAGTGGGCGCATTTAGATTTACTGTGTGAAAATATATCTCTTGTGGGCATCGTGTAAAAATCTGGCATGGAGATGACCCGTTTGGACCTATAATGAACACCCCTGTCTTAGAAAGTTCACATATGCGTTTGTCTGTATACTCATAACAGATAATGTTTTGGGTATACAATTGCCACATATTCTGGTTTTGTTTGGGAATTTGGATGTGTACATTTGGTATTACAGATCGGGAAAAAAATTTAACCCATCTGTTCAAAATTCATAAAAAATATGTTCGGCATTATTTAGCGGTAACACTGTACTTAATTGTTAGCAGTTTAACAGTGTAATATTTGACATCCAGATTTTGTAAGTGCACACATTTAAATTAAAGAAATGTCACAACTATTGGACGTACAGGTCTGGAATAACAACAAAGTAAACGCATGCCAATCCCAGCCTGCATAAAAGAGGCTTGATAAAATAAAGTAGTAAGAGCCGAGTGCATCACTCACGGTTGTGAATTACGGCAGGTTTGCATCAAACTATAAAAAATATTATTTGGCAAAATAAGCAATTCTAACAGAGCCGCCCACCCGCCCCACAAAATAAAACGGGTCCTTGGCATGTTTGTATGAATATTACACAGCAACAAAAATGAGAAGTTTCACGGTAGGGACCAGGATTGGTAGCACGCTAGAAAAGAGTGAACCACGGGTTACAGCCTCTTCGTGGGACACCAGTGGCCATACCCATAACGCCCCTGTTTGCACCGTAAGTTCCTGCAACCTAAGTGCCTTACCCCGGCGCGACACTCTTTCGGACTCCTGTTGTCGGGGGCCGGAGACTCCCCTATCTTCCTCTAAGCCGGTCCCAAGGACGCAGACGAGTCGCCATGACAACGAGGGCACATTAAACACAGAAGAAGGACACAAGGCAAATCACTTGCATGCCCCTCCCAATGAAAGCGTCTTTATGGCCGCCATCTTTGAACTGGGGTCTGATATGTGTTTGTAGCAGGAACTCTCGAGTCATATCTCCGCTTGCATAACTGGCAAAGCAGCATTTTATAGTTTTCAAACTTTATTCAAACTCTCCAAAACCTAATCTCCCCTCAAGTATTGCAAAAGGAACACATTTCAAAACCGGTCTCGCTTTCTGAATAGATTTCTTGTGATGTTTTCATACCTTTTTTGGTATGTTTATGAATAAACGACATATGGTGTTTTTGTACTGTTTTCAGTTTATTGAACAGAAATAAGCACCACTACTGACGGGTGGAGCAAGAAGCTACGTTCTTATTGCTCTTCCATTTCTCCATTTTAGAGGGATCACAAAATATACTCAGTCCTGCCAAGTATCACGTATCAAAATGTACAAGGAAAAAGAGTATGGAGGGATCAATCACTCATTTATTTTCGTCCCAGGCACCATCAATTACCCGGACGTTAACATTATTTTGTAAATATAAATATTAATAATTTTACTAGCTACACATATCATTCAGCGGGACTCTGGTACATAAAATGAATACACATGAATTAAACATCAAATGAAATATACATAAGACATAAACAAAATATACAATAATCAAACATAAATCATGATCACAACAACAATACATATACACAATTCAGTACACCATAAAAAAACCCTAATTATTACATATATAAATGTACACTCCTCAGTCCGAGTGATACACTCCGAGGTAATCCTCTACGCACAAGAGGTATCACACCTCTCTCTCATTCACTTATGTGCGCCTATAATCAAAAGCCAAAATCAAAAAAATATAAATAATGGGAGTCCCATTAATGTTAACGTCCGGGTAATTGATGGTGCCTGGGACGAAAATAAATGAGTGATTGATCCCTCCATACTCTTTTTCCTTGTACATTTTGCTGATGTTTTATGCCCAGGTATAGGAGGGTCATCTGGGCATACCCCCCTGGTTGTATTTTAAGTATCACGTATCAGGTGTGACTCTAACGCATTTCAGTGTGGTGATCCGCATCACCGCACTGAAATGCATTGTCACGCATTTGCATAGTGTCTCAGCCTCAGTGAAGAGCTGCCTAAAGCTGTAATATCATGAAGTTTGACAGCTGGCAGCGCGCCGCCCGTGGCATCCGCGAGCTGCTCCTGCCGGCTTGGTGCTCATAGCTGAGCCAATGTATCATGATTATGTCCACCGGCGCAGTTCTCAAACAGCCTGACTTCATGGAGGTGTGCAATGCCTACTACCATTACAGCGAGGCAGGGCACAGTCAGATTAAGCCATACATTGAAAGTCTGGCGCCGCGGGGTGACGTCACGTCCTGCTGCGAAAGGCGGGGAGTTTGTTTTAGAAGGAAGCAGCAAGGGGCTGGTTACTGGTTATCGGGCGCCGGCGCCGTAATCATGGCGTTCGCAGAACGATGTTCTGCTCGTCCCGGCCGGGCCGTCAAAAATCGCCCGCATTGGTTTCAATTATTGTCGGGCCTCACGTCACGGAGCCAGTGACCGGCGTTTGCAGTGGCAGCAGACTCACCGAAGACAGGCATATAGCTCCTTAGCAGCCAGAGACTTCTTGAAATGTTTTCACTTCAGCGAAGAAGACCACTGCCAGGAGGCAGGCTGGCAGCTGCCTTAGGCCTCCCAGTCTCAAAGTCTTCAAATTAACATGTTTCTTGCGGCTAGACAATGTTTTCGACAGCACCTGTTACACGACGATCCTTCCGGGCGCCCACAATCGACCGACCTCTTGATTTCTTTTTCCCCTTCCCATATAGACTAGAGTGACGACTCCCAGGTCAGGAATCCCTGACCGTTGAACTGTTTTGTCTCAGTGAGGATCTGTAGTCAGTGAAATCATCCCTGCTCCTACCTGAGAGAGGCCAAGATGTGCTTGGAGAAGAAAACAGCCGCGGGACCCACTGAACAATGGAGGCGGGCGGTGGTGCGCGGCCTGAGCCTGCCTCGCAGAGTCTACTGCAGGCTCATGGTTGCCCATGCCCCCAATATACTAACCCTCCGCACCTCACAGAGACATTAACTGTCTTTCGCCCCTTGCCATGGTTAAAACTGCTGTAGGTGCCAAGCTAGTGTCGCCATGATTCTCCACTCTGCATTTGAGGTAGGGGGGCACCTCTGCAGGCAGTGTCTTGGGCCACATGGTGAATTTACAGGGCTGCGGGAAGAAACACCAGAAGCAGATGTGGGAGAGCTCAAACGTCCAGCACAGAGGTATGTTTGTATGGCCCAAACCAAGGTGGCATCCTTTTCATTTAACACACAAAAAGGCTTGGCAGTTCTAAGCAGCTGCAGTGCCTGCATGCCCTTTGTTACTGAGGACTGCAGTCATACAGTTTGTCTCCGGTAACTGCCCTTCAATTACTGGTGCTTTGCAGCAGTTTTAAGGTATCAGAGTTTCTTGTTGTTCAAATCAGTGTAACTTATGATATTTATATGTTTTCCTCATTTTCATTGCTTGATTTTGCTCACGACAAAGTGTCACTCCTAGTCGTTGAAATGTCACTCATAATTACACTGAAATTATGCAAATGTCACACATAGCAATATGAAACCTTGGCAGCTATGTATACTAAACAATATTTTTTTCAGTTTATTCTGGCAATGTATAGGATAGCTGCCACATTTTCATTGTGTTTATGTGTGTCTGTGCCTTTGGTGCGATTATGTGTGACATTTCAATGTCACATGCGTGGAACTGTGAGTGACTCTTTATCATGAGCGAGTGCAAAGCAGCCATGTCCATTTAACTAGTTATATTTCACAAATTACTCTTTATATGCGCACTGTAATACTCTATGAAGAGTTTTAAAACAGCTGCAACACAGCTGAAGCTTACATGCTGACATTTTAGAAAAGGAAAGTAGGCGATTTTTTCAAAATAATTGGGAGAATGCGGCTGCCATTGGCCCACGCAGGGGGCCACCGTAAAAGGGCGGCCCTCTTAGTGCCAATTAGGCACGTACACCACCCCTCTAGTGGTGGGACTCGGGGAGGAGTCCCCCCTTGCCTTGGCGCGCTAGGTGCGTCACTTCCAGCGCACAGAGGTCGGGGGAGGGTACTTATACCTCCCCCCGCCTTTCTGGCATCCTCTTTGCGCTGGACACGCCGTCTCCCACCCTATTGCTTACCTGGCGTGGGGCTGGCAGGCAAAGTACATTGAACGTTGTAATGTTTTCTTTTGTCGTTGCAGGCGGAGTTACAGGGCGATCTGGAAGCAGATGGGTACAGAAGGGTACCTCTGCAGGAGCACAATAGGGGTGCCAGAGCCAAATCCCAGGAGCCTCATGGGAGCTTCCTGGAAGAATTACGTCGGCGCCCCGTTAGTCCTTCGGACGGTTGTGGGCCTGAACAACCGGGGGCTTGCCTTGCTACGCTCCGCCCTGATAGGGGCGTGAGTAATAAGGGACCAATGTGTCACGTGATCCGGAAAGAGGATCACCCATAAGGTGTAGCACTGATTGGGTTCTCCACAGTGCTTGGCTCATCAGGCGGGCAGGGCAGCATAGGTTGGTTACAGCTGCCTGCCCTTGGATCGCCCGTAAGATAACCCACCATATTGCATACTTTTGTATGGAATAAACCTGCAGCAATATTTTCCCCAAACAAAAGTTGTGTTGTGTATTTATTTATGTCATCATGCATGCTCTGACAGTGGGTGGGGAGTGTTGCCTATAATGGCACTATATATTTCTACATTGACTTCTATTTAGGCCTGTATCAGGTTTATTGTCATGTATGGGACTGAATGTAAATATACGTTTTTTTTGCTTACCTGTCAGAAGCACATGAAAGCGCTAGGGCAGGCAGAGAGAGCGTGACAAAAATGTTGAGCACTGGCCTGCAGGAGCATGTTACTGGCAGTGTACATACTCCGAGTCACACAAGACCAGTCCCTGTCTCCAAAAGCCCGCTGAGCAATCAGATTTTTGTTTACAGCAATTGGGAGACTAGCCTTGAAATCGATATTCTCCCACCTGAATCGAGAGGGTTGGCATGTACGCAGTGGCATAAGAAAGGCCCCCGCAGCCCCCACCGTGCGGGGGGACCCCTACCTCCAGGGGGCCCCCTCATCACAGTACCCTGGCTTGAGAGCTCCTGAGTGAGTCCAGAAGGGGGCCCCTCCGTGTACTTTGCACGGGGGCCCACTCAAGTTTCATTACACCACTGCATGTATGCTGAAGTGTTTGTTCTAGTTCTGTAACCTACATCCCTTTTCTAACAGGATCATACTGAACACTTTTGCTGCATCTCCAAAGTAATGGAAAAGAAGAGGTCAAAGTGGGTGGGATCGGAGGGGCACGATGTGCCCATACTTTTTTGATTTATGAAAAAACGTTCCCCTACTTTTTGTATAAAGACAATCGTCCCTGGACGGTTAATTCCAATATTTTAAATGCTACAGCAGAAGTGTCACTCAGTGAGTCTACTGTCCTGTGAAGCCAAAGCCGGGCAGACAGCTAAACAAGCCTTCCTGCCAGGATGCCTGCTTGCCTGGAAGAAATGCAAATGTGCTTTACAAGTTAATCTGCAAATGTAAAGGGTAATCTGAAAATGTAAAGGATGCTTCAGAGCCAGTACTGGCTTTAATTGATTGAATCACTGGTAGCTTTGTGATGACAAAGATTTATTCTTTTTGAGTGGTAGTGCAAAGAGTTAACAACTGAGCTGTGAAGTGCATGCTTTTAACTGTAATCGTATTTATATTGCATTCACTACCCCTGATGAGGTGTTGAAGGGACTGTTATGTAAAAAAAAATTGCATTACCTTCAGTCTATGTATTACTAAAATTTATATTTTTGAAGCACCATTTTATTTTAAACCTTTTTGCACATTTTGTAGCAGTCTATTTTATACTCTATGTAATGCAAGTGTAAAATAATGACTTCCATTTTCACAGTGCTTTCTGTCACAGGCTGTGACCTAGTAGCACTAAAAATACATAAGTCACTGTTCTCCACTGGACCAACCAAGATTTAATTCTGTGGCTCTCTGATTACACACAGACCTCTGAAGTGCATTAACTAATATAACTAATAGAGGTTTCATAATGTACTCTAGTGCATTTCCCACTGAGTAAAACCTTTTTTTAAATGTATTTTTCATTTAAGCTGCACGTTAATTAATATGTAGCTACCTGATGGTGAAAGACCAAAAAAACTAACAGAATATTTTGTTTTTTAGCCACACCTTTGACCGCGTCCTCACACTCACTGACCCCGCCCCCATTGCATGCAGCATCACTGTTCCCATACTTGTTTTAATGTACTTCTACTGCTGTGGAAAAGTAATTACTTTATGATCAGAAAAGTGAGATGGGGTTGACAGTTTGTGAAGGAATGTACAGTGCTTAGAAATGCAAGGTGTGCGGTTCAAACCACTCTATACAAAATAAGTTATTATAGTGTAAGGGTCATATCACACACTGCAAGGTACGCCAGTTTATGCACCATTAGATAAAAGACAAGGACTCCTGCTTTGAAAGTTTACATAGCACAGCCAAGTATGACACATTTACTTGCTGGGGCTCTGGGTGAGGGACCTATGCCAACTTTATTCTTTTTTTAATTTTTATTAAGGTTTTATTAAATTACAAGAAGAAAAAAGATTAATGAGAAAGCATGGCATTACAGTGCAGTGTTAAGCAGCAATTTAAAACAGTAAAAAATTTGCATAGTCACATGTCCATGTGCATACATATCTAAACCTGTACAATATTAAATACAAGTCCATACTGCAGTGGATCAGGCACGGCATCCAGTGACATATCCAGCGATTTCTGCAATGAAACATTTACCCCAGATATGTACCTGTTTACTGCGGTTCTAATGAGTGTACTCTACCCCGGTGTAGAGGCGTCATTGCTATCCCGCGTTGTTAGGAGGTAAGATTGAAATGGCTGCCAAATATCCACAGGCCTAGCAGCAGGTGGCTGCAATTGTGCATAGGTATCACTAGCGATATTACAGTATGTCATACTGTGAAGCCATGCGTGCAATGTGGGGGCATGCTTACAAGCCCACTTGATAGCCACTTCGCGTTTAGCGATAAGGAGTGCAATTGCAACAAATCAGCACTTAGATTTAGGGAGATCTTGCATGTACCCCAGCAGTGCGATCAGGGGCGAGGGTCTAACCTCCATTTCAACCATACGGGAGATTTCCCCAAAGACAGATCTCCAATAATACTCTATCTTGGTACAGGTCCATGTCATATGTGCAAAATCGGCTTCCGGGGAGCGGCACCTCGGGCATTCGTGTGGACGCGAGGGGTCCATACGATGCAGTTTGTTAGGTGTCATGTATGCCCTCCATAAAAATGTAAAATGTAGCAACTTGTGCCGGTGATTAGGGGAAACCCGGCGTATTTGCGTACAGCACCGTCCCCACTGCACGTCTGTAAGCGGGTAACCGAGGTCGTCTTCCCAAGCTGCCCGCACACCCGTATCATGGCAAGGAAGCATTGCCACTGCTGCCTTATACATCCGAGCAATCACATGACTCCCATCCCCATCCTTAATTACCCCTGTCAGCATTGGAAATTCAGGGGGTTCCAAAGGGTAACTATACATGCTCGCACGCAATGCCATCTGCAACCTTTGCAACACGAAGTGATCCATTATAGTGGCGTCTCTGAATCGGGGATCCTCTGTACGTGAGAAAATATGTCCGCCGGGGAACAGATCGCCAAATGTAATCAGCTGAAACTTGGCCAGTTTGCGCTTTAGTAAGGTCTACTGCAAAATGGGAACCCAGTCATTACCCGCGAGTGGCAGCGCAGATGAGTATAATATACGGGATCCCGTTACTCGCAGCAACTTTTGCCATGCCCAGCTGGTCGTGGACAGTGTCTGAATGTCTTGCGGGTCACGCTGGAACCCAACTGGCACTAGGGTGTTGAGTGGTGCCGGAAGCTCCAGATCGGCCTCAGGTCTGTAATATGGGATCCCAACATCTGCATGATACCAGTGTCGGGCAAAGCTCGCCTGCGCTACCAGATAGTAAATCTGAAAGTTTGGTACCCCAAACCCACTCCTCTCATATGGCAGCGTTAAGGTATCCCAACCAATGCGGGGTTGCTTACCATCCCACACAAGTCGTATCAACAATGTACGAAGGGTCATGAAGAAACTATTATATAACGGTATAGGAATGTTTAGGAAGAGGTATAAAAACTGTGGAAGGACCGCCATCTTAATTATAGCTATTCTACCTGCCATTGACAGGGGCAGTTTCAACCAACGATCTATATTATGTTCCAGTTTCTCCATCACCTGTCTATAATTCAGTTGGAGAATATGATCCTTTTCTCTATGGATGTGGACTCCAAGGTACCTCACTGAGTCATCACACCAGACTAATGGGTAGTCCACCGTTTTCTCACAGGTAGCCTCCGTCAACTGAAAAAACTCCGACTTCTCCCAGTTGATATGTAGGCCAGACATGGTACCATATCTCGTCACCTCCCGGAGAAGTGGTGTTAAATTATCGTCCGGGTGCCGTAGATATAATTTCATCGGCATACAGCGTGAGTAATAGGGGACCAGTGTTAAATTGCAACCCCCGATGACTATGCCTTTCTAGTAGATGCCGCACTAATGGATCAAGGGCCACAACAAATAACAGGGGAGAAAGTGGGCACCCCTGCCGTGTTCCACGGGTGAGTTGAAACGTGTTAGTCAATGTGCCATTGAGTCGAATACGTGCTGTGGGCATCGTATACAATAACCTGGCCACCACCAAGAACTGTTCTGGCACCCCCAGTCGTCCCATTGTAGCATATAGAAAAGGCCACTCAAGCGAGTCAAAGGCCTTCTCCGCATCAAGGAGGACGGCGGCTGCCGGGACTGTTGGTGATATTCTGTGCAGAGTGGCAAATAACGTACGAAGATTAAGAGCTGTTGATTTGTGATGAATAAAACCAGATTGTGCGGGAGATATCAATTTCTCCACAATTAATGCAAGCCTTGTTGCCAATATTTTAGCTAGGATCTTATTATCGAAATTTAAGAGAGAAAGTGGTCGGTATGAACTACATTTCCGCACATCCTTCCCGGGCTTTGGAAGCAAGATTATAACCGCTTCTCTCAAAGTGGGTGGGAGTACCCCTGCCTCAACTGCCTCCTGATACATGGCTATTAGATGAGGTGTAATGAGATTCTTATATTTTTTATAGAAGTAACCCGTACACCCATCGAGTCCTGGTGCTTTAGAGCCGCCCAGAGCATTAATAGCCTCAATCACTTCCTCCTCTGAAAAAGGCTCGGCCAGAAACTGTGATGCGCCTTTTCCATCCAGACCGGTGAGACCTCATCAAGGTAGTCACTGTTGTCTGTGGGAAGCCCGGTAACCCTTGAGGTATACAATGCTGTATAATACTTAAGTACCTCTTCTAGGATTCCAACATTACCCGTTATCCGCTCTTCATTATGTCCGGTTAGCTCGGCTATATAGGTCGGCCTGCGAGACTGTTGATCCAGTCTAGCTAACGTTCTACCCGGCTGTCATATTCCATATAGGTACCCTATATAGGCGCAGGTAGCTTTGCAACCTTTCACCTATATTCTTCCCTACATTACATACATAACGGTTCTTAGGCACTGACCTTTTACCCAGATATGACACTGCATTCAGAACGTGGGTTTTTCCCTGGTTCGATCTCATACATTATGCATGAGGCTTCTTGGAAGCACAGCAGGACTAACAGTAGGATTACCATCTCCTGTATAATATCTCTGTATAAAGTTCAGGCCCGACGTCTTCCTTTAGGCCGACACAGTAACACAGCAAGGTAGGACCCCTGGGGAGACCTATGGGTATATATACATCATGTCTTGCTTAGAAAGACAGAGGAGACCGTGACTTCCCGGCAGACACACTGACAAGAGACGCTGAGGTTCCTGCATGCAGACGCTCCAGCTAGCAGTGGTCTAACATCCCTCGCGGGGTGTCCAACTTAAGACCAGGACGGGGTCCCACATTCTCTAACTTTCAGGTAATGGGGGTTGACTAGATCCTAGAGGGATTCTTGGCATAACACCTACACAGATGCTAGGTACATTTAGTTACATCTATTTAGGGAGACATCGTAGGAGTACGCACTTTTAGGTGGCACTTTTTATCATGTGTTTTGTGTACTTGTGTATATTCATGATTTCTGCAAGATGGTAGAACTATACCATCCCTTTACTTTCATAGTACTGCTAATCATATATCTCTGCTACTGTCTAATGGTTGTTGCAGCTCATATATTCTACACTAGAATAACAACTGTTCAATAAATACTTATTGAAACGCCCAGCCTGTTTATTCTGTGTATCTCTCTGAGACAAACTAAGTGAGCACGAGTGACTGAGCGAAAGGTAGTATATTTTTTCCACGATCCTGGGGGATCAGGGTTGTCATGTTCTGAGGTTGCCAAGAACTATTCTCTCCCCGATAAGAGGAGACTCTAGTGGCACTGTAAGCTAGCTGATACAGACAGGCTAACGCATCCGGTGGGGGTGCACAGAATCAGTCTGCCAGCAAACCCACAGTTTATGTTATCCAAAACACGCAGATCCTGTATAGGGTATATAGGAACTACACGACATGGCGCCCCCAACGTTGGTTGGGTACTTATTTAACAGTAGAATCTGAGTAGTTCAGTCGTGCTATTCTCAGAGACCCCTACTCACAAAACACCAGAGACATCTGGAGTGGGTGGGCACAAAACTCCGAACCAGCTGAGTAGGCTAGAAATCCTATTTATTGGCTGTTGGTTAATCAAGCTTGAAGGACACATTGTTCCTAAAATTGTGCATAAACACCTTATCTTGGTTCCCTTGAAAAGTTATTTAGTGTACTAAAAACAATGACTAACCAGGAGTTAGACCCAATGCAAGAATCACTTCCTCTCACTGATTAGGAAGATGCAAATGCAATACAAATTGCACCGAATTTTAGAAGTACAGTCACCCTGAGACTACTAGAACATGGTTTATCATCTAGGGGTGGCATGGAAGTTTTCGTGATTGAGGCACACGAATCAAACCGAACAGAGGTATTTTATTCGTGGGTTACATTCCCAGCAGCAAATGCAAGAACAAAAACATTTCACTCTTACACAGAAGGAGATGCACCAGTGGAATATTGTCCGTTCGAGGACATTGAGGTTCCACTCCCGTACCAGGAACACTCATACTGGTTTAAAGGCACCCTACCCCACATAAGAAGAAGAGTAAGACTCGGCCCGCTCGGAAGAGAAGGGGCAACATGGCCGATATTAGCAGCCTACACACCACATCCTGACATTGACACAATGCCACAAGGAGACTTACTCATACAACACAAAGATTTAATTAAAATCTATAGGAACATGACGCAATTTGTCATGAGGACACTTACAGTCCAACCAGCAATAGTTGCAACTAATGGAACTCAAATTCAGGGTACAGCAACTAAAATCACACCACAAACATTACACGCGGTAATGGGTAAAATGCCCACAAAACGTGAACAAATACCATTCTGGGTAGCTCAGAAAAGAACTCAGCTAGAGGCAGTATTCCCGAATACTACCCCGTATGAAAAACACAGAATGTTAACAATCTGCTTGCCCATGGGGATAACACCACAAGTAGAGGATTGTACCACTTGGGGTACAGTCTTTGCTGCCATTTATACCAAAACTCATGGTATCCCGTCATTCATTAGCAGTAGTACCAGATGTATTAAGACAAATACATAACAAGTACGGAGCAGAGCCTGCTCTGAACTTAGGGATGAAGTTACTAGGTAACTATGCCCAGGTATCAGCCATAATATTAGCTAATATTAAAGGGGAAGCAGCATCAGTGGCTATCCACCAACGCCTAAGGGAGTTCAGTCCTTTAGATCAACAACATGAACTACCCAAAATAATAGAAACTGCGTATGCAGAAATAGGCAGAGACAGTTTGGGTGGGAAAGCTTTAAAACCACAACTGATGGGCAGTCCTGAAAAGGACACTTCCAAGCAGACACCTGCTTCAACTAAAAAGTGGGACAATAAAAAAACAACAAAACCTTAAAGGAAACAGATCTCAATCCAGAGGAAGATCTCCTCCACAGGAGCCCTCCGAAAAGAAGTACAACCTTAGGAATAGGGATACAATTTGGAAACCTGACAGGTATCAGGATACTGATACACATTCCTCTCGTTCCTTTCAGGGTTCATCGAAACACTCCGAGAGGGAAGGACGGTCAGAAAGACAAGAAGAGCGTACAAAGTCCAGAGACAAGCAGCAAGCTCAAGATTACTCTTCTAAAAAAGAAGAAAAACTAAAGCAAAAGCCACAGTTCAAAAAGAAGAAAATTGCAGGTCTAAAGATTAGACATGCCCAGAATTCTGAGGACTCGACTATTTAACGGTGAATGGGCTCTGATGATGCTAGACAGTGCGGCAGAAATAATAATAGCTCGCCAGAACCTGATGGAATTTCTGGTGACAGCGGACTTGAATGATTATATCACGGTAGAAACACCCGATACTAGGGTAAGTGTCCCACATAAAGTATATGAAATAACGCTCCAGATGGAGAGGGACAAATGTAGAACAGTGAGAGGTCTCTTTTGGGAAAACCTGACGTTTGGCTATGATATCTTATTAGCTGAACAAGATTGGCCGCCAGCATTCGTCATGGATTGGCCTAAAGGAGAAAGGGTAATTCTTCCAGCTTTCTCAGACCATATTCCCAGGCATTTACAACACACATATGCGCAGGAGTGGGCGGTAGCCCAGGCTCCAGCATTATACAAAAACCATGTTGGATGGGAGAAGGATTCAACCCACCACATTATTCCTTTAAAAAATACTCCAACTGCACAGAGGCAGTATCCAATAAAGCAAGAAGCTAAAAAACAGGTCAGGAAGATCTTAGATCAACTTGAATACCAAGGGGTGATTGAAACTTGCACCTCACCAATGAACAATCCTTTGTTTCCTGTCATGAAACCTGACAATTCATATCATCTAGTTTTAGTTTACAGACATTTAAACACTTGCACTAAGACATGTGCAGTCCAAAATGCACACAGTGCCGCATTAATGAATAACATTGTGCGGAAAAAATATAAAACAACACTTGATATCTCAAATGGATTTTTTTGCCAAAATATAGCGCCTGAAAGCAGGTATCTAACAGCCTTCTCAGCGCTAGGGTCCCAGCGGCAATTATGCCGACTCCCCCAAGGGTATAAGAACAGCCCGGGGTTGTTTTCTGCCAGGGTTCCAGAGTTACTTCAAAATTTGGATGAAGAGGCATTGTCCTATGTGGATGATATTTATCTGACAGACGATGACTTAGAGGAGCACTTGAACAGAGTGAATACCATAATTCTGGGATTTGCATCTGAGGGCTACAAATTCAACTTTAAAAAACCAAAAATTGCCCACCTCAGTGTACTGTTCTTAGGATATGAGCTTTCAAGTGAAGGAAAAAGCCTAGCAGCCAATTGTTTAGAAAAATGTGCGCTGCTCCAACCTACAAAATCATTGAAAAATTTACAGTCAATTCTGGGTTTCCTAAATTTTGGTAGAACATACATTTTAGATTAAGCAGAAAGAGTAAAACCTTTCTACTATTTAATAAAACCTGATTTTTCAGTAAAACAATGGACACAGGAACATACAAATACACTTCGTTCCTTACACGCTGATATGATAGCTTCCAAACACTTACAGACATGCGTAAACGTACGCAACCTGGTGATCCGTATAGTTGTGGGTCAATCCGGGTACACCTATCTAACATATAATGAAGGTGAGACAGTACCAATTGCATACAAATCACATTTGTACACAAATGCTGAGATGCGTTTTGCATCTACAGAAAAGATTCAAACAGCAGTACAGACTGCTGTAGTGAGAGAAAGAGCACTAGCTCAGGGGAAACGAATAATAGTAGTGACTCCGGTTCCAGCCTTAGAGGCTGCGACAAAGGCAAGCGTTCTTAATGCTAAAGCTTTACATCCGAGGTGGATACAATGGGCTAATTCACTCACTGCATCAGATGTAGAATACATGTACGACCCAAATTTAAAGACCCAAGCATTCCTGCAATACGAATAAGAATATCCTCTGCCCAACGAAATAATGCCTCTTGATCAGTATGAATATATTATTTACACTGACGGATCTGCTCAACCGGCCATAGGAAGTAAGCAACAATATAGCGCAGCATGTGCAATCATTAAAGGTTGCATGCGAGATGAAAAGTCCCATCCAAGTTGCACGAAAGCGCAATCTCTCGGAGACTGCACGGCACAGCTGGCAGAGTTAAAAGCCTTAATACTGGCACTGGTGAATACGGATCGAGAATTCCCCACACTAATTGTGTGCGGTTCCTTTTACTGTGTACAGTCATATAATGAATACTTGCAATACTGGGTTCAAAATGGGTTCAAAGATGCAAAAGGTGGCACAATTAAGCATAAAATGCCATGGGAACAGGTAGTGGGGTTGAAAACCGAACTACCGAGGGCTCACGTGATACATACACTGAGTCATCAGCGTGATGGCGTTCACGTTGAAGGGAATTAATTGGCTGATGAAGCCACAAAGGGGGCTGTACGCATGGCTTCCGTAGCTGCAATCACTCGTTCTAAAACGAGAATAGACGGTGAGATTATGGTAGCTGTAATTGCTTCACGCAAAAACAGCAAAGCATTACCGAAGAAGTTTCCACTCAAGTACTCCTACAAGTTAGATGTCAATGACATTCCATTTGCTCAGATTCCTGGAGTGGGGGATAGAGTAATTC
Organism: Calotriton arnoldi; assembly: GCA_963921515.1. Classification (NCBI taxonomy): domain Eukaryota; kingdom Metazoa; phylum Chordata; class Amphibia; order Caudata; family Salamandridae; genus Calotriton; species Calotriton arnoldi. The sequence continues at coordinate 252,526 of CAWUFW010015683.1, forward strand.
CAAACATGGATCGTAGGTTAGGTTTAATTCTAGCAGCACACGAAGGGATAGGTTCTGCACATGCAGGAGTTACGGCGACTGTTTCATTGTTGACACAACGCTATTGGTAGCCTGGGTTAACAAAGCAGACTAAAGACTATGTCTTGAAATGCGACATCTGTCAGCAGATGAAAGGTTCCACCGTAACACGTCCAGCGCAGACACCATTGTTAATATCTGACAAACCCCTAGCGTGTGTTTATTTGGACCACTGCTGCCCCTTAAAAAGAGATGGGGCTTACAAGTATATCATGGTTGCAGTGGATTCCTGCTCGAGATTCCTATGGGTGTGGCCCCAGCGCTCGGCTGACGCTCGAACTGTTATAAAAGATTTGCGAGTCTTCATAGGGACATACGCAATTGGCACATTACATTCTGACCAGGGCCCTGCGTTTAGCTCTCGGGCTTACAAGGAGGCCATGCGAGGATTGGGTGTAGCATTGCGGTACTCATCTCCGTACCATCCCGAGGGAAATTCGGTTGTGGAGAGAAAAAACCGGGACTTAAAGCAATCTTTAACAGCTAGAGTATTAGGCACGGGTGAAAGTTGAGTAAAACATTTGTATGGAGTACAGCGAGCTATGAACAACATGCCAAGAAGTTCTCTAGGGGGTGTCACTCCTTATGAGGTCCTATTTGGGACAAGAATGTAGGTACCTGATCTTGATTGTGAAGGCGCAGTGGCGGATGTAAAACCTTTTGACATCCATGAAGGTTTGGCTGTTTCACAGGATCTAAATGAATCCAGGACACAACAAAGTAATGTCCATCTGAAGCAGACCGCCACTGGGGAAGTCAAATCAGTCACGGAAAGACCTGTCTGTATCCCAAAAGTCGGGGATCTGGTCAGAGAGAAAATAGCGGACAAGAAAGAATTTGGGCCATCCTACAGAAAGCCTGTACCAGTCCAAGCAATTGAAGGAACAAGAACTGTACTTCTACCGCCTCGTGCTGGAAAAAAGGAGAAAAGATTTGTCTCAATCGACCAAATCAAACCACACTATGTGGCCGATACTGAGAAGTAGGCCACGTGGACTCCTAAGTTGCATATGCCCTCCTCTCGCTACAATCCAAGAAGTTCAAACGGAAAGACTCATCACGTTCGAAGAGTCACCTGTACGGAATGATGGACTATGCAACAATGCTATGGAACTCGTTCCTCTTGAACCTGAAGCTCAACTTCAAACTCAAACTCAAGATGACAGAAAAATAGCTGCTAGACTAAATACAGATGTCTACGTCAATGTGCCTCGACAAGAGCAAAGTACGATTTCAACAAATCCTAATGTAATTCCAACAATTGATCGAACTGCTTCTGGCTACTTCATAAACTTTGATACATTTTCTTTGGATCCAAGTGAACCTGAAACGACGCCAGCCCAAACATCACGCAAGCAGTAAGTGAAAGACTTTCTGAACTTTCTTAGAAGAACTTACCTGGTATCACCGTGGGTCGAACTATGGATAATTACCGGGGTGCTTTTCTTTCTTTTCTGGTTAGGCTTAGTAATAGTTTTTAGCAAGCTTATTAATGGACAATACATTCGACAAAGCTCTGCAGCCCAAAAGGTGAATTTAATTTTAAAACCACATCAATCATCTCATCGAGAACAAAGAGACTTGTCATCAGTGAACATTACAGCAGTTCCTATACCGGATGGTATAGTGTGGGACAAGGTTGATTTCGATATATTCGGCCCGATCAAGCTTTTAAAAATTCCACATTTATTTAAAATATCATTAAGTGATATCATTACCTCAAGTACATTTTCCGATGATTGGGATTTTGAAACTGTTAATAACATGTTGTCTGATTTGGAAAAATCTGCTGCATTTTCTAATAGTGAAATATTGGAAAGCACATCAGATTTTGATAGTATGTATTGTTATCAACACTATGGTCATCATTTTCTACATAAATCTGCAAATCCTAGAAATGTGTTCACTTACCACCAGTGGGAGCATTGTCCAACACCGCCGAAAGGTAGTTCAAAAACATTTGCACAAAAATTTCCATATTTGTTAGGGTTCAATATGTCTGACCCAGTCTCATATTATTATAAGGTTGCACCAACATCAGCACAGAAAAATATGCTGTCAAACACCAAACAGATTTACTCTGCTTCCTTTATTGCCCAGTTGTCTGAACAAGGTTTCGACTTATGGAAAGACAGCATAGACTTAAAATCAGTCTGGGGTACTAGAGAATGGCAGGTGCAGGGGACAGAAGCTTTGTTTAGAGCATGCCTCATCCCTCAAAAAATCATGTTTTTGAATGAGACAGTGCAACAGACATCTTGCCTTGGACTAGCCAAGAGCAAATACTGGAACACACCTCGGCTACCGACTCTATCACACACCGAGGGTAACATAACATCACAGGAAGAGATTACAGTAGATGATATCATACAATACAACAGATCAGACCCCGATTGGAAAAAATGGTTGATTTGGCCCACAGACACCAATAGTTGTCAAGCTAGATTTATGGGTAGGACCGAAGGGGTTAGTATCCATAGGCCAGATCCACGTTATGTACAAAGACAACATCCAGGGGTAGTGACATCGTACAGTGTTGGGAAGTTGTGCCTTGATTGGCTAAAGACCTCAACACTCACACAGGTGAAACAACACTTATCCTTACTGTCACAGGATGTGGATCTTAGGGATTTTTTAATGGGTCCCAGGAAGCCACTTCAAAAACATTTCTATTATGCTGTCTACAATGAAATATGGAAAATATCACAACAAGAGGCCGCAGAGAGGTTACTTGAAATAGACCGTATAAATCTAGAAAAATCTCTAGCAGTGGTAGACAATGGGTTAACTACATTGACCTCCAGGATATATTCCTTAGACAACATTGTATCTTCTGCGATAGACATACTAGAACAAGATTTGGCCCTATTACAACACAGGCAATCACAGTTACGTTCTATTATGTTATTGAGCTGGACGCTGCAATCTTTGCATGCAGGCTACGTGCCTTGGCGGTATATCAACAGTACGTCTCTGTTTTCTGAATACAATCTAACAGATAAACAGATAGAAATGGCACAAAGGGGAGCAAAATATACAATGCTGCGTATCGAAAAACTGGATAGATTAGCATTTACAGTGGCGGAATCACCATCCACAGAATGGCTAATCCATGGCCACATCACTCTACCGCTCACTACTTTTCAGTTTCAGTATTGCCTTGAACAAAAGCAAGTAGGCAGATATGACGAAATGGGTAAGGAATACATTAAAGAATCATGGGTATTACCATACAGATTTCGATGCCGGAGTGGGGATCGAGAAGTGTTTCTGAGCAGTACAAACTGTGAGAAAGCTTTAAGTGGATTGCTCATATGCCAGGATATAATGCTGCACGGGGCTTGTAATGGTTCTGTAGCGAACCTATCCTGCCATTTGTGAGGTGCCCCAGCTGCAGTGATTACTCTAGCATTCAGGCTACTTTCGAATGGGAGTTACTTGATGCTGAACAGTCAAGGCTGCTGTGGAATGCTCCCGGGCATCGCATATCTGGTAACCGTGAGCTCCAGGGTTACTTGTTGTATGCAAGTATTGTTTCCACCGACACATAGAGTCAGGGAGGCGCCTTTATGGCCTTCACTGAATGTTTCTTTAATACGGTTTGATACTCTAAGCAGAATGAAAGCCATGCTTCTACAGAAGTCTGTGCCCTTAACCTCCGCTCGAGAGACTTTTGATCTCCAAATCGCAAGGTCTTCGGCAGAGATACAGGCGCTCATTCATACAAACTGCCCTTTCCATTTCGCAGAAATGGTAAATCGTATCTTTAACATGTCTGATACGACAGGCATTGTCCACCTATTTAAGACCATAGGTTCTGGACTTCTGAGCACCTTTCAGACGGTACTTGGAGTTATACCAAACTTCATCCATTCCGTATTCGGAAGCATCTTAGGAGGACTTCCGCTGATCCTGTTTCTAATAGCGGGAATCCTGATTGTTATTTTTCTGCTACGCAATGGACGTCTCAGTCACCAAGGAGATGGAAAAAGCACTCCTGGAGCATAAATACCGTGACCGCAAGGTACAACATCTAGGCACGCCTCGCCTAAGAGAACTAAGTGCATCTTGGTTCTTGTCATTTCGACCAGTCTGGATGGACTGCATCTTACCTGTCCTCCGATGCCTGTTTTGTGGAGAAGAATGCGTGTTAGACCTTTGTTTGACACTCCCATCATGTGCACAACCGGAAGTGAAGGCTCTACTGGACCCGATAACGGCCCATGTTCTGCAGTGTCCCCAGCGTATTCCAATGTTGATGGTGGCATTCCTTGAGCCACCACAGGTCGTAACTGCACCTGTTGGTATGAACACCGGCTCCTCCACTGACACCCAGGCTTTGGACAGCGCACAGGCTGTCACAGCACTGGCTGCAGACAGTGTGGAACATCATCTGTGCTCAATTGACATTCTTTGCGAGGTGTTACAGGGGCCGTCTACTGCGGGAGCAAGCAACGGAAATGTTGCGCCTACCAGTCAGGACACATAAACATTTGACTCATTTGGCTCGTCGTGTGCTGGGAAGAAATTCGCCCTTTTTTAAACAAGCTCAAATTTGGAACTATGAAACTAAATTGACATTCCTTTCATTTTTTGGGCATTCATGGCTTTAAATGCTTATAGTAGTTCGGACTATACTTACGGACACATTTTAGAGCTAGGGCTTGCAAACTTTTTTTAAAAGACATTTTAAAGTTTTTTTAGAATATTTTTTTTAGAAGTTTTTAAACATTTTAGCTAAAGAAATGTTTTTATAAACTTTGTGCGTATTACTATCTAGTTATGTTAGTAGTACAGCAATAGGTTACATATGTCGTCCAGTCGTAAGAGGAGTGGGTGTTATATTCCATATAGGTACCCTATATAGGCGCAGGTAGCATTGCAACCTTTCACCTATATTCTTCCCTACATTACATACATAACGGTTCTTAGGCACTGACCTTTTACCCAGATATGACACTGCATTCAGAACGTGGGTTTTTCCCTGGTTCGATTCTCATACATTATGCATGAGGCTTCTTGGAAGCACAGCAGGACTAACAGTAGGATTACCATCTCCTGTATAATATCTCTGTTTAAAGTTCAGGCCCGACGTCATCCTATAGGCCAACACAGTAACACAGCAAGGTAGGACCCCTGGGAGACCTATGGGTATATATATACATCATGTCTTGCTTAGAAACACAGAGGAGACCGTGACTTCCCAGCAGACACACTGACCAGAGACGCTGAGGTTCCTGCATGCAGACGCTCCAGCTAGCAGTGGTCTAACATCCCTCGCGTGGTGTCCAACTCAAGACCAGGACGGGGTCCCACATTCTCTAACTCTCAGGTAATGGGGGTTGACTAGATCCTAGAGGGATTCTTGGCATAACACCTACACAGATGCTAGGTACATTTAGGTACATCTAGTTAGGGAGACATCGTAGGAGTACGCACTTGTAGGTAGCACTTTTTATCATGTGTTTTATGTACTTGTGTATATTCATGATTTCTGAAAGATGGTAGAACTATACCATCCCTTTACTTTCATAATACTGCTAATCATATATCTCTGCTACTGTCTAATGGTTGTTGCAGCTCATATATTCTACACTAGAATAACAACTGTTCAATAAATACTTATTGAAACGCCCAGCCTGTTTATTCTGTGTATTTCTCTGAGACAAACTAAGTGAGCACGAGTGACTGAGCGAAAGGTAGTATATTGTTTCCACGATCCTGGGGGATCAGGGTTGTCATGTTCTGAGGTTGCCAAGAACTATTCTCTCCCCGATAAGAGGAGACTCCAGTGGCACTCTGAGATAGCTGATACAGACAGGCTAACGTATCCGGTGGGGGTGCACAGCATCAGTCTGCCACCAAGCTCACAGTTTATGTTATCCAAAACACGCAGATCCTGTATAGGGTATATAGGAACTACACAAAACGGCCTCTTGCCCTCCCCATACTGCCTAGCCACCGCATATTTGCCTAGGAAGTGTGCCTCACGTTCTGCTGCTTCCCGAAATTTAGTCATCAACGTTGCTCGTCTTAACAGATCAGGGGGACCTGTGGTGTTCGCTTCCATATGGTCTAGTTCAGTCAGTTGTGACTCTATCTGTGCTAACGTTCATCCCAGATACCTGAGTACTACAGCGCTTTTTGAGATAGACAACCCCCTTGTATATGCCTTAAAGGCTTCCCATAGAGTAGCCTTGGATTCCACTGACCCTAAATTTATTGCAAAGTACTCGGTGATCGCTTCCCCCAATTCAGTTGCAAAAACGGCATCTCTCAGGGCCATATTGGGAAATCTCCATGGAAGCTCCACCCCCCCTGCTCTAGGGACCTTCAGTGTAACCAACACGAGAGAATGATCAGATGATGTATGCGGCAGGTGGGCGACTGTGTCTATCCATAGTGCCACCCCAGCGGACAGACACCAATAATCCAGACGTGTCCAGGTGTTGTGGGGTGCGGAGTAATGCGTGTACCCCTCACTGTCTGTACAGTGGTACCGCCACGCATCCACTAACCCGAACTTTCCTATGGTGTCCAACACCACCCGCCTTGCCCTGGGTTTTGTGGCTATTGTGCATGCTGTGCTATCGCGCTCCGGATCGAGTATTAAATTAAAATCCCCCCATGTATATGTGGTCTGCCCCCATGCACTCCATGTGGGTATGAATAGTGTCGAAGAAGTCGGGGTCATCAACATTTGGCGCATACACATTAACAAACAAGACAGAGTGCTCAAGCAGACAACCCTTTACCAATAAGTAACGCCCCCCTGCATCTCGACAGACCTCCTCCTCCCAGAACGGCACCCGTTTATGAATCAATATTGCAACACCCCTGGCATATGAACTATACCCTGCAAAATATTTATGTGCCCCCCAGCTTGAGGTCAACGATGTCCTGGCATTTATTGCCAAATGAGTCTCCTGTAAAAAGGCAATGTCCACCTGATGGCGTTGCAAGTAGTTGGTCACTTGTTTACATTTACGGGCATTTTTAATCCCCTGACATTCCAAAACATCATTACCACATTGGCCTCCGCCATCACCTTATTAGCCATAATCTATGTTAAACATTTCAATCTTACTGGCACCTGGACCATTATTGCTGCACTGCAAATGACGGCCGTAAGAAAACCATACTTCAAATTTTTGCCTGCAAACCCAATACCCATCCCCCATACCGAACTCTAGGGGGAAATACCCACCCCTTATAACCGTGTTTGAATGATCATACAAACAAAAAAGCATTATACTGTAAACCTGCATAAACTTAAACAGGTGCATCCGCACTTGAGGGGTGGCAACACCCCGCCGCTTCCCCTTAATCTTGGCACTAAGTGCCTGCATATGTGTATCTTATTCGTCCCAGGTGGTGCTCCAGCGTGCCACTAGCACAGACAAATGGCAATGCAGTTTAAATGTTGACTAAAACGCATCATTACCAGCCCATTGCTCTTGTATATCAACTTAAGTGTAACTTAGCTGGCAGAGAAGAGATCAGCACTTGCACCAGAGTCTGGTATGTCCTGTGACCACTGCGGGGACGTTGTACCATGCTTCTTCCCCACATTAGAGTATTTCTGGCAGAACTCCTGGGCGTCATGAGGAGAGTTGAAGATTCGAGACCGTCCGTCGACATCCACTTTTAGCCGCGCTGGGTATAGCATTCCGTACCGCAACCCCAACTTTCGTAGGGTCGCCTTAACCCCGGTGTATCTTCTACGTGCTTCCTGTAGCATGGCAGTGAAGTCCGGGTACATGGATATGGTCGATCCCTGTCATTCAAGTTGGCCCTTCTCACGCGCCATCCGTAGGGTGGTATCCCTGTCTCTAAAATTCAATAACCAGGCTATGATCAGTCTCGGCGGGCACCTCGGATTAGGTTGTGGTCCCAGAATACGATGTGCACACTCAACCACAAATGTAGTAGTAAACGACTCACCGCCGAAAAGATCTGTGAGGAGTGTTTCCACAAAACGGTCCAGCCGCCCGGTATTGGCAGATTCGGGTACCCCCATAATTCGAATGTTATTTCGCCACCTGCGTGCCTCTAAATCTTCATTCTTAATAGCTACGGCTTTAAGGAGCTTCTCCAGTCTTTCATACTTTTTGGTGGTCTGGGCAGCGCCATCCTCCAGGTCAGAGACTCTGCCGTCTACCGTGGTCAGACGCCCTTCCTGTTGATCCAGCCGAGCCCCCATAGATTCCAACCTCTTATCCAGGGCATCAAAGCGGGTGTCCAGTGCCCTGAAACCCGCTCTCAGCTCCAGCAACAGATTGTCAGGCCCAGCTACCTCAGTTGTGTGCGTCACTCCGCCTTCCGTCATGCTGTTCTGTTGCGTCGCAGTGCTGGTGCCAGGTGTTTTAAAGGGCAGAGTGCTTTGCTTAGGGTCCTTATGCCCCATACCCCAAGCGTATTATCGCGGTGGTCTAGGGCATGAGGACAGTCCCTTTATGTTCAACTACAAGGCGGAGTAGGGTGGGCCCCCGTCGTGAGAGTGGTTCACTTCACTATGTGGTACTGCACAGGCTCGCCATCCACCCACTTCACCAATGCCCCACCACAGTGGAATAAATCTGGCCTAATTACAGCGCCAAGTGTCCACGCCGTTGGATTATCGCCTGCATGCCCCTGATGTTATCCAGTCTAGGCGGGCCCCTGCTGCCAGTGCGGTGGTTGCACAAAGGCCAGGGGGGGGAGAACCACCATCTGCTCTGTCCCTGCAACAATCGGGCCCCTGCGGCAATCTATACCAAGCCACAGGGGTCCTCCACAGTGCCATACAGGGCGTGCCCGACTGGCCAATACGCCCGCGTCACCGCCGTTCATGCACCATCGCAGTGCGGCCCACCATCGCCCAAATGGGCTCTGCCGCTGTCTTTGGCCCGTAATAGGGGGGAGGCAAGGGGGGGCCGCATCTAATGGAGGGCCGCGGGGGAGCAACACTTGCGGGTACAACAGCTCCCGGCCGGGCGGCTGGTCCCCAGGCTCACCCGCGGCCCCTGACACCGCGGGGCCTCCGGGGAGCATCTGTGTCCCGTTGGCTTAGTCAGCAGTTCCTTGCCCCCACTGCGACTGCTCACCTCAAATGCACCGCATGTTCCATCTCGCGGCAGTCCCCGCAGGCCACGCCCCGACCCCGGCCAGATCGCTACTCGAGTCCCAGGCTTCTCTCGAGGCTACAGGCCGCACGCCCAGCCTCCGTGATTCAGCAATGATCCGCGCCGCGATCTTCAGTCGGGCCAATTTTCATTTCGGCTGGCACACCACCGCCTCCTCTGTCTCCCGCAGCGTTCTTCAAAGCTGCATCGCCATCACAGCCGCCAGGACAAGCGGGTCTCAGGGAGTCAGCGGCAGAGCTACAAGCCTACGCGGCCATTTCTTTCGGCGGCTTGGCCACGCCCCCATGTCAACATTATTCTTATATTTCAGAGACTTTATATTGACACAACTACGAGTGATGTTCACAGCCTAAATTATATGCATTTAAAGTTCAGTCATGTGTGATATTGAACTAAATCTAGCAGCATGATTGATTAACTAACTTAAATATACAGAAGGTAAACTTTTCATGTTGTGAGAACAGATGATATATTTTGGTGGATTTTTAAATGAGTTTATAGCAGAAAATGCTAATTTGGGGTTTTTCAGGCTGCTGAACACATCACAGTTTCCTGTAGCAGCCCGGAAAACAAATTCATGACTTTTCTGGGCTGTTTTAAAATATTTGGTGAGTTTTACCTTTTTCACAGTGTCTCAGTCTAAGGGATCGTCCCACGGAGTTAGTGCTGCCTGTCTTTTAAAAGGTCTATCAGCTCTTCGCTTCACTCCGATATGCCTACAACCCGGTGAAGGGTAGGAGGCCCAAGGAAAGGGGGGGCCGCTCGGCCCCCCCGCACGTATGGCGGGGCGCCGGCCCCCCTCCTCCCCCTGCACTCTCGGTGGTGGGGCGTGCCCCTCCGCCGCGTCTTGATGACGCGGCGGGCGCGCCCCACCGCCGATTGGTGCTGGCTCCTGCTTTGACCCGGAAGCAATCCAATTGCTTCCGGGGCAAAGGAGGGGAGCCAGAGTGGGCGGACCAGTTGGAACTGGTCTGCCCCAGAGGGGTTAAAAGGCCGGGGGAGCGCGGGAGGCGCCCTCTTGTTCCCGCACTCCCCAGGCTTTCCCCGCGCCTCGCAAAGGCGCAGAATAATCTTTCTGCTTTTGTTTCAGGATTCAAGGGGAGCGGAGGTGGTCCGTCGGCTAGCTTGCAGGCTTTGGGTGCTGGAAACCGCGGTGCGAGCATCGAGGAGGAGAGCGAGCGGATCGTGCTCCCTGCTGACCCGGCCCCGCGCAGACTCTGCTTTCAGCTACAGACACAGTCGGTAACAGAGGGCGAAGCAGGGTAGGCAGGGGCAGCACATGGATGGGAGACCACAGGGGCAGATAGGCATTTTAGAGAAATAATTGCAGCTAGAGGGGCTTTGTAGCACAGTGGCAGAACACTGGTCTTGTAAGCCAGGGGTCATGAGTTCAAGCCTTATCAGGGCCTTTTTTAAAGAGTAATATTTCGCTAAGTAACTGGATTTGACAAGGGTTCAAAGCCCATAACTTCGTTGTTTCAAAAAAAAAAAATATATATATATATATATATATATAAAAAATTGATGGTATTCAGATAGATGTGAGGGCTGGTGGCACTGTTTTGGGGAGGGGTGATCTGCTAGTGAGCACAAGTAGGGGGGACAAGGTATTTAACGTGGGTGCACACAAAATAAGGGCCTTATTTGAAAGATTTGGCAGTGCTATACCCTAACTTACTTTTCACCCTAGGATCTCGTAACGCGATTGAGACAAAGGAGAGGGGCGCAGGGGACGACGCGATTCGGGGACACAGGCAGGCCTGCATTTCACTGCTTCTGTTGGGCCGCCGGGCTAGAGTGCGCTCGCCCAACACCCAGATTAGCTGGTGTGTCGCGGTCACAGTTGCGTGGTGCTTACGGCCAGTCTGTGTGCCTCCAACTCGGAGCAGGTAAACGCCAGACAGGCGCTAGTGGGCACTGAGACACAGCAGGGCTTTCAGTGTAGGGGGTAAGTGCAAGTGGTGTACCTGTTGCGGGGATGACTAGTGGTCGTGGCGCGAGGCGCTCACGCATGGAGCATATGCTGGAGGGCATGATGCGCAAGATGACAGCTATGGACAGGAGATGGGGGAGGGTTGACCAGATAGGCAAGAGCGTGGCAGAGCTCAGGCAAAGGTTCGAAGAACAGGTTGGGCCATCTGGGAGACCCAAGCGAATAATTGTGCCCCCGCATCCAAGGGGGGATTTGGATGCGTTGCCCAAGCGGGTCAGGGCCAAGAAGGGTAGCGGTCGGGTCCCCAAGCCACACGAAGAGGGGGGGCCTTCTGGGGTGGTCCCTGAGGAAGGGCTTGGACCGCCGGTAGCTCCTATGCCCGCTCCCATTATCCCGACAAACCTACCGGTGACACCGGCTCCGGCCTCTCCGGCGCCGGTACCAAGCATAGTTCCTCAGGGGGTCCCAGCGGTAGTCCCGGTGGCATCCGCGCCGATTCCGGTACCCGGCTCGGGATCCCCCATGCCAGTCACAGCACCCCCAGTGGTTGGTCGGGTACCGCCAGAGCTGGCAGCGCAGATAGCGGCTGTACTGCCTTGGCTAGGGATAGGTGGGATGTTACCTCCTTCAGTGGGTGCCAGGGAGGTGGGAGAGGACCCCTCAGCGGAGGCTCAGAAATGGTGGCAAAGATCATGATTGCACAGGGTGGCGGGGGGGGGCCAAGCGCGCCCTTCACTCCACAAGCAACAGGTTCGGGCAGCGACTCTGGAAGGGACAAGATTGGTGAACCAACGCGACCCGCAGAAAGTGGTAAGGTGGTGGCATTACCAGTGCTGGGGGAAGGGACAATACCCTCCAGGAGGGAAAATCTGGCTCAACATGTGACACAAGAAGTGAAGGATTTGATCTGGGCGGGAAAATATGTCAATATGTTTTCCTTGCTAGTTGATAACAGAGAAATGGAGTATGCTAGGAAACAGAAAGACTGGATGTTGCCTAGCGAATGGCGGGGTGAAATGGCGAGATTCAGGGTGGAGGAGACATTGATCAACTGGATTAGAGCCTTTTCTGTGTTTATGGCAATTACAGCCGAGCGCTTCCCGAATTTGCAGGCCGAAATGGCTTGTTACCAGAGTAGGATCACAACTTTCAGCGAGAAATATGGAGGGGATGGGTGGAAGGAGTACGACACTACTTTCAGGAAGGCTAAGGAGTTTGACCACGCATTATCATGGGATAGAGTGGATTCAATTTCATGGTATGGCCAGTTTACGGCAGGGAGTGCGGGGCCAAGCTGGAGCAAAAACTACCACTCCAATCACCAGCAGCCCTTTCGGTCACCTCAGGGGGTGGCACAGCCACTAAGACGGGGAGCAGTGGTGGGCGAAAAGGGGTGTGCTGGGATTTTAACAAGCGTACATGCACCAGGACACAGGGCACTTGCAAGTTCAGGCACGCATGTTCCATTTGTAACCATCCTTCCCACCCAGAAACAGTCTGCCGCAATAAAGGTAATGCCTCGGGAAACAGGGGAAGAAAAAGCAGGATTAGGGGAGGAGGCCGTCTGGTAGCTCATTCACCCATTGACATTCTGGCTATGACTCCTTGGCTGAACAGGTACCCCGACCATGCCTCGGCGGCGATGTTACAGGAAGGATTTTGTCAGGGCTTTAGGATCCCAGCGGTGGGATATACCGGAACGCCAGAATGTAGGAATCAACTTTCAGTTAAGCACAACCCAGATGTGGTGGCGGCAAAAATAGCTAAAGAGCTGCGCCTGGGTAGGATAGCGGGACCGTTTAATGACATCCCTGTACCGAATTTTGTTTGCTCGCCCCTCGGCGTGGTCCCCAAAAAGGAGGAGGGCGAGTACAGGCTCATTCATAACCTATCAGCACCCAGGGGCGCATCATTAAACGACGCCATAAATGAAGACATTTGTAGTGTTAAGTATGCGTCTTTTGATCAAGCAGTGGAGATGTTGAGGGCTCTCGGGCCGGGAGCCTTGATGGCCAAGTCAGACATAGAATCGGCTTTTCGGCTACTGCCAGTGCATCCCCTAGATCAGCATCTGCTAGGTTTCTCTTTTCAGAACAAATTCTATATGGATATGTGCATGCCCATGGGTTGTTCGGTTTCATGCGCCTACTTTGAGAAATTTAGTTCCTTTTTGGAATGGGCTTTTAGGCAAACGTCAGGGCACCGCCATGTCATGCATTACCTGGATGATTTTCTCTTTCTGGGGTCGGCGGGCTCACAGGAGTGTGGGTGGGCATTGCAGGAATTTTGCGTGCTCATGCGGGCTTTTGGGGTCCCGCTGGCACCCGGAAAGACGGTGGGCCCGGCAACCACATTGGAATTCTTAGGCATAGAATTGGACTCAGTGGAGGGCTGTTTCAGGTTGCCAAAAGACAAAATCACGAAAATTAGAGCAGCTCTCCAGCAAGGTTTGGTCAAAGATAGAGTGACGCTCCAGCAGCTACAACAGATTGTGGGACAGCTGAATTTCGCATTAAGAGTCATACCCATGGCACGCCCCTTCTCCCGCTCAATCTCGCAGGCCATGACGGGCCTGCGAGAGAAACACCATCACACTAGATTGCTGGCTGAGGTCCGCCAGGACATGCGCATTTGGATCGCATTTCTGGAGGGCTTCAACGGCAGAGTGGTGTGGTGCGGTCCCCCTACTACAGAGTTAGGTCTATGGACTGATGCTGCAGGCAGTGTGGGTTTTGGTGCCATACTGGGAAACAAGTGGGTGGCCCAACGGTGGCCGGTTTGGTGGGATGCGAGCGGCCTGACAGCTAATATCGGTTTCTTGGAGCTATTTCCAATATGGGTTGCATTAACAGTTTGGCCTGATCAGTTGTGTAATCGATCTGTAATCTTCTGGTCAGATAACATGACGGTAGTCGAATGTATCAACCAGCAGGCGGCACGATGTAAGTTTATACTCCGCCTACTTAAGGAGATTGTGTTGGTTTGCATGAAACTCAATGTACAGTTTAGGGCCAAACATGTCCCAGGGGTGTTGAATAACGCAGCCGATGCACTCTCTCGCTTCAAGATGCAGGTATTCAGGGAACACCTACCATCCGCAGAGGCGAAGCCGGCACACTTCCCAGCAACACTCTGGCAAATTGGTGCCCCCAGCTACAGAACCTCGTGGCAGCTAGCCTAGCGCCCAGGACCAGGACAGCTTACGAAGGGGCGTTTTGTCTTATTGCTCCTTTTTGGGACGGGACTGGGCAGAGAAATGGGAGCATGAGGAGAATTTCGCTAAGTACCTAGATGCATTACATAAGGAGGGGCGCTCAGCAGCGACAGCTAGCAGACACAGGGCGGCCGTGTCTTTCATGGCACAACTCAGGGGGCCAGAGATCCCACGAATAGTTTCGTCGTGCGGAAGGCACTAAAGGGGTGGCGGCGCCTGCAAGCAACCACCGCAGATTCCAGGCAACCAATAGGTTTAGACCGGCTGGCATCATTATTGAATGCCTTGTCTGACACCTGCAGTTCATATGGGGAAGTACTCTTGTTCAGAGCCGCCTTTACTTTGGCCTTTTATGGGGCTTTCCGGGTAGGGGAACTGGTGGCTAGCAGCAAGCAGGACATGCTGGGGGGTATTCGACTGGAACACACAAAAATATTGGGCGAGGTGCTGTTGATTACCATACGTAAATCAAAAACTGACCAGGAGGCCCGGGGGGACGGGCTGGTACTCCATCGGGCACGGGCTAATCCTTGCTGCCCAGTGTTCCACGTAGAAGCATTTATCAAACAGCGAGCGGGCGCGAAGGAGGGAGCATTGTTAATGCATGCAGATGGTACCCCACTGACCAGGTTCCAATTCCAACGAGTACTGTTGATGGCAATGGACAGGGCTGGTTTCAATCCAAAGGATTTTGGGACGCATTCCTTCAGGATAGGTGCGGCCACCGAGGCGACTGCTAGAGGATTGCATGCGAGCAGCGTAAAAAGGATTGGGAGATGGTCTTCCAACTGTTACAAACGTTATGTGCGGATGCACATGCTGTGAGGTGACACGTAAGTTACGCTGACGCCTGTCTTGTTGTTTGCTTCTATTTCAGTTTCTCGAACCTGTCACGCAGGGCGGAAACGGTTACCGGGTCACCAACAGCAAGTACCTTCAGCACGGCGGTCACAGGAACGGAGGAAGGAGACGAAAGTGGTATGGGTGGTTGGTCACTCATTTGTAAAGCGCGTTAAATCTGTTTTCTTTTCAGGTAGCTATAGACAGAGGGCGGAACAAGGAGGTTTCGAAGTTTCCTTTCATGGTAGGGGGGCCTATGCCTCAGTCAGTTTAGGGGTTCTTTACGGAGTTGCTCAATAGACACACCCCGCCGCCTGCAGTAGTTATCCTACACCTGGGGGCAACGATCTGGTGAAATTGGGCAGGAGGGTCCTGATGGAAGAGATAATATCGGAAGTAAACTGGCTAGCTAAAACATGCCAAGGCTGCACCATAGTGTGGTCTCAGATGATTCCCAGGCTCAAATGGAGGGGGGACTCGGTCAGGGCGTTGAATCACTCGGTAAAGAGGATCAACAACAAGATAGAGAAATTATTTCGGTCACCTCAACTACAGAATATACCACATGGGTGTATCTGGGGGAACAGTTCTTCTTGCAAGACGGGGTCCATCTGACTGGGGCAGGTAACCAACTTTTTCTGGAAAACATTTGGGCATGGCTGGGAGGTTCTAAGTCGGCATGACCTTTCGGAAGAGGAGGAGAGGGGGGCCAGATAGTCGGTCAACCATGCTGGCCTGTGGCGGTAAGGTCATGATCGGTGAGCAGTCAATTTAAGGTCCTTAGGGGGCGTCACCATTCTTGAATGGGGTCGCCCAGGGGAGGGGCAACTGGTCTCTCCCAGAACTCCAGGGGCGGTACATCCGCTTGGTTGGATGGGTGCGGGGAGGGGGAGTCACGCTTTCTCTGGGCTGGTTAGCCACCCCGCACGTGCACGATGACGTCATTAAACGGCGCAGAGTGCAAGGGCCCCCCTTTGGGTAATGGAGTTCATGGAGCGTACGGGGGTAACCGGGAGGGGGGGGAAGTACCCTCTCGGTAAACGGGCCCTCTGCGCATGCGCACTCATACGTGAGGGCGTAGCTGGTTAATAAGGATTTGACACCGGTTAGCGACCTTGCCGTAGGCCCAAAACTAGGATATGCAGAAAAGTAATAAGTATGATGTTAGATTCGGTTAGGAAACACGCTGTATTAGACATTTGTTAAGGTTAGCCATTGATACCTGTCTACATTGATTGTACCTAATGTCTAATTTTCTGCATAAAAATGTTTGTGTAAATATTGTTTATTTCAAATTTTAATTTGTTTTCATGTTTTAATAAATACGGCCGGGGGGTCGCGAGACCCCCCGCCTTCCAAAGAAAACTCCTCTCATGTCCAATTGCTTTAATTGTTTAACGGTGGTAATGCGCAGGACAGGGAGGGGGATTGGCGGTAGTCCCTGACCATATACTCCAGCACACGTCATGTAGGCATGTGACATAACATTCAGTTACAGCCCACAGAGCTCTGGGGGCTTGTCTGCTCAACCTCTGACAAAGGCAACTGCTGCAGGCACTGACAGCATGAGAGAACTCAGCCATTGCTGCAAAGGTTTCAGATTGCTTATGTGTGACATTTTCATAATTTCAGTGTGATTATGAGTGACATTCAACAACGAGTGACGCTTTCTCCCGAGCAAATATCAAGCAATGAAGACAAGGGAAACATATAAATATAAGAAATGACACCCATTTGAGCAAGGAGAAACTCCGAGGAAGATCTTAAAACTGCTGCAAAGCACCAGCAATGAAATGGCATTAACAGGAGTCTGTCCAGGTTCTCCACGTGGGACCAGACTTTAACCAAACTGAAACAGGTTGTGAGAGAGGATTTAACAGTAAAAACTGTCCCAGCAGACCATAAAACATGTCCACAAAAAGCCCCCAAAAAACCAGCCCACACACTGACTTGTCACACCAGCCCATCGGGAACTGCCTGATTGCCCTATAGGCCAGTCCGACCCTGCACAGCTAGGTCCAACACCCAGTGAGAGAAAATATTGTGCCGTATAGAGGAAAATGCAAACGAATAGACTTGATGGTATGAGACACGAATCCTGCCACAATTAAAGTTATGATGAGTGGTGTAGCACCCCAATTCTCTTCCATCAACGGAATACCTGAAAAAAGAAGTACTGTACATGGGAAATGTAGATCACTGGACAAGGTTACCGCAGAAGTGGAGCACAGATGAGGGCTCGGCCCTCAAAGTTAAGAGGTGCACACATCTTCCTATAAAAAATTATCTTCCTACCTTTGTGGGTGGCGCCGCTTTCTTTGTGATCGAACAGATATTATCACTCTCGTCACAAAACAAATAGTGACTGTGACACTTTGCTAACCGGGGTGCATATTTTGCACATCTAGTGGAGACTAATTGATTTATAAATTTGGCTTGGGAGGGCATCAACAAAGAGAAAAGACATGAGTATCAACAGACAAGGAAGGATAATGACGCACTAGAAATCCATGGCTACGCCCCTGCTTGGGTTCCTGTGAAAAATAAACATGCAGTGATTGCACATTTATTTTCAGCAGTTTAAAGACCATGAACTTTGTACAGGGAAAAAGGAGTGCTTGACAACTATTACAGACTACATTAGCAAGGTAGTCTTTTAGAGTTATGAAGCACTCTTTTTTACCTTTCACTATGCAAGGTTCGCGCTATTTAACCTGCTAAAAAATATAATTGCAATCTTTACACGTTTATTTTTCAGCAGCTTAAATAGTGCAAACCATGTCTCGTTACAAAAAAAGAGCGTCACGTCTAATAAAGATTACATAAACAGCTTTATTTTATAGCATCTCTCCCAACTGTAGAGAGCGCATTTAACCAGGCACAGGGCTGGTCTGCGAGCATTGGTGAATCTCAGGTCCAGGCCATTTTGTGTGGCACAGACGGTCGGGTCATCCAGCAGGTCAGGTGATGGTATTATAACAGTGTGTGGACCACCTTGTCCGGGCACCACTGGAAGGAAATGCCCACCCTTTAAACAACAATGCACCGCGCAGTCTAAACTCCAGAAAGAGGGTCAGTGATGTGAGGGCCGGGCCCAGGCAGAAATGACTGTATTCATGAAAACCACAGTCACCTCTTAAACCCTGGGTCCTGCTCACTCTCTGGCTGCTGGTGCAACATACAGCAGAGCTATTCAGTGTGGGGCGCTAAAGCTTCACGGACAGACACACGTGCTGCTGCGCCTTGACCAATTAAGGGTACTAATGCGTGACTTTTAATGCCAGTGTGGTGATGCAGGAATAGGCATTAAAATGTGTTAGCCTAACCCGCGATGCGTGGCACTTGACAGTGCTGCTCAGCTCAGCCTTTGACAATAATTATCGTGCCCTCCTATCAATTATCTATTATCCCGGCTTCAGGAACAGTTTTAGTACAACATGTAAAATCGACACCTCTGCAGTAAATTACCATATGTACACCAATTAAATTAAAATCCACTTCCTGAGCAACCCTGTCGATTGCCTCGTAGCATGACAATCTCAGGTGCTTGCGGCGAAGTGGGAATATTACTAAATTGTGTTAGGCTAACCCGAGATGCGAGGCACTTGGCAGGGTTGTTATCGAACTAAGTAATGTAGCTTCTAAAGATAGGCAATCTATATTATATTTTATGATTGATTATAAGAATATTTCTAGCTATTTCTTCGAAAATTTTCAATTCTATCGAGGACAAGGAGGAGAGGAATATGCTTCTATTCATTTACTGAAATTTTGACAGCAGCCAATCAAAGCAAACTTTAATAATAAACTTAATTTCCCATAAGTCTCATAACAGTGTTTACTTCACACTGTCTACCAATCATACACTGATCACTCCTTCAAGAATGCCCTGCCCCACTTTAACTCTCTCTTTCTTTGGGAACCTCATTGCTTCGTTTCCCAGGGACAAAATGAACTGTAAATAACTTTACTGAACAATGTAGTTCCCAATCAATACTTCCTCGATCTTCAGATCCAACCAATAGAATGCTTCTATTAGTAAAACTGCAATCCCACTGTTAAGCTCCTCTCGAGCATCAATCAAGACCTTCAAACTTGTGTTGTGAGACAATTCTCTGGTTCGCCTCCTCTAAAGAAAGAAAATTCAAATCATAATTCCTGCATCAATATCATCAAGTCTTCTGACTATTTTAAGGGAAGGAGATTAAATTCATGAAGTCATTATCACATAAATTCTGATAAACAAACATCTGAAATTATTATCACAGAAACTCTGTTAAGCAACATCTGTGTGGGATAATCCTCCCTTCTGTGTCCTTAATAGAATGGAAAATCCTTGATGCAATAACTACATACATGCCAACCAACCCAATTCTGGCTGGAGACTCCTGATTTTTAAAGCCATAAATGGCTTTATTTTGGGTGTCTCCTGCCCAAAATTGCCTCTCCTTCATTAGAAGTCAATGGGGTAAATACATTCTCCCAATTTTTATTTTAGAACCTCCCACTTTCCTGTTCTAAAATGTTGGCATGTATGTAACTAGAAATGTTTTATTCTTTGTCAGAACCAGAGGCTCCAATTATGTTTATTTAAAGCTGTCCCACAACCACTGATGCAACTTTCACAATAGGTTTAGAATTAAAGGTTGTAAACATTGACCCTGGAGACCAGTCTGCTGCCTTCATCATATCTTCCTATCTAGAACCCAAAGCAAATGTCTTTGAGGCCATCGCACCTCTAGCCGAATGAGCTCCAAAAATGGAAGTATCAATCCGATTTCCATTTAACAACCAATGTATCCTTCTGGACAGAGTTGCTGCTGAAACTGGTGTAAACAGTTTCTGAAGTGCAATGAGCAATTCCCCCAGAACCCTGCCTTCATACTCTTTTAAACAATGTACTACACACAACTTCTGACTTTTTGGAAAGCAGGATAAACAATAGATTTAGAATTTGATTTCGTACGAATAGATACATGGAAAGTGACCCATTCAAGAGAAAATTCTCTAACTATAATATCCATGGCAAGCACATCAAAAACTCTTCTACAAGTCACCATGCATAGTAACATTGTCAACTTCGCTCGCAATTGTTTCCTTGACAAACCTGAATTATGTGGCCACTTCTCTAGAAATTGCATCACCACTGATATGTCCCATAATGTATATTTGGATAATGGTGGGTTAGACAATTTGATTCCTCGTTAAAGCTTACATACAAAAGGATGTTCCTATACTGGTTTCACCTCCACCTGGCTATGCCCGGCCGATATATGGGGGGATCTAAAATTATTTACTAAAGCCCTTCAGTAGCTACCTATGCCTATAAATTTAAGACCAATGGCATCTTGGCCTTCACAGTATCTGCACCCTGTTGTAGGCACCAACGTAACCACTGTCTACAGGATGAAGTCTAGCTCTTGTGGGTGTTAACTGACCATGCTTTTCAAATGCATGATGAAGCCTGCTTCGAAAGCCCCAGCACTTGCCATCAACACCCAAAATCCTCCATGCCATGAGCCTCATATGATCTTAGTGCACTAACAGGTAAATTTGATACACTGGTTCCTTCAAGAGATCTGGGAGTTTAGGTATCTCCACCGGAAGACCACTGCTCAGCCCTAGCAGAACTGGGAACCATAACTGGAATCTCCATAACAGTCACTTAAATTAGATCCACTTCCTGTATCACCTGAGACACAACTCTCAGAATGATCCGAAAAGGGGGAAATGCATATTGCACATTTCTCTGTCAGTTCTGTAGGAATTAATTAGTTGCTTGAGCAGCTGGAACCGGCCTCCAACTGAAGAAAATCTCCTGTTGCTGAATCAGGCCGGATGCAAAAAGATCTGTCTTGCATGGCCCTCAAATCTGGTTTAGTACTTGAAAAGCTCTCAGATGCAGTCTACAGTCGCTGTTGTCCTTCTTCTACTGAAATATTAATTAATATATTTTCTGCTCATACTTTTATAGTATTTGGAACTGTTAATGGTAATTTACTTAGGGAAGGGAAAATCAAGCGGCATTTAATGGAAAGGTATGCAGCATCTGATATAACGCACCAAATATACCAAACTTAAAGAAGTCACAAGAATCAACAAGTTGTCTTTAGTTGCCCAAATAGTATTGTTATTAGAACATTAAATGGTAGGTTGTTGACTGAACAACCTACTCAATTCACCCACATTTCCCACAGGTATAGCCCTGCATTACGCATTTATTAATTTCACAAATGTTCTTCTACATATTGACTTTACAATTGAATCATTTTACTAATAGTTAGAATGGTATGCTACTACAATACTGAATTTGAATACATTCTTCAGAGGTGGTTACTAACAAATGAAAGTGGTGGAGATAATATTTTGATCCACTGACAGGCACCTCTAAAAAACAGCAGTGCCTTTAGGCTCAACGCCAAAGCTCTCAATCGTGGTCGGTTTTAAACTGTGTTTATGATGAGTAATGATTGAGAGCTCTGGAGTTGAGGCTGAAGGCAGTGTGGGTTTCTCACAGTGCCTGTCAGTGAGTCAAGGTAATCTCCTCTAATTCAGTAAAGTTTAAAGAAAAATAAAAAGTCTACTTACCCACTGCCTCGGTGTACCTCTCCGCCTACTGTCGCAGGGCCTCAGCCAACTCCCCTCTACCAATCCAGACGCTGATCTCATGCTGCTGATAAGGTTAAGCAACATGAGAGAAGCGACATGATTGGTTGGAGCGGGTTGGCTCAACGCTCCCTCAGGCACTGATGGCCTGTGCCTGCTCTCCTCCCAGCTACCTAAGAAAGCTTGGGTTGGAGAGGTTTAAAATATGCATGTCAGGCTGGCAGTCGCAAGACAGCCGGCCAAAGTGACATGCACACTTTAAACTGAAGTGCCCACCACACCTCCCTGCTACTGCCAATCAGCAACAATGACCCTGCCCTCAAACTTGGCTCGGGTGTGAGCATGACAAATATAATGGTAATAAATTAATTTTATTACCATTTGAATTTTTCATATTTGCTGGGGGCAACACTCCTCTGCCCTTATGGAGGAACCACTACTGGGAGCTGCCCCCAGAACTGGCTAGGAGTGAACACGGAGAATATGCTGCTTATTACCCTGGCCACACCTCTGGGTGGGCACACATGCTGGGCATAAAAGGGAGAAGGGTTTTACCATCTTGATTTAAGCAGAGAGAGGCACTGTGGGATTGTTTGCAGTAGGACCAAAAGAAAGTGCTGTAAAAGTATGTAGGGTTACCCCATGGGACACTTTACCCCATTGGGACCAGGAGTGGTTCCAGGAGTCACCCCCAGCCACAAGCTAGTGCCAGGGGTAAATGTAACATCCCCATGCAGACTCTTCCAAACATGTTCTGGACCTAAGAAAGGACAGAAGAAGACCGGACCTACTGGTTGTGACTTGAGATGGTCACTGAAGGACCGTGCCTGGTCCGTCTTGGACACAGGACAAAGAGGTGGACTCCAAGGGTCTAAAGGTTGACCTCCTGCTCAAGCTACAGGGACACAATAAGCTTCAAGAGGACTTTCTTGCAAATGCCCAGCTGACCAGTTTGGTCTGAACCTGCCCTGGACCCTGCTGTTTGTCTCTGATAGAGTGAATCTTGACCCCAAGTGCTGTTCCTGAGATCCTTGAATCCTTGGCTGTGGCTGGCTGAACTTCACCTACTACCCCTGAAAACCTGGGATGTAGAAACCTTTTCAACTTCAAGACCTCCAGAGAACAGGGACAAACCTGTCAATCTGAACTGACCAAGGTGCGTTGCCTCGGTGCTAAAGATTCAGGTTCCTCCCTCTCAGAGCCTCTCCACAGCAGTAAATCTGATTGAACAGGACCTCATGGAGAAGGTATCCAGCCTTGTGGAGCCCTCTTCAGCTACAGCCTGCAGTCTTTCCCCGATGAAGGTTTCTGAGCTCTGAAAAGTGACTGAGTGCAAATGTGGAAATATTCTCTGGGCGCAGGCACCAAAAGTATTGCCTGGCAAGGGAATTTGTCTGGACACAAAATTCGAATTTCACCTGGTCTGAGCTTTCCCATCAAAAACCAAGAGCGTTACCAGGACCGTGTCCAACAGCTGATCTTATAAAGCCCTCCTTGGCCACAGCCTGCTGTCTTGCCGCACTGTAGATTTTGGACTTCTATTTTTAAGACTAAGCCCCAAGGTGAAACTTCTGACTGAGTCGAACTTGGCTCTTGTATTTGACCCGTGCTCCATGGTGGCCAGCCTCAAGTCATACCTAGGTCCCCGTCTACCACGACCAGTTGTCTGAGGTTGGCACTTAGTGTTTTTTGTGACAATTTTTACTTAAAAATATAAAAATTCATATCTCTGGTTCCCCGTATTGGATTTTTTTCACTTTGTTGTTAATTTATTTAGCTATTTTCCTAATTCAGTTTGGGATTTTTATTTTGTTCTATTTTTACTATATTACTGTTTTTTATTGAATAAGGGCCACATGTATCAACCAATTTTGCGTTCGCAAATGGGGCGATTCGCAGAATCGGCTTTTTTGCGAACGCAAAAAAGGCTTTTTACATGTATCAAAGCCAATTTTGCGATTCGGCAAAATGGGTTTGCGATTCGGTATTTGGAAGGGGCGTGTTTAGGGCGTCCCTTCCAAATAGCGAATCCTAACAGTATGTATGAATGTTTTGCAACCGTAAATGCGGCCGCAAAACATTCGCATTTTACCACCTACTTCAAGTAGGTGTTAAACCATTCGCAAATGGGAAGGGGTCCCTTAGGGACCCTTTCCCCTTAGGGAATGGTGGTAAAAACATTTTTTAAGAGCAGTCTTAAAAAATGAAAATATAAATATATTTTTTTAACGCAACCTGTTTTCCTTTAAGGAAAACGAGCTGCACCATCCCCGTGATTTTAGCTATTCCTAGGGGGTTGCAAATTGCAACCTACCTCATTAATATTGATGGGGTAGGTCGATTTGCCACCCACTAGGAATCGGTATATGAAACTCTTGGAGTTTCATACATTGGAAAATTGTGATTACCTAATTGCGATTCTCAGAAAATCGCATTAAGGTACTCGCAATTTCCAATTTTGATACACGTGGCCCTAAATGTTTTACACATTGCCCTAAGTTAAGCCTAACTGCTTTGTACCATAGCACAGGGGGTTGAGCTCTGATTAATTTAGTGACTTTGAGGGTTTACCCTGACAAGGATTGTAATTGCTACTTGCAGTGAGTAGTTGCACACGTAAACTAACATCCTAGTTTCTTACAGGCATTCAATACGTAATACTGTTCCCTGGTAGGCTGAAGCTTCATCATGACAGAAGGACATGAGTTTTCAGCACCCCTAAAGAAGTAAACAATTACACCAAAACACACATCACAGACAAAGGTACGGAGGACAGCGTCTGAACTCCCTGAACAAAGGGTCTCATCCTGGTACAAACCAGGGTAACACCAGTAATGGGGACTGAAGGTACACTCCGTGAAGAATGTTCTGCTTTATGCACTATTCGCTGTCATTTTTTAAATTTTAATTACACCTCTTCATTCCTAATTAGCCGATATAGAATAGACGATGACTACACGGTCCCCTTATTTAAACTTCCCCACAAAGAGGAAATAGTGAATGAAATTATTAATTAGTAAGTGGCAAAGACTCAGGCCTCTACAACCTGATGGACAAAATTTATAGAGTTGAAGGACATTATGTCCCCTCGCCTATTGGCTCTGTGAGCAAGTACCCTGCCAATATTCACGAGGGGAGCAGTCATAAATGTTCTGCTTCACCCTTGGAAAGATTCAGTGGCATGCACATTCCACAGACCTTTCTCCTATTCAAACCTTGATAATAAAATGATCGGATCCACGCCTTCCCTGTGGGACAACACCTGGTGGCCCCCTCGCCCTCGGCACCCCCCACTTCCATGCACCACGCCCGCAACCTCGACATCATACTCGACTCCTCCCTCACCATGAACTGACAGATCAACGCCGTAGCCTCCACATGCTTCAACACCCTCCGCATACTCCGCAAGACCTTCAAATGGATCCCCCCTGGATCCAGGAAAACCGTCACCCACACACTCATCACCAGCAGGCTAAACTACGGGAACACCCTCTACGCCGGAATCAACAAATCTCTACTCCACAAACTCCAGACCGTCCCCAAGAGAAACCTCCGCTCCGCTGACCAGGCCCTGGCCGAAATCCCCCTCATCCACAGAGCCAGAACAGGAGGCAGATCCTTCTCCTACATCGCGACCAAGATCTGGAACAAACTTCCCCTCAGCATCAGACAAAGCCCCACACTGCAAGCATTCAGAAAAAGCTTTAAGACCTGGCTTTTCGAATGACCGGAGCTGCCCGAATCCCCCCCCCCCAGTGCCTTGAGACCCTCACGGGTGAGTAGTGCGCTCTATAAATCCCCTGATTGAATGATTGCTAAAATAATCGCTCCTAGACTTCTGCCCTTCATCAAAAGACTCATACTGTTAAATCAATCAGTCTTTATACCCTGCAGGTCCATGAAGTACAATCTGCACATTTGTTTTGCGATGTTACAATGAATAAGACTGGACACTGATGTTGCCTCAATGGCATTTTCCCACTGGAATGGCCCTTCCTATCCACAATACTACACAGAATGGGTGTTGGCACGTATGTATTTTCCCTCATTAAACTCGTTCACTCTGCTCCATCATGTTGGATATAGTTGTATGGCACAGTATCAACCACAGCAATATCGATCAATCAATCAAACAGCATATGTCGAGCGCAACAGAGGTCCAGTGTGAGTCTAGTTGCACCGTTCTGTATGGTCTGGAGTCTTCTGAGGAGCTGGGTGGAGATGGCGGCGTAGAGGGAATTGCCGTAGACGAGGCAGCTGGTGATGAGGGCCTGATTGACTGTCTTTCTGATGTTGGTTGGGATCCATCTGAAGAATCTGCGGAGCATGTGGAGTGTGTGCAAACAGGAGGAGGTGACTGCATTGACTTGTTGTTTCATGGTCAGTTGGCTGTCGAACGATGATGTCAAGGTTGCGTGCATGGTCGGTAGTTGTGGGTGTATGTCCGAATTCTGCAGGCCACCAGCTGTGGTCCCATGCGGAGGTGTTCTTCCCGAAGATCAGTACTTCAGTTTTGTTGGAGTTAAGTTGGAGGCAGTTGTCTCTCATCCATTTGGCTACATTGGCCATGGCGTTGATGAAGTTGGTTTTGGCATTGGAGGGATTGTCGGTTAGTTAGAGGATCAGTTGAGGGTCTTCTGAGTAGGAGTTTATCTTCAGTCCGTGGGATCTGATGACATCTGCGAGGGGGTTCATGTAGATGTTGAACAGGGAGGGGCTGAGTGATGATCCTTGTGGTACGTCGCATATGATGTCTTTGGGTGCGGAGATGAAGCGAGTCAGTCAGATGTTCTGTGTGCATCCTGTAAAGAAGGAGGTGATCCACTTGAGGATTTTTTGCTGTATGCCTATGTTGTAGAGTCTGTTGATGACAGTGTTGAATGCCACAGAGAGGTTGAGGAGGATCAGGGCAAAACCAAAGGGGATGATGGACGGAGTGTTGAACATTGCAAGCACTCACCCCCAGTCAACTGATCTGGGTTTAATCCATCATCATTCTTTAGCTCACTCCGCCACCCCAGTTCAGACATGGCCATATGCAAATCAGTCTGACCCTGTGCCTCATGGGAACAGTGCAGCCCGAACTGCCAAGCCATGTCTTCCCTGGACCGGAAACAAGCATCCTGGGACCGGTTTCTGGCTTACAGCCGTCATCAGCCAGGCTATCTTGAATCCAGTGGCAAAGTGAGCAAGGGACCCACGTCTGGGCATACCCTGCCAACTTATGGCAAACATAGCAAAACCAAAGGGGATGATGGACGGAGTGTTGAACATTGCAAGCACTCACCCCCAGTCAACTGATCTGGGTTTAATCCATCATCATTCTTTAGCTCACTCCGCCACCCCAGTTCAGACATGGCCATATGCAAATCAGTCTGACCCTGTGCCTCATGGGAACAGTCCAGCCCGAACTGCCAAGCCATGTCTTCCCTGGACCGGAAACAAGCATCCTGGGACCGGTTTCTGGCTTACAGCCGTCATCAGCCAGGCTATCTTGAATCCAGTGGCAAAGTGAGCAAGGGACCCTCGTCTGGGTATACCCTGCCAACTTATGGCAAACATAGCAAAACCAAAGGGGATGATGGACGGAGGGTTGAACATTGCAAGCACTCACCCCCAGTCAACTGATCTGGGTTTAATCCATCATCATTCTTTAGCTCACTCCGCCACCCCACTTCAGACATGGCCATATGCAAATCAGTCTGACCCTGTGCCTCATGGGAACAGTCCAGCCCGAACTGCCAAGCCATGTCTTCCCTGGACCGGAAACAAGCATCCTGGGACCGGTTTCTGGCTTACAGCCGTCATCAGCCAGGCTATCTTGAATCCAGTGGCAAAGTGAGCAAGGGACCCACGTCTGGGCATACCCTGCCAACTTATGGCAAACATAGCAAAACCAAAGGGGATGATGGACGGAGTGTTGAACATTGCAAGCACTCACCCCCAGTCAACTGATCTGGGTTTAATCCATCATCATTCTTTAGCTCACTCCGCCACCCCAGTTCAGACATGGCCATATGCAAATCAGTCTGACCCTGTGCCTCATGGGAACAGTCCAGCCCGAACTGCCAAGCCATGTCTTCCCTGGACCGGAAACAAGCATCCTGGGACCGGTTTCTGGCTTACAGCCGTCATCAGCCAGGCTATCTTGAATCCAGTGGCAAAGTGAGCAAGGGACCCACGTCTGGGCCACAGTTTATTCACAGTCCAGGAATGTTCTGATGTCATCTGTGGCGACAATCAGCGTGGTCCCAGTGCTGTGATTGGCACAGAATCCTGATTGTGAGGCATCCAGTAGGTGGTTTTGTTCCCCTAATACGGTGAGCTACTGGTTGATGGCTTTCTTGAGCACTTTGGCCGGGTAGAGGAGCAGGGAGATTGGACGATAATTTTTGAGATCGCTGGGGTCGGCGGAGGCCTCCTTTAGGAGGGGTCTGACGTCTGCATGTTTCTATCTGTCCGGGAAGGTTGCTGTGGAGATGGAGGTGTAGAGAATGCTGGTGAGGGGCTGGGGTCAGTGGGTGCCCCGGAGTTGATGGAAGACATGATGGCTGAGGTGGTCAGGGTGGTGAGTGGAGACCAGGTGGTGATGGTTTGGCTGATATCCACTGGTTGGTTGAGGTCATTGGGGTTGAGGGTGGCGGTTTGGAGGTTGACGTTGTTGTAGATATTGGTGATCTTACTGTGGAAGTAATCTGAGAGGATGTCACCGAGTTCTTGGGAGGGGTGGATGGTGTTCTCTATGGCTTTCGGGTTGGAGAATTATTTTACTATATTTTGAAGAGTTCCTTTGGTTTGCCTCGGAGTCGATGCGGGTGGTGATGGCTGCTTTCTTGACTTCTTTGATGTGACAGTGATAGTTGCTGAGGGTTGTTTTGTGAGCTGCTCTGTCAGCTGGGTTCTTGGTGGCAAGCCATAGTTTCTCGAGTTGGTACCCATTGTATTTGCTGGTTCCGAGTTCTGGGGTGTACCTGCTGGCATGTTTGGAGGTCTTGATGGATTTTTTAGGTTTCAGTGGGTCAACTGTCAGCGCTGTCGGTGATTAAAGCAGCAAAGTTCTGGATGGCCTGGTCGAGGTCTGTTGAGGCTTTGGGTTGGGAGGTGGTGAGGGCCTGTGACCACTGAGTTTCGGTGACCTTGCTCCAGCTGCGGTGGGAGGAGATCTGATGCCTGGTGATGGTGTGCTGTGCATGGGTGATGGTGAAATGTACGATGGTGTGGTCTGTCCAGGTGAGTTCAGTGGCGTGGCTGAATTTGAATCTGTCTCTCGAGGTGAAAATGAGGTTGAGTGTATGTCCAGCTTTGTGCGTGGGTTCAATGATCAGTTGGGTTAGGCCAATGTTTTTGTTTTTTTTAGGTTTTTTTTTAGTCCTCATTCTACAAAACATGCTCGAAATTCAAGAATGTGAAGCTGGTCAGTCCGATATATCACAGCCCAGTGTAACCATGAAAAAATAGGAAAATAGGAGGCCCGGTCGCTTCTCATTGAAGGATGGGAAAGTTTAACCCCCAGGCACTTCCCCCTTTTCCCCTTTTCAACAAGGCTTATCGGCAGTAACCAAGGCACCGCTTCTTCTTTAATGGGCCATTCCCCTAGCCTTAGCTAGTTTCCCAACAACTCGGCCACACGAGCAAGTTCATAATCATTGGACCACCAGGAAAAGTATAAAACTAGCAAAAGCCGGGTATATCCGCACCCAGAATTAATTTAAAAGGAAGATGAAAAAACATATTCCCATCAGGGGTAACTCCAACTGAATTAACCCACTATAATAAAACAACAAGTTTAACCAAACTAAGTAAGAGCAAAAAGTGTGAACCAGCTTTCCCAAAGATCCCAGAATTTTGTTTTTTTGGCCCTGCTACTTGCTCGATCAAGGGTTGAAATACGTTGTACCGAGCTTATCCATTCTAGTTTAGTAGGTGAAACAGATGAGATCCGCTTAATGCAGATCTCCCTACGAGCCAAAAGGATCAAGACAAAAAGTAATGCCCTCTGGTTTCTTGAGAAAACAGTATTATCTATCTCACTTGAAATTACCCCAAATATAACTGTCGATGCTGTTAACCTAACCTTTCTCCCCAGAATTTCAGAGATGCTGTTACTCACGTGGACCCAGAAGAGCTTGATCGAAGGACATTGCCAGAACATATGCACCTCGTTTACATTGATGTCGTCACATTTCGGGCACTTCCGTGTCGCTCGATTCCCCAACTTAGACAGCTTCAGAGGCGTCCAATAAGCTTTATGAAGAGTGAAAAGATGATTTCTTTTTAACGGGGCAGCTTTCACATATAACCAAAGGGTAGACATAGATACTTGCCCGAGAATCTCGATGTCTTCATCCGGCATGTCCTTCTTCCAGCTCTTTGTAAACACGTTCGAGTTTTTATCTCCAGTCTCGATCATTTTCCAATACCATACTGCTACTTCCTTATGTGTTGGTCTTGCACGGATTGTTTTTATTAAGTCCCCATCCCCGGCTAGTTCTTTACTTAGTGATTTTGTCCAACCAAGAAGTTGCAGATATTTGAATCTTGATACTGCATTATTTGTTAAAGCAGATAGACATTGCCATGGAATTAATTCTTTTTTCACTATTAGTTCTCCCCATCTTGCTATCCCTGCTCTGCGTAACGGGAGAGCCAGGGCATCTTGCAAACAACTTGGTGTGCCCGGGGAATCCCAGATTGGTGTTTCTTGATTGTAATAGGGTATGTCAAATAATGCCCTCAGTTGAATTCAAACTCTAATAGCGGCTCTCAAAATCTTCAATCTAACTTTCTTGAAAAATTTGGGGTGGCCAAACTTTAAAAGAAAAAGTCAGCATGTGTGTTATATGCCTTTGTTAGGGCTTTAAAGAGAGGTTGGTAAACCTGACCATCATTTAAGAGTTGTCGTGAGTTTTTAAAATGGAAAGCGCAATAGTAAAAATATAGGTCAGGTGTAGCTATACCGCCGTTGGGTTTTTTCCTCCTTAGTTTTTTCTGAGAGATTCTGGGGTTTTTCCTACCCCATATAAATGAGGAGAATAGCCCTTGCACTTTCTTAAACCAATTTTGGGAAAATTCTAAGGGAATGGTATCAAAGAGAAAAGTAAACTTAGGCAAGATAGACATTTTTAACAAGTTAGATCTCCCTATGATAGAAAGAGGTAAAAGCTCCCATTCCTGTAGCTGTTGTCGTACACTAACCATAGTCTTATCAAAATTTAATTGAGCTATTTTATCTATGTTCTTGGTAATTTGAATCCCAAGGTATCTTATTTGTTGTTTTTCAAGCATGTTTTTATAGGGAGAGTTCCATAACATCAGCTCGGTCTTCTGCTGATTTACAGAGTATCCAGCAATCTTCCCAAAATTCTCCAACTGATTGCAGATCTCTGGAAATGCCTGTTCTATGTTTCCTGTCAGGATCATGAGATCGTCTGCATACAGACCTATTTTTTTTTCCCAGCCCGCACACCTAAAGGGGGAAATAATATGACTTGATCTTAATTTACATGCCAAAGGCTCAATATAAAGATTGAAGAGAAGAGGGGAAAGGGGGCACCCCTGTCGGGTCCCTCGCAAGATTTTCAGTTGTTTAGTCAGATTTCCATTAACAAGAATGCTAGCTGAGGGGTTCTTATAAAGAGCCTTTACTGCCGCCACAAATGTTTCTCCCAGATTGAAGCGATTAATTGCCTCTGTTAAAAAGATCCAGTTAACCTTGTCAAAAGCTTTGGCAGCATCGAATGTTAAGACTGCCAATGGAGTTTGATATAAACTTGCCAAGTCTATAGCCCCGATAAGATCATGCGTTAATTCTTTCAACTGTCTCCCCTTCATAAAACCCTTTTGATCAGATTGTATAATGGAACCTGCTACTTTATCTAATCTCTTTGTGAGAATATGAGTATAGATTTTATGATCGCTATTTAAAAGTGAGATGGGTCTATATGATTCACAATACTGTGGATTTTTATTTGGCTTTAAAATTATTGTAATTGTTGCCTCATTCCAAGATGCCGGTACCGCCTGATTTAAAAAGTTGGAGTAGAAATGGTGCTAGTTCCTCTTTCAAGATAAGATACACTTCATTTGGAATGGCATCGGGGCCTGCCGCTTTCCCTTTTTTTAGCGATGTAATAGCTTGCAGAACTTCGTCTAAAGAGATGTATTCGCTCAGTTTATCCCTGTCGGTAGCTGATAAAATAGGAAGTTGAAGATCCCGAAAGAAGGCTTCCATCATATCTTCAGATGGAGTTAAATCTTCAGAATATAGATTTGAGAAGAAATGAGAAAAGGCTTCCTCTATCTCCAGATCATCTTCAATAATCCTCCCGTGTTTGGACATTTCAGACTTTTCACGGTATTTCTAACGAGGTCAGATTTTGATTTCCACGCTAGAAATTTTCCGCACCCTTCTCCATACTCATGGTGGGCAAGTCTACTTGCCTCCCATTTTTTTTTATTTAATGCCTCTAGATAATCAATCAATTCATTTCTAGCTAGAGATAACTGTTGTATTTCAACTGTATCGGTTGGCATAGATTCTACCGCTATGGATTTATGAGCATTATTTTGATGGCTTCCTTTATTTTTTTATTGTGTATAATAGAGAGGGAGGTTAGTAAACCTCTTAAAAAAGCTTTGTATGAATCCCAGACAATAGGATGAGCTGCTGAGTTTATGTTGATTAAAAAAACTCTTTTGTCGCTGTTTTTATCTTATCAATAATTGATGGCTCAAGAAGTATTACCCGGTTCAGAGTCCATCTAGGTGGAGTAAGACAGTGAGTTAAGGTAATTTCTAATAAGACGGCAGAATGATCGGATAAATGCTCCGGCAGATGAGTGATTTTAGTCATGTCTCTGCCAGTAACACGATCCACCAAAAAGAAATCAATTCTAGAACGGTGAGCATGTTTCTTGTTATGATAAGTGAAATCTCCCGCTGTCAACCCCCGAACCTGCCTTTTTTCTCCCCATACATCAAATAGACCACCCTCTATCATTAACCGTTTCAAAATTTTCCGGGTGTTTGGTGTGGCCTCTGCGGCTTTTTTTGACGTGGAGTCAAAGTTGGGATTTAACACAACATTGAAATCTCCTCCTATTATAATTTGGTTGTTTACCTCTCCCAAATTAAGAAATAGGGACTGGAGACAGGACGGGTCATCAGTATTAGGGCCATAGTAACTAACAAAGGTTACCCAAGTTGCATTGATCTTAGCCCTGACAGTTACCCATCTACCATGGGTGTCTGCAACTACCTTGCCGGTGACTAATCGGTTGATTCTCCTAAAAATAACAGCAACTCCCTTTGTCGGTACCATCTGTGTTGAGACAAAACAATGTTCTATCCATTTATGTTTTTTTAATATTCCTGCCCACTCTTCCTTTACAAGATGCGATTCTTGAATAAGTATGATATCATAATTTGTATGTCGCAGATATTCCAAGATTTTCTCTCTTCTGGCGGGAAACCTAAGCCCGTTCACATTCCAGGATAGAATCTTTAAAGGTTTAAAGGTTGAAAACTACCCATAACCACTAATAAAACAGATTTTAGTCAAGAAACCTTCCAGCCATAAAAACCTACTTCCTAATGTATTATTTTGTGAATGAGAACTCTTTTTTATTTTTTTTACCCAAAATGCTCCCCCACCCTGTGATCAATATTTTTTCTTTTGTGTTTTGTCTTTGGTGCTTTCCCTTGACCCTACCCTCCCCTTCCCTCCCTGGGGAACCCTCCCTCATCTCTAGAGGCATACTAGAGCCTCTCTTCTTTGTCTCTCACACTCTCAAAACGGATGAGGAAAATGAGGAAAGATTTAAAAGAATCTTATTTGGATGAGCTTTTAACCTGCTGAATCCAGGAGCCAACCTCTACAGGATCTCTGAAGGTGTACATTTTATTCCTCCACATCACCTTCAGGGAGGCGGGAAATTGGAGTTTTGCATTGGCTCCTAGACTATTCAGCTCCTGTATCTGTTTCCCCAATTCCCACTGCCTATCCTGTGTGGTGCGTGATATATCCGATCTTATGCGAAATGTCCAGTCTCCCCTGTTGTACACTCCCCTTTTTAGCCCCTGAGAGAGAACTGCCTCTTTTATAGAGTATGACTTAAAATTCACTAATATTTTCCTGGGGGTTTTCTTTCCTACCCGTCTATTAAAGGGGTCCCGGTGGATCCTTTGGATATCATTTTCGAGGGTCGCCTTCTCAATTTCTGGATGGAGGTCATTTAGAAGATCAATTATAAAGGTTTTGATGTCTCCCCCTCAAGATCTTCAGGGACATTTAAAATCCGAATGTTGTTTCGTCTGGCGCTATTTTCCAAGCTTTCCAGCTTGTCTGCCCAGAGTTTATCTTTCAATTTTAATTTCTTGATCTCCTCTGTGTTTTCGGTGACCTTTTTCGAGAGATCTTCTACTGTGGCTTCTACCACCTCCACTCGGCCCATAATATCGTTTATTTTAATTTCCAGTGCCTCACAGGCCCCCTGAATCTTCGATTGATTATTTTCAGAAATTGTGAATTTTTCTCTCATCTCCGAAATCAGGTTCAGAAGTAGGTTCTCTGTTGTGGAACTGGCCCCCGCTATCTGCTCTCCTGGCCCCTCCCCTTGGTCAACCAGTTGTATTGGTGGTCCAACTAAAGTGGAGACAGTACTAGAGGCGGTGTTCAAAGAAATAGAAGAGACTGAGCTAGCAGTAGTGGTGGTGGTATTTGTAATAGTGGAGGTTTGCGCAGTTTCTGATTGCATAAAGTCATTTTTTGATAAAGTCATATCCTCTGCTAAGCAGGAAAAACTGTTCTCCAATAAAATTAAGTTATTTCCTTGCTCCATAGCCCCTAAGTCTCTGCTGGTACTAGATTTTCTAGGAGATACTATGAGTGGTCTCTCAAAATTCTCCAGATTTCGGGTTAACTGTGTACCTGAAGTTTTAGTTTGGGCTTGTACTTTAAAATAAGTACGCAGGGAGGGTGTGACGCGGGAACTCCCTGATTTGAGTGATTTATCTTGTTTGTTTTTTGCTTTTATGGTTTTTTTGCCCCTCACTTGTGATCTGATGGTCCCTTTCTCCACTTGTATTACTTTGGACTGGGTACTACCTAAGAGGCTCTCTGTAGGCAACAAATCCAGCCCCCAAATGCCTTTACTGCGAAGAGTGTATCTGTTTAAGCTATTAAGGCTGCTACTGCTTGTTTGAGGTGCATTACAGCCCCCGCTAATACCTTCTGCTACTTTCAGACAGCCCTCTTGCTGAGGTGGCCCGGGGGCAACTAACTTGTTCACACTAGCTTTAATTACCGTGCTATTTTCCTCTGAAGAGAGCCCCCGCATCCCCTTCTTCTTTCTCCTTTCCGGGGTCATCGGCGGGGGGATCACATTTTCCGCTGTTTTTGCCTCTTTTCTGCCACCGACCGCGGCCAAGACCGGTAGCGGGCTTCCCGTGCAAGGAAAACCCACTCTAGCCGCCGCCCGCCGCCCTCTCGCAAGCTGTAGTACCGCTTCCGCCCAAACTCCACCCCCACCTCGCGGTGAGGACGAAGCAGCTTCGGCGTCCACAGCTGCGAACGCCGCCACCCTCGTACTAAAACAAAGTTCTGGTTCCAAGCCCACGGCCCGCAATGGAAATCAACAGGAACCAAAATCCAAATCAGCCAAAAGATCGAGCAACACTCGCAACGTGACCACAGATGTGCCGCTTAACTTCCGACGCTACTCCACTTCAGGTGCGCCCATCCTGCATGCCTAGCTCCTCATTCGATAGAGAGGTGAGAGCCCCGACCGATCAGTGCTTACTGACGGCCGCCATGTTCCCCCCGAGTTGATTGAGAGAGCTGGGTTAGGCCAATGTTGTTCAGGTTCTCCAGGAGGGCGATGAAGTTGGCATTGTTAGGGTCGTCGATGTGGAAGTTGAGGTCGCTGAGTAGGATGTAGTGGTGAGAATCGATAGCTAGGGGTGCGATGAGGTTATGGATGGCATCGCAGAATGATGCTCCGTGTCCCAGGGGTCTGTAGGCGAGAGTGCCTTTAATGGTGGTCTTCGTGTCAGTTTGTAGTAGGAAGTTGAGGTGTTCCATGAGAGGTGTGGGGTCATCTATGGTGATGGTGCATCTTTCCTTGAAGCTGATGGCGATACCTCCGCCTTGTTTGTTGGTGCGGTCTCAATGCATCATCTTGTAACCTTCGGGAGTGGCAGTGGTGATGTCGGAGTTCGAGGAAGGGTTGAGTAAGGCCACGTCTGTGGAGAGGATTCTGATGGCATGTTTGCAGAGTGAGCGGGAGTTGAACAGGATACAATGGAGCGGTAGCGGGGTGTTCTTGGTCTTGTGGGCAGGAGTGGTGCGGGATCTTTCGTAGGTTGTGTCGCAGGAGAAGTGGCAGTGTCAGCAGGTGAAGGGTCTTTTGGTGGATCATGAGGAGGAGGAGACACAGTTGTTGTTTCGGCATCCGGGGTGCAGGTCCAGGAGTTCCATGGTGGTGTACTGTCAGGTGGCAGGGAGGCCAGGGTCACTGTTGCTGGACATTGTCCGACCGGTGGCGCGTTGGTGGCTTGTCTGATGTACGTGTCACCTGTGTGGTCATGCTGTGGCCTCCATTAGTGGTCCTGGTGGGTGTTCCCCAGGGTCCTGGGCACTGGGCAAGGATCTGGAATGGGCAGCATGAGGACAGGGACTGTGGGCAGCGCTGGGGCAGGGACAGCGGGCAGCACAGGGGAAGGGACAGCAGGTGGGGCAGGGACAGAAGGCATTACAGGGCAGAGCCAGCAGGCAGTGACAAAGACAGCAGGCAGCGCAGGGACAGCAGGCAGTGCAAGGCCAGCAGGCAGCGCAAGGACAGAGACAGCAGGCAACACAGGGGCAGGGATAGAAGACAGCAACAGAGACAGCAGGCAGGGACAGCAGGTCATGCAGGGGCAGCAGGCAGCACAGGGGCAGAAGGCAGCAGAAGGACAGGGACAGAAGGCCGCACAGGGGCAGCGCAGGTGCAGATACAGCAGGCGGTGCATGGGCAGTGACAGCAGGCAGCGCAGGGACAGCAGGCAGCGCTGGGGCAGGGAAAACAGGCAGTGCAGGGGCAGCAGGCATTGCAAGGACAGGAACAGCAGGCCACACAGGGGGAAGGGCAGGGACAGCAGACAGCGCAGGGGAGGGGAGGGACAGCAGGCAGTGCAGAGGCAGGGCCAATATTGACAAATATCGCAAAAAAATATTGATTACAAAAATATTGTCTTTCTATACTTCAAAAAGAAAAAGAAAAATATCAACTATATAAATATATTGTTGTACAAAATATTTAAACTACCTTAATATTGACAACACAAATAAAGAAATACAAACTATTGCCATCACAGTAAATATCTACAACACTACACAAATATCAAAAGCAACAATATCGACAAAAAAAATATTGTTAACAATAAAAAGAACTATATTTAAATTATAATACAGTACTAATTATTCAACATATGACCACATAATAAACTATTTAAATATATTTTATTATATAACGCACATCAAAATAACATTAAAGTAATATATATATCTATATTGGAGAGGCAATAATCCATGGTCCAGGTGAAAGGACAGCGGATGCAAGACATCACAGGTTGCACGCAAGTGAAACACGCAAAGCGAAAAGAAAGGGCATAGGACACACTCAGTGTCACCAACGGCAGAACTCCGAGACCAGACAGAAGGCGTTCACGGAGCAGCTGGAGGCGTCCGGGGTCGAGAAGGGCCCATTGGGGAGCAGCCATTGCGAAGGAAGCAGACCAACAGCAGTACACCAGCCGCCAAAGCAAGGATTAACGGAAAGCCACCAAATAGGTCGCCAATAGATAGTTATTGTTAGGACCTATTTTCCATAGGAAATTGACAACATTCTATTTGAAATAACTTTGGCGCCGGTTGACGAATCTTCGCGAAATTCTCAAAACTTGTGGGGCACTCCGGTCCGGGTCCCAAAACGTGTTTTCTCCATGTTAATTCCCATAGGAAATTTTAGACACGGCTACAGCCCGAACTGCTGAACGGAATTACACCAAATTTGGCAAAAAGGTAGCGCTTGGTTCAGAAAGCGACCTTTTTTTTAAATGGTGTAAATCCGTTCAGTAGTTGCGGCGAAATTCAAAAAATAAGAGTCAAAAAATCAATTTCCCATAGGAAACTTTAGACACGGCTACAGCCCAAACTGCTGAACGGAATTACACCAAATTTGGTAAAGAGGTAGTTCTTGGTTCAGAAAGAACCCTTTTTGTTAAATGGTGTAAATCCGTTCAGTAGTTGCTGAGAAAATCAAAAGTAAAACCACATATATATCTATGGGCGCAGAGGATCCGCGCACCCTGAGCGCACCCTCCCGATCACGAGCTGTATGCTAATTGGCTGTCAACACTCCAAACCAGGAAGTGTTGGCAGCCATCTTGTTCCTTGGTAGAACCGAGGCACAGAAACAAGTGCGCAAAATGCAAAAAGGGGGCAGGGTAGAAACACCCTGAACCCCTAGGTCTGCTTAGGGAGTCCCACAAGGACTCCCAGGGCCAAAAAAAGCATTTTTTTAAATCGGCAGGATGCGCTTAGGATGCGCGGATCCTGCCGTGAAAAAAAAAACGAAGCGCGGGCTCCCGCGCTTCGTTGATATTTGGCACCCGGGTGGGCCAAGTGCCGGGGGCATGTGGGAGTTTATAAAATATTTGTTTGGGGGGCCTCTAAGGCTCCCCCAAGCCCCGGGGACCGCCACCCCCCGGGGCTTTGAATTTAAAATGGTGCGGGAGGGCACTGGGCCTCCCGCAGC
This sequence comes from Calotriton arnoldi, assembly GCA_963921515.1. Taxonomy (NCBI): domain Eukaryota; kingdom Metazoa; phylum Chordata; class Amphibia; order Caudata; family Salamandridae; genus Calotriton; species Calotriton arnoldi. The sequence goes on from CAWUFW010015683.1 coordinate 291,118, forward strand.
CCCGGGGACCGCCACCCCCCGGGGCTTCTTTTTAAAAAAATTAAATTACCTGTGTGGGGGGGCTCGAGCCCCCCCACACGCTCCGGGGACCGCCACCTCCCCGGGGCACTAAGTATTTTAATGTTGGGGTCCGTTTAACACCCTCGAAGCCCCGGGGACCACCACCTCCCCGGGGCTTTGCAATTGGATGGGAGGGGGGCCGCCCGGCCCCCCTCCTGGAGCCTGTGATGGCCCTGGGGACCACCACCCCCCAGGGCCAGCTCCTGCAGTGTCCCGGGGTGCCCACCCCCGGGACACTGCTGTTTGCTATGACAGGGCGGGAGCCTCGCGGCTCCAGTCCTGTCAAAGCAAACTTGCTTTGAATTTTGGAACAGAGAGCAGGAAACCTGCTCTCTCTTCCAAAATTCAAGCAAATTGCTTTTCCACACGGGGAGCTGCATCTTAGCAGCTCCCCATGTGGAAAAGCAATGCCGGATCCCGAGGGTCGCGGGAAGCCGGCAGGACCGTGGGGGGATTGGAGACCCCCCCACGGTCCCCAACGGAGAGGGCCAGCCCCGGGAGATGGGGTCCCTGGGGCTACAAGAGGCCCAGGAGGGGGGCCACGCGGCCCCCTTCCCCAAAATGTTTAAAAAAACAAAAAACAAAGGACGGCCCCGGGGGATCGGGTCCCCGGGGCCATAAGTGGCCTGAGGAGGGGGGCAACGCAGCCCCCCTCCAAAACAATTTTTAAAAAAAATAAAGGCCATGCCCCGGGGGATGGGGTCCCCGGGGCCGATTAAGGCCTCGGGAGGGGGGCCACGCGGCCCCCTTCCAAATTTATTATTAAAAAAAAAAAAAAATAGGGGGCAGGCCCTTGGGGATGGGGTCCCCAGGGCCAATAAATTAGAAAAAGAAGGGGGGCCACACAGCCCCCCTTCTTAAAAACAAAATTAAATAAAAGACCGGCATCGCGCCGGAGGCCACGCCCCCTCCTTGCAGCACTCTGCAAACGCGCCCCCTGGCGCGTTTGCAGATGGGGAACGAATTCCCCTTGAATACTGGGGGTTCCTGGGGCCAACTAGCCCACCAGGAACCTCTCGTATGCGCCAGGGGCTGCGTTGCAGAGAGGTGTTCTGAGGCCACGCCCCTTTTACACCTCTCTGCAACGCAGCTCTGTGGCGCTTAATGGAGGTAGCTGGTGGGCTAGTTGCACCCCAGGGACCCTCAGGATTCAAGGAGAGTTAATCCCCCAACTTAAAACGCGCCACGGGGCGCATTTGCACAGTGGTGAAGGGAGGGGGCGGGGCCTGAGGTGACATGTGTGCAAACATGCCATGTGGCGTGTTTTAAGTTGGGGGATTAAGTCCCCTTGACTCCTGAGGGTCCCTGGGGTCCAACTTGCCCACCAGGTAACTCCAGTAAGCGCCACAGAGCTGCGTTGCAGAGAGGTGTAAAAAGGGGCATGGCCTCGGACCACCTCTCTGCAACGCAGGCCTGTGGCGCTTACTGGAAGTACCTGGTGGGATAGTTCGGCCCCAGGGACCCTCAGGATTCAAGGGGACTTAATCCCGCAACTTAAAACGCGCCACGGGGCGCGTTTGCACACATGTCACCTCAGGCCCCCTCCCTTCACCACTGTGCAAACGCGCCCCGTAGCGCGTTTTAAGAGGTAGTTTTAATCCCCTGCCCTATTATGTACTAGGGACTTACAGACGAGGTCATGCTAATCACAGGGGTACCCCAACGCATAGTGTTCCCTAGTGTATGTAGGTGTTTTCACTGTATTCTAAGTGTCTTTTAGCATAGCACTGGCTCTGGTTAGTCAGAGTCAGTTACCACCAGTACCCGTCTGAAAAAGTTGTGGGCACAGGATGATTTTGCAACAAGGCCTCTTTCTGCTCCTCTGTTGGTACTTTCTGCACATCTTTTGCTTCTTCCTGTACTTTTCTTCGTCTTTGTGGACTTCTGTTGCTTCTTTCTGCATTTCTTTTGCTTCTTTCTGTGCGTTTTTTCTTCTTTCTTCACATGTCCTACCTCTGTAGGCATAGTTAGAAACTAGCATTTAAAAAACCTTTGAAATTCACTTAAAAAACCATAGGTTTCAGGCACGTTATAGTTAGAAATTAGCATTTAAAAAACCTTTGAAATTGACTGAAAAAACCATAGGTTTCAGACACGTTATAGTTAGAAATTAGCATTTAAAAAACCTTTGAAATTCACTGAAAAAACCATAAGTTTTAGGGACAGTTATAGTTAGTTGGACATTTCACTCGTACAAAACCCGTGAAATTCCCCCGTTTTAGTTAGTTCAGCTAACTATAACTCGCGCCCCCGCAATGCACTGCTGATGACGTCACATATTACATCACTCATGACATGGTCAGTGACATCACTGATGACATCACTGATGACATCTCAAATGACATCACTGATGACATCATCCATGTGATAATTTCATGCATCTTCTCACACCCTAATATAAATTTTGATACACCCACTCTAAATTACAGACTGCCATTCTCAAAACCATACGCACTCCAATACCAATAACTACATACCCACTCACTGATTCTTAGGTCTGCACACACACATCTACTCACTCACCCGTACAGTCACTCATACTTACAGTCACTCAGTACAGGACTATCATATGCACTCATACACCTATATAAACACTCACACACCGCCACTCATCCATAGAGGTACTCACACACCTAGTCAGTCATGCAAAAAATTAATCACACACCCATTTACTCACCTATACAGTTATACACACACCAGCTCACTTACTCATACAAATACTAGCACATTCTTACGCTCTTATACAATAACTGATACAAGCACACACGCATCCATACAGCCACTCTCACAATCACACACTCTCACTTATAGCCATTTAAATACTCTAACACACATATATACTGCCTTTTACATATGTAGTTACTCGCACATGTACCACTGAGATATACATTCACTCACTAACACACCCATACACACACTCACCCACCCAAGCAGTCCATCACAGATGCACTCTTCAAATCATGCACCCAGTGAATCACCCACTCACACATCTATGTGCAGAGTCACACACACCCCACCCACACAAACACTCAGGCACCCATACAGATTCTCAGACAACCAATCAATAACCCATGTAGACACTCATGTAGCTATTCGCAAACCCATGCAGCCGCTTACACACCAACAGACAGACGGATATAGACATTCACACAGTTTAGTCACTAACCCATGCATTCAGTAAGATACGTTTAATCACTCACTTATAGAGTCAGTCACGCACCTACTAAATCATCCATTCAGACACTTATACACCCACTCATTCTTCAATACGCCTTTCCCTATATATATTAAACATATTTAAACTTTACAGAAACACAGTCACTGGATGATATCATCAGTGATGTCATTTGAGATGTCATCAGTGATGTCATCAGTGATGTCACTGACCATGTCATGAGTGATGTAATATGTGACGTCATCAGCAGTGCATTGCGGGGCGCGAGTTATAGTTAGCTGGACTAACTATAACGGGGAATTTCACGGGTTTTGTACGAGTGAAATGTCCAACTAACTATAACTGTCCCTAAAACCTATGGTTTTTTCAGTGAATATATATATATCTATATATATATATATATATATATATATATATACAGTCCAAAACCCGTCCAAAATAAAACAGGCTCCGACGCAGCTCAGGATCAAATTAAAACACCATGTTTAATCCCATAAAAGCAGCCATTGTGACGCGTTTCGGCCGAGGCACCGGCCTTTCTCACACTCCATATGGATATATAAAATATATTGTCACAAGTAGGCCAGTAGGTAGTTACAGGTAGGACCTAGTTTCCATATGAAGAGCGTGTATTGTTTTGCCAATAGCTTTGGCGCTGTTTGACGAATCATTATGAATTTTGTTTTAATTAGTACGCCAGTCACTTCAGCTGCTGTCTGAAAAGTGTTGGGGTGATCTGTCAAGCGGGGGCCAAGAAAAAGGGAGAGTCCCAAAACTCGTTTTCCCCATGTTAATTCCCATAGGGATTTTGAGCATGACTACAGCCCGAACTGCTGGACGGAATTACACCAGATTTTGACAGAAAGCTAGCTCTTGGTCCAGAAAGAGCCCTTTTTGTAATCTGGGTAAATCCGTTCAGTAGTTTTAGAGACTTTAACCGAAATCCAAATTTGTATATCTAGGGCCGTGGATCCACTCGCCATGGATTCGTGGCTCCACACGCCACAGCAGGGGCCTGATTGGCTGGCCGCAACCTGAGAGGAAAGTTGCGGCCACCATTTTATGTGTCAGGAAATGGTCCCTGGGGCTGAAAAGAAGCATGTAAAATAGATGAAGGGATCAAGGTAGAGGTTCCCTGACCCTATGGGTGTCTTAAAAATGAGGTCTAAGCATGTTTAATGGGCACTAAAAGGCCCAAAAATGCTTTTTTGGTCACTGGTGAAATCCGCTGAGCTGTCACGGGGCTCATCATGGCCCCTGTGTAAATCCATGAATTGCAGAGACATTTTAAGGCATGGGCAAAGTGTGCTGTGGCCCAGGGCCCCAGCCTTTTAGGGGGCCCCATGATAGAGCCATCTCTGTTCTGCAGGGGAGGCTTGTCCTTAAGACCTTGAATAATTCTTAAACAGATTGTCTTAAATACAGTTTTCCTTTAATTTATTTTTAATGTGGGTGTTTTGTGAGTTTTTTTACAGACATTTTGCAGAGAACTGTTGTGTTTATGGTTCATGCATCATATATAAAAACGTTTCTTTTAGATCAGAACCAGACCTGACATATGAGAAATGGGAGTGTGTCTCAGGGTGCAGTAATATTAGTGAGCTGCTGCTGGGTTAAAATATTGAAAACACATCACTATTCCCTGAACATCAGATGTAAACACATTTAGAATTTGGATAAGTGTGCCTGTGCACTGTGAGTGACCTGGCAGACTAGGGCGTGAAAGAGCTGAAATTGGATCAAATAAATTAAAAGTTGTTCCGAACAGGGGCCCCCCTAATACCTTTGGCCCAGGGCCCCCAAAATCCTTACGATGTCCCTGATGAACTGTGCCACAAAGTTACATTGGGGGCCGAGCTGAGCATCCCGGAAGTTTCGCAGATTCGCTGAAAACCCAACCAAATTGGGCTTTTCTGCAGGTAGCATGGACAGGGTTAAAGAAATACTGATCATTTAGAAGTTATATAAAAAGAAAGATGAAAGGAATGCAGTGATTTGTTAACTAGAGCATAATAAGTAAGAGCACATGGTGAGGGGTAGCCATTTTACCTGCTTTATTACTCAGAGAGGAGGTGATTTGCGAGAGTTCTGACTGGAAATTTGGAATGAAAACAGATGTTACCAGACATAGAAATAAAACCGGGAGAACAGCAAACAGCTTTTACAGGTATGTTAATTAGGTTGTAGTATATAAAAAGAGTGTATGTATGTTAAAAGAAAATGTGAACCTTCTAGACACTATACTAGAAGGGAGAATAGAAGGAACATTAGATGAGAACATTCACCAAAAATACAGTGAGCAGGAAAGGAGAAAGAGAAATTGGTATACTGAAAGTATAGTGTATTCATTAAGCCAGTATGAATAAATGTGTTTTAAATTAGATGTGGGTGCTTGCTAATAGTATGTATTTTAATAGAATGCAATTTGCACATGCTCACACTCAGGCAGGCACTTCCATATCTAGTTACACTCCCACAAAAGCACTTATGTACCCACCACTCATATAGCCAGTGACTGAAACACTCAGTTACACACCCATAAAACCATTCACACACCGATTTACTCACCTATACATCCAAGTTTGAATACTAGTTCACCCTTAGAGCCTGGGAGGACATGCACAGAATGCAATGTGCACCACAACAAGAGTTTGAAGAGGACTACTTCAGCACTCTTGAAAAGGAAGAACCCTGATTGTCACCTCAGAGTTAGGGCCCCAAAGGGTTGTGGGTTTCAGGAGGAGGGAGAGGAGTGGAGAAATGAGTGGGTAAAGTCTCCAGAGGAGAGAAGGTATCCCCCAGAGAGAGACTTCACTATTGGATATGGTGCAAGAAGTACTGTCTCCACCCAAACCCAGTCCCCTGAAGACCTCAAGGACAGACATGCTGAATGGGACCTGAGGCCGCAGCTGGCCCAGCTGGGTGCAGAGGAGAGAAAAAGTGAGGGTATGAGAACCTTGGAGGAGAAAAGGATCTTGCCGGCTGGGGTGTTAATGAGGTGCACTTGAAGGCTAAATAGCTGTTAGAGTCTAGCAAAAAAGGTTTGAGCACCACTACTGTGTCCAGCGCAGAAGAAAGAGTTCACGTGTTCAGAGACTTGGTGCCTAACTTTAGCGAGGGCTTTGATATAGACAGGTGATGTCTGGCATAAGACGTAGCTGTAGTGGTACAGAGGATATCTTAGGAGGATTGTAGAGATGACTTTGAAGTCATATTCGTGGTGATGGGACAGACAACATGCTGGCTCTAGAGAAGGGAAAGAGGTTGAGGTAGCCCGCTATTAAGGGGGTCCTTGTCAGTAAATATGAATTACCCCAGAGGAGCACTGTTTGAAATTCAGTGTTAGTCACAAACTGTGTGACTATTACTATGAGGATTTTGTGGGATTGTTTTCAAATGTTTGCTAAAAGTACTGTTTTATTTAAAAACAGTTTTATACTTTTCTTTTTTTTCATATAGGACTGAAAAGAAGCAACTTCAAGAACCTTTATTTTCAGACACTTATTGGAGTTCTTTTAGCTTGTTTATCTGATACAGTTCAATGACATCCCAATAATGTCTTTTGAATGTACTAGATGGATACTGTAATGCTCATAAAGTTTGTTCAGATGTACTTCTATTCACTTTTTTAAACTGTCCACTTGTAGGCAATATTTCTTCGATCATGCAACTTCCCTTTTAGAGAACATCTACATCTTTATAGTACATATCATTGTGTTTAAATATAATGTCACTTTGTTCACTCTATTTACATCGACTAGTTCCTGCCAGATTATATAATTATTAATATTAATTATTAAGTTAATGTAAGAGTCACAAGCACACCCATACATGTACTCACACACCTATACAGTCATTCACACAGGTAGAGTAGTAGGGAACATTCAGCCACATAAGACATTTGTACAGTGGCAAACATGTGGCATTTCACTCAGTGAGTAATCATCCCACTTAAATATTCACAGGTTGCTGGTATTCTGTTGACCGCAGCTGATGAATCGTTCTCACAAGGGGGCTCTAGTGGTGGAATATTCTGCTGCACTTAGTTTCTCATGCATTATTCAGTTGTGCACCCTTTCATTAATTGCTTTTAAGTGCTACCAATTGGAACTTGTCCCACGTGACTACTTCTTGGCATTGCTGCTGGGTAACTGTATGCCGCAATTATTACACTGCACATATTTAGCTGTTTCCTTCTTTTCTCTAGAAGGTATAGTAAAGTGGTTCGAAACATTACTTTATGTTGTGCTGTTGTAGAGATATGCATGCATGTGTTTGAAATGATTGTGTATAAAAGTATATTTGTAAATAGTTAATAATGGTGAATAATAGTTAAATAAGTTGTAGTATGTTTATTTGTAGTGAGAGCAATCCACAGTGTTCCTTAATTGGAATGAGATAGTGTGCAGATTTGTCTCCTTAAAAAGTAGTTCGCTTGTGGTGTATGTGTAAAGAAGCTGAGAACAGTAAAAAAGGGAAAATGAAATGCTTATTTATATTAATGCATACCTTTTCAGTATGAGAAATGTCTAGTTATTTCTTAGAAATATCTTTATGAATTGTTGAAATTGTAAGTTACTTTTGTAATTCTATTAATTATAAAACAAATAAATATTTCAGTTTTATTTCTTTTTATGCAGGTCAATGGCGCCATATATTGGTATAATGTACTTTACTAATTAGAATCAAAGACGAAGGAAAATTAGAGAAATGCCCGGTGCTAGTTCTCAGTTCCCTGTTTTCTTTCAAGGAATACTCCCATACATTAGGTTATGCACTGAGAAAACACACACTTTGCACCTTAAATGTCCATGCAAATCCTTTTTATTGTACGTCCTTATTCGGACACTTGAGACAGCTCATCTTCAACTTAAGTAGAAATCACATTCAAAGTACATCTTATGCTTGATTACAAAATCTTCTTCACAATGTAGTGGTATAGACAGCCAAGCCAACACGTGTTTCGCGAAATTGTTTCGCTTCTTCAGGGCTGTTAATAGCAAAGACAACCACTTATTAACAACTAAAGATATACAGAAAAATAAACCAAAAAGAGCTTTTTACACGAAAAACACACTTGTCATAAAAGATAAATAAAATTAGCACTGTGTACATGGATAACATATATATGTATACATATATATACTATACATATATTTTACTAATTAGTTCTTGCAGTGCTATTCCATAACTTTAGATGGATGCACACCCAAGGACAGATTGCTACAGTTGCTACCACATCTAGGCACACAACAGTACAGCAACTCACACACCCAGATACACACAGACAGAGATACTAACAGACACATGCTCACACTGATAGAGTCACTGACACACCTAGACACACATTGATACAGTCACTGACACACCCTACTACACAATGATACAGCCACTGATACATCCAGCCAAACATTAATACATCCAATAACACATCCAGACACACACCAATGTACACACTGACAGATCCAGGGACTTTTTAATGCAGATTAACACATGCAAGCATACAACAATGCAAACACTAACACACCTAGCCAAACAGTAATGTATCCAATAACACACCCAAGTACACTCTGATGCACACACTGACACACCCATACACTTACCAATGCAGACACCGACACACCCATTCAAACACTAATGCACACAATAAAAAACACCCAGGCATACACTCACGCTTACACTGACACACCCAGGGACATAGCAATACAGACACTGAAACACCCAAGTATACTGCAATGCAGACACTGACACAGCCAGCCAGACATGAATGCATCCTATAACACACCCAGACATACACTAGTGCATACACTGAGACTCCCAGGGACACAGCAATACAGACATTGGCACATCTAGGCATACAGCACTGAAGACACTCACACAGCTATCCAAACATTAATGCAACCAATAATACACACAAGCATACACTGATGCATACACTGACACACCATGGGACATATCAATGCAGACACTGAAAACACCAGGCATACACAATGCATACACTGACACACCCACTCAAATATTAATGCATCCAATAACACACCCAGGCAGACACTAACGTATACACTGACACACCCAGGGACATAGCAATACAGACATTAACACACCCAGGCATACAGCAGTGCAGACACTAGTGCAGCCAGCCAAACATTAATGCATCCAATAACACACCCAGGTATACACTGATACATACATTGACACACCCAGGGACATACCAATGCAGACACTGACAAACCCAGGCATACACCAATGCAGACACTGACCCTCCCATTCAAACAGTAATGCATCCAATAACACAGTCAGGCACACACTAATGCATATGCTAACACACCGAGGCACCGACTGATGGATACACTAACACACCCAGGCACTCACTAATGCATACACTAACACACCAAGGCATACACTCATGCGCATACTGATGTACCCACTCTCACACCGATACAGTCGGTGACACGTTAGAAACACAGAGTTAGCTCTTTGCTTGAGTAGATGGTGATTCTAACAAGAACTGTTTTTTTCTAGAAAGGTTTTTAACAGTTTTTACATTTTTTTCTTGTTTTTTTATCAAAAAGTAAACAAGGCAGTAAAAAGGGTAAGGAGGGGGAAATGCAAAGAAGCAACTGGCTTCACTCTTCAACAAACTCTTTGTAGTTTTTGATTGCCAAAAAAAACCTAACAGCGATGCTTCCTCGCTGTATCCAAGAATGCAACCACAGAAGACATTTTTACAGTGACTAGCATGTGGCATTTCATGTCACTCAATTCCTCACAAACAGCTGGTATTGTAAGGAGTGCAGCTGAAGATGGCTCTCCGAAGGCTGCCATACAGGTTGTCTGTCATGTTGCACCGACTTTCTCTTGCATCATCTGGTTGTATACCCTCTCATGAATTGTTTTTAGGTGCTTCCACATAGAACTTGTCCCACTCGAACACCCATACAGCTACTCACACAGTCCCTCACTCACCCGTACAGCCACTCACACAACTGCTCACTCACTAATACAGCCACTCACAAACCTACTCACACACCAATACATCCACTGACACAACTACTCACTCTCCCATACAGCTACTCACACAACCACTCATTCACCCATACAGCCACTCATATACCCATACAACCACTCGCACACCCACTCATTCATTCATACAGCCACTAACACACCCACTCACTCACTCATACAGCCACTCAGCTACCCATAAAACCACTCACACATGGATACAGGCAGTCACACAACCAATCAGATGACATATGTTATAACAAGTATCACTTAACCGCTTAACCGCGGCGGCAATTCCGCCGCGGTGCGGCGGTTTTATTGAGTGGGCGGGGCTGCGTCGGCCAACGGACGTGCGCAGCACTACGGAAGTAGGGCTCGCGGCTGGCCGTTGGTCGACGGGCGCACGGAAGGGGTTAATAGTAGTACAGAAAGAATAGTCATGTAACATGTGCAATAGGTTAGTATATATTTTTAAGTTTCAGAAACGCTTACGAAACACACTCAAATGTTGATGTCATGAGTGATGTCATTTGAGATGTCATGAGTGATGTCATCAGTGATGTCACTGACCATGTCATGAGTGATGTAATATGGGAGGTCATAAGCAGTGCGTTGATTAGGTGTAAGTTATAGTTAGCTGAAGCAACTATAACTGCTGAATTTCTAATGGTTTTGTACGAGTGCAATCTGAGCCTAACTATAACGTACCTGTAACCTTTGTTTTTTTCAGTGAATTGCTAAGGGCTTTTTAATTCTATTTCCTAACTATAACATCCCTGTAATCTTTGGTATTTTCAGTGAATTCCTAAGGTTTTTTTTTAAATTCAATTTCCCAACTGTAACGTCTTTGTAACCTTTGGCATTTTTGCAGTGGGAAAAAAATATATATATTCACTGAAAAAACCAAAGGTTACAGAGACTCTGTGCAACAATATGGATCCTGGGCCTAGCACTTCCAGAGCCACTGTGTAGGGGGAGGAAATTGCTTCCATATTTTGCTCGCATTTGCAGGTAATGATTGATAAGGCAGTTTTTTCTGCAATGTCTCAGCCAGCTGCAGATAAGCAGAAGCTTCTTACTGAGGAGGAGGAGGCATCTTCTAAGAGGAGATAAGTTCATGGATCCCATCTCCATGAAGTGCTCACACATAGGAGGGAGATGCTTGATTTTCCAGTTAAAGACAGCCCAGCAGATGATTTATTTTTTCAATACAGTATTACTCTGCCCGATGATCTTCCTATACCTGAAGTGACTGAAACTATTTTATCTAAAGAGTGGTAGGATATAGAAGAATCAGGGTTTCCTAGCTTGCTTTCCAAAAGATATGCTCTTGAGAAATATTGGAGCGTTTTCCTCAGGTGCCCAAAGTCAATACTATTTTGGATTCCATTGACATTGGCTTCAAAGGAGACTTCTCTCCTAGACACAGCAGATAAAAAAGTGGAGGGAGCAATGTAAAGATCCTACGCAGCCTCTAACTTTACGTACTGCTAGTTACGCGGCCTATGCAACAGAGGTCCCTTTGAAGGATTTCCAACTCCTATATGACTGTCCGCAGGATCAGAAAGAGCCAACAGACATTTTGGCCATCATGGATTTAGCCCAATTCCTATCTGATAATTCCTTTGACTCCTTGTGGGTATTGGCTGCGACAGGGGAGACATCCATTCAGTGCTTAATTTGTAAAATATGAAGTCCAAGTGCTCAAATGTTTGTCGGAGGCCACACCCACTTTTTCCAGCTCTGCCCACTTACTCTATTGGCTCCACCCACATATTCAACTGCCACTGCTGAAAGCAGAGGTAATACCCGATCTGAATTTTAGCAAGGGAGCCTGCCTCAAGTAAGGTTTTGATAGGAGGTACCCCCGCCCCTGATAATTTTGAAAAGGATGAAATCAAAACCGCATTTAAAGCAAATTTTGGGAATAAATTAGCTAAAATTACTGATGCATTGAAAAGGGACACGACTCTCATGAAGTAAGGACTTAGGACAGTGATCAGGAAAGCGGACGATGAAGTTATCTTCATTGACAGACTGACTAGTCTGTGTGAATAGGGCTAAAGGGGGATTGAGTTGATATCTCTGTGCTTCAGTTTCCTGGTCTGCAGAAACTGGAAGCACTTCCATACAGTCTAACCCCAGCATTTACAATGTCTTCACTTGCACAATGTGAATGCAGCTCCAACGTAAGGATTTTCATAGCTCCATGGACTATTACATGTTGGCAAACAGGCCCTATTTACCCTGGTAACAAGGCTTTATAGGACTGTTCAGTTTGCCGCCATCTTGTTTGTAGCGGGGCATTAACATAACAGCTGTCAGATAGCACCCTCCGGATGTGCAGATTATGTTCATGGGAGACATCTATATTAATTTAACTGGATGCTGACCAAAACTTCCCACTTTACTGTGCCTGTTCCAGATCAATGAAAAGATCAGGTTGCTCTCTCTTCAGAGAAGGGAGACACAGTGGAGATCACCTGCCCTAGCAGCATTACCAAATGTATCTGGAAAGCTCAAGTTTTTTCAGAAACTCCAAAACAACCACTCCAAAGCATGGGAGAACCCAGCCCACCTGTGGATGGCTGACCCCAGAGAAGAATCACTTAAACATACAGTGGCTGGGATACTGGGCAAAGCAAGTACGAACCCGGCCCATGGTGGAGTGCCATCAGAGGAGGATGTGAGAAATGTCTGTCACCAGACGTGCAAATATTGCAAAACCCAGTCAAGTTCCTCTTAAACATGCATCTTATGAAAGTTTTAACATTAACTTAAGTATATATCATTGTTCTGTATCATTTGTACAATATCTTCTTGTGAGGGAGTACAGCGGTGACCTTCCTCACAGAGATCACGGTGATGACATGAACTCTTGCTGCACTCTTGCATTCCTGCACTCAGTCCTGCATGTGACTACTTTATGGGTTAAAGTTTCTGGGAGGACCAACTCTCTGGCCTTTGTGTTTACTTTTACTGGAAAGGTTATACGTTTACCGTTTTCTACACTATTCCTATTTTTGTTAATTCACCAGAAAAATAATACCTCTATGCAGAACTGGAATTTTATTTTGAAGTCCAAGAGATGGTGGCAGTTTCACAGATTTAATTGCACACAGCACATAGTGTATATTTATGCATGTGTCAGTACCAAAAAATCGTGCAATTGCACATTAAAAGTTTTCGTTTTTTTTCCTCCATATGAAAAATAGCTTTCCTCGCTGCATCCCCCACCAAGAACCCAAACGCTGATTCCATTCATAAAACTAGTCATTTCCACAAGCACGATTTAACAATCAGCCTGGGTGTGTATCCGATTGTGACTACAAACAAATCCATGGTAAAAGTGAAACACCATCCAGTATTCATCTTACTCCTTCATTTTCAAATATTTGCCTGGCCTTCAGCGCTCTTTGTTTTTATTTTGCTAGCGACGTCCCATGATGTCTAAAAATACCTCCTAATTAATTTAGATCATCTATCCCTTGTCAGTAAAATTGGCAGAAATGCCTAACTGAGGCCTGCTGCTGCACACTGCTCTTCAAATGATAGTGCCGGACTTCCAGTGCCGTCGGTGCGTGTGTGCCTCTTAATATGGTTCTCGGCGCTGAGGCTAGTTGAACCCTGTTCAACCATGATTCCAGCCTTAAATAGCCAGATGCAGATGCATGCCACAGTCACTTAAGGGGTGCCAAGTAGTGTGTCTAGGACCAGCATAAAAAAACACGAATTACAACAAAATGTCCAGGAGGGCGCCTGGAGTCCTGTGGCTCTTGGAGCTTCACAGACATACTTCTTGAACGTTTTATGAATTCTAGAAAGACAGTCATAAATCTGCATCCATTTGGATATGGCAGAAATGCCTACCTGAGGCCTGCTGCTGCACACAACACGCTGCTTCAAACGATACTGCCGCCGGTGCGTCGTCCATGTGTGCCTCTTAATGATGATAAGGTGGGCTGGCAGCAAGGAATTTTCAAAAGGTTACGCACGTACGTAAACACGCTCCTGCCGTGACTGCCGCAGCCACACAGGATCAAATTCAGCCCAATCAGTGGCCCGCCCACCGGCAACACTGAATGAAGGCATAGTTTTAAATCGGCACTCCGCTCAAGCTCAGCTCTTCACCGGGGAGACAGAGTGAGAGTGCGGAACTTGTGAACAGGTGTACTCATTATCATTTTATTGACACACATGTTGCGGTGTAGACCCGGCCCTGAGAAATAAGTTCTGGTGCTAAGCACTGGAAAGCACTGGCACAAATTAAGCACTGGTATTAATAGTGTGTGGACCACCTTGTCCGGGCACCACTGGAAGAAAATGCCCACCCTTTAAACAACAATGCACCGCGCCATCTAAACTCCAGGAAGAGGGTCAGTGATGTGAGGACCGGGCCCAGGCAGAAATGACTGTGTATCCATGAAAACCACAGTCACCTCTTAAACCCTGGGTCCTGCTCACTCTCTGACTGCTGGTGCAACATACAGCAGAGTTATTCAGTGTGGGGCGCTAAAGCTTCACAGACACAAGTGCTGCTGCGCCTTGACCAATTAAGGGCACTAATGCGTGACTTTTAATGCCAGTGTGGTGATGTAGGAATAGGCATTAAAATGTGTTAGCCTAACCCGCAATGCGTGGCACATGGCAGTGCTGCTCAGCTCAGCCTTTGACAATAATTATTGTGCCCTCCTATCAATTATCTATTATCTCGGCTTCAGGAACAGTTTTAGTACAACACGTAAAACCGACACCTCTGCAGTAAGTTACCATATGTACACCAATTAAATTAAAATCCACTTCCTGAGCAGCCCTGTCAATTGCCTCGTAGCATGACAATCTCAGGTGCTTGCGGCGATGTGGGAATATTACTAAATTGTGTTAGGCTAACCCGAGATGCGTGGCACTTGGCAGGGCTGTTATCGAACTAAGTAATGTAGCTTCTAAAGATAGGTAATCTATATTATATTTTATGATTGATTATAAGAATATTTCTAGCTATTTCTTCGAAAATTGTCAATTCTATTGAGGACAAGGAGGAGAGGAATATGCTTCTATTTCTTTACTGAAATTTTGACTGCAGCCAATCAAAACAAACTTTAATAATAAACTTAATTTCCCATAAGTCTCATAACAGTGTTTACTTCACACTGTCTACCAATCATACACTGATCACTCCTTCAAGAATGCCCTGCCCCACTTTAACTCTCTCTTTCTTTGGGAACCTCATTGCTTCGTTTCCCAGGGACAAAATGAACTGTAAATAACTTTACTGAACAATGTAGTTCCCAATCAATACTTCCTCGATCTTCAGATCCAACCAATAGAATGCTTCTATTAGTAAAACTGCAATCCCACTGTTAAGCTCCTCTCGAGCATCAATCAAGACCTTCAAACTTGTGTTGTGAGACAATTCTCTGGTTCGCCTCCTCTAAAGAAAGAAAATTCAAATCATAATTCCTGCATCAATATCATCAAGTCTTCTGACTATTTTAAGGGAAGGAGATTACATTTATGAAGTCATTATCACATAAATTCTGATAAACAAACATCTGAAGTTATTATCACAGAAACTCTGTTAAGCAACATCTGTGTGGGATAATCCTCCCCTCTGTGTCCTTAATAGAATGGAAAATCCTTGATGCAATAACTACATACATGCCAACCAACCCAATTCTGGCTGGAGACTCCTGATTTTTAAAGCCATATTTTGGGTGTCTCCTGCCCAAAATTGCCTCTCCTTCATTAGAAGTCAATGGGGTAAATCCATTCTCCCAATTTTTATTTTAGAACCTCCCACTTTCCTGTTCTAAAATGTTGGCATGTATGTAACTAGAAATGTTTTATTCTTTGTCAGAACCAGAGGCTCCGATTATGTTTATTTAAAGCTGTCCCACAACCACTGATGCAACTTCCACAATAGGTTTAGAATTAAAGGTTGTAAACATTGACCCTGGAGACCAGTCTGCTGCCTTCATCATATCTTCCTATCTAGAACCCAAAGCAATTGTCTTTGAGGCCATCGCACCTCTAGCCAAATGAGCTCCAAGAATGGAAGTATCAATCCGATTTCCATTTAACAACCAATGTATCCTTCTGGACAGAGTTGCTGCTGAAACTGGTGTAAACAGTTTCTGAAGTGCAATGAGCAATTCCCCCCAGAACCCTGCCTTCATTCTCTTTTAAACAATGTACTACACACAACTTCTGACTTTTTGGAAAGCAGGATAAACAATAGATTTAGAATTTGATTTCGTACGAATAGATACATGGAAAGTGACCCATTCAAGAGAAAATTCTCTACCTATAATATCCATGGCAAGCACATCAAAAACTCTGCTACAAATCACCATGCATAGTAACATTGTCAACATCGCTCACAATTGTTTCCTTGACAAACCTGAATTATGTGGCCACTTCTCTAAAAATTGCATCACCACTGATATGTCCCATAATGTGTATTTGGATAATGGTGGGTTAGACAATTTGATTCCTCGTTAAAGCTTACATACGAAAGGATGTTCCTATACTGGTTTCCCGTCCACCTGGCTATGCCCGGCCGATATGGGGGGATCTAAAATTATTTACTAAAGCCCTTCAGTAGCTAACTATGCCTATAAATTTAAGACCAATGGCATCTTGGCCTTCACAGTATCTGCACCCTGTTGTAGGCACCAACGTAACCACTGCCTACAGGATGAAGTCTAGCTCTTGTGGGTGTTAACTGACCATGCTTTTCAAATGCATGATGAAGCCTGCTTCGAAAGCCCCAGCACTTGCCATCAACACCCAAAATCCTCCATGCCATGAGCCTCATATGATCTTAGTGCACTAACAGGTAAATTTGATACACTGGTTCCTTCAAGAGATCTGGGAGTTTAGGTATCTCCACCGGATGACCACTGCTCAGCCATAGCAGAACTGGGAACCATAACTGGAATCTCCATAACAGTCACTTAAATTAGATCCACTTCCTGTATCACCTGAGACACGACTCTCAGAATGATCCGAAAAGGGGGAAATGCATATTGCACATTTCTCTGTCAGTTCTGTAGGAATTAATTAGTTGCTTCAGCAGCTGGAACCGGCCTCCAACTGAAGAAAATCTCCTGTTGCTGAATCAGGCCGGATGCAAAAAGATCTGTCTTGCATGGCCCTCAAATCTGGTTTAGTACTTGAAAAGCTCTCAGATGCAGTCTACAGTCGCTGTTGTCCTTCTTCTACTGAAATATTAATTAATATATTTTCTGCTCATACTTTTATAGTATTTGGAACTGTTAATGGTAATTTACTTAGGGAAGGGAAAATCAAGCGGCATTTAATGGAAAGGTATGCAGCATCTGATATAACGCACCAAATATACCAAACTAAAAGAAGTCACAAGAATCAACAAGTTGTCTTTAGTTGC
The DNA here is from genome assembly GCA_963921515.1 of Calotriton arnoldi. NCBI lineage: Eukaryota > Metazoa > Chordata > Amphibia > Caudata > Salamandridae > Calotriton > Calotriton arnoldi. The sequence continues at coordinate 308,763 of CAWUFW010015683.1, forward strand.
CCAAATAGTATTGTTATTAGAACATTAAATGGTAGGTTGTTGACTGAACAACCTACTCAATTCACCCACATTTCCCACAGGTATAGCCCTGCATTACGCATTTATTAATTTCACAAATGTTCTTCTACATATTGACTTTACAATTGAATCATTTTACTAATAGTTAGAATGGTATGCTACTACAATACTGAATTTGAATACATTCTTCAGAGGTGGTTACTAACAAATTAAAGTGGTGGAGATAATATTTTGACCCACTGACAGGCACCTCTAAAAAACAGCAGTGCCTTTAGGCTCAACGCCAAAGCTCTCAATCGTGGTCGGTTTTAAACAGTGTTTATGATGAGTATCGATTGAGAGCTCTGGAGTTGAGGCTGAAGGCAGTGAGGGTTTCTCACAGTGCCTGCAGTGAGTCAAGGTAATCTCCTCTAATTCAGTAAAGTTTAAAGAAAAATAAAAAGTCTACTTACCCACTGCCTCGGTGTACCTCTCCGCCTACTGTCGCAGGGCCTCAGCCAACTCCCCTCTACCAATCCAGACGCTGATCTCATGCTGCTGATAAGGTTAAGCAACATGAGAGAAGTGCCATGATTGGTTGGAGCGGGCTGGCTCAACGCTCCCTCAGGCACTGATGGCCTGTGCCTGCTCTCCTCCCAGCTACCTAAGAAAGCTCGGGTTGGAGAGGTTTAAAATATGCATGTCAGGCTGGCAGTCGCAAGACAGCCGGCCAAAGTGACATGCACACTTTAAACTGAAGTGCCCACCACACCTCCCTGCTACTGCCAATCAGCAACAATGACCCTGCCCTCAAACTTGGCTCGGGTGTGAGCATGACAAAATGGTAATAAATTAATTTTATTACCATTTTAATTTTTCATATTTCCTGGGGGCAACACTCCTCTGCCCTTATGGAGGAACCACTACTGGGAGCTGCCCCCAGAACTGGCTAGGAGTGAACACGGAGAATATGCTGCTTATTACCCTGGCCACACCTCTGGGTGGGCACACATGCTGGGCATAAAAGGGAGAAGGGTTTTACCATCTTGATTTAAGCAGAGAGAGGCACTGTGGGATTGTTTGCAGTAGGACCAAAAGAAAGTGCTGTAAAAGTATGTAGGGTTACCCCATGGGACACTTTACCCCATTGGGACCAGGAGTGGTTCCAGGAGTCACCCCCAGACACAAGCTAGTGCCAGGGGTAAATGTAACATCCCCATGCAGACTCTTCCAAACATGTTCTGGACCTAAGAAAGGACAGAAGAAGACCGGACCTACTGGTTGTGACTTGAGATGGTCACTGAAGGACCGTGCCTGGTCCGTCTTGGACACAGGACAAAGAGGTGGACTCCAAGGGTCTAAAGGTTGACCTCCTGCTCAAGCTACAGGGACACAATAAGCTTCAAGAGGACTTTCTTGCAAATGCCCAGCTGACCAGTTTGGTTTGAACCTGCCCTGGACCCTGCTGTTTGTCTCTGATAGAGTGAATCTTGACCCCAAGTGCTGTTCCTGAGATCCTTGAATCCTTGGCTGTGGCTTTCTGAATTTCACCTACTACCCCTGAAAACCTGGGATGTAGAAACCTTTTCAACTTCAAGACCTCCAGAGAACAGGGACAAACCTGTCAATCTGAACTGACCAAGGTGCGTTGCCTCGGTGCTAAAGATTCAGGTTCCTCCCTCTCAGAGCCTCTTCACAGCAGTAAATCTGATTGAACAGGACCTCGTGGAGAAGGTATCCAGCCTTGTGGAGCCCTCTTCAGCTACAGCCTGCAGTCTTACCCCGATGAAGGTTTCTGAGCTCTGAAAAGTGACTGAGTGCAAATGGCGCAGGCACCAAAAGTATTGCCTGGCAGGGGAAATTGTCTGGACCCGAAATTCGAATTTCACCTGGTCTGAGCTTTCCCATCAAAAACCAAGAGCGTTACCAGGACAGTGTCCAACAGCTGACCTTATAAAGCCCTCCTTGGCCATAGCCTGCTGTCTTGCCGCACTGTAGATTTTGGACTTCTATTTTTGAGACTAAGCCCCAAGGTGAAACATCTGACTGAGTCGAACTTGGCTCTTGTATTTGACCCGTGCTCCATGGTGGCCAGCCTCAAGTCATACCTAGGTCCCCGTCTACCCCGACCAGTTGTCTGAGGTTTCCACTTAGTGTTTTTTGTGACAATTTTTACTTAAAATTATAAAAATTCATATCTCTGGTTCCCCTTATTGGATTTTTATCACTTTGTTGTTATTTTATTTAGCTATTTTCCTAATTCAGTTTGGGATTTTTATTTTGTTCTATTTGTACTATATTACTGTTTTTGTTGAGTACGGGCCACATGTATCAACCAATTTTGCATTCGCAAATGGGCGGATTCGCAGAATCGGCTCTTTTGCTAACACAAAAAAGGCTTTTTACATGTATCAAAGCTAATTTTGCGATTCGGTAACCTGTTACCGAATCGCAAAATGGGTTTGCGATTCGGTATTTGGAAGGTGCGTGTTTAGGGCGTCCCTTCCAAATAGCGAATCCTAACAGTATGTATGAATGTTTTGCAACCGTAAATGCGGCCGCAAAACATTCGCATTTTACCACCTACTTCAAGTAGGTGGTAAACCATTTGCAAATGGGAAGGGGTCCCTAAGGGACCCCTTCCCCTTTGGGAATGGTGGTAAAAATATTTTTTAAAAGCAGTCTTAAAAAACGAAAATATAATTTTTTTTTTTTTAACGCAACCTGTTTTCCTTTAAGGAAAACGAGCTGCATTAAAAAAAAAAAGATTGCTTTATTTATAAGCAATCACAGACATGGTGGTCTGCTGACCCCAGCAGGCCACCATCCCCATGATTTTAGCTATTCCTAGGGGGTCACAAATTGCAACCTACCTCATTAATATTGCTGGGGTAGGTCGATTTATGACCCACTAGGAATCGGTATATGAAACTCTTGGAGTTTCATACATTGGAAATTGCAATTACCTAATTGCGATTCTCAGAAAATCGCATTAAGGTACTGGCAATTTCCAATTTTGATACACGTGGCCCTAAATGTTTTACACATTGCCCTAAGTTAAGCCTATCTGCTTTGTACCATAGCTCAGGGGGTTGAGCTCTGATTAATTTAGTGACTTTGAGGGTTTACCCTGTCAAGGATTGTATTTGTTACTTGCAGTGAGTAGTTGCACACGTAAACTAACATCCTAGTTTCTTACAGGCATTCAATACGTAATGCTGTTCCCTGGTAGGCTAAAGCTCCATCATGACAGAAGGACATGAGTTTTCAGCACCCCTAAAGAAGTAAACAATTACACCAAAACACACATCACAGACAAAGGTACGGAGGACAGCGTCTGAACTCCCTGAACAAAGGGTCTCATCCTGGTACAAACCAGGGTAACACCAGTAATGGGGACTGAAGGTACACTCCGTGAAGAATGTTCTGCTTTATGCACTATTCACTGTCATTTTTAAAATTTTAATTACACCTCTTCATTCCTAATAAGCGGATATAGAATAAACGATGCCTACAGGGTCCCCTTATTTAAACTTCCCCACAAAGAGGAAATAGTGAATGAAATTATTAATTAGTAAGTAGCAAAGACTCAGGTCTCTAGAGACTGATGGACAAAATGTATGAAGTTGAAGGACATTATGTCGTCTCGCCTAGTGGCTCTGTGAGCAAGTACCCTGCCAATATTCACGAGGGGAGCAGTCATAAATGTTCTGCTTCACCCATGGGAAGATTCAGTGGCATGCACATTCCACAGACTTTTCTCCTATTCAAACCTTGATAATAAAATGATCGGATCCACGCTTTCCGTGTGGGACAACACCTGGTGGCCCCCCGCCCTCGGCACCCCCCCACTCCCACGGACCACGCCCGCAACCTCAACATCATACTCGACTCCTCCCTCACCATGAACCGACAGATCAACGCTGTAGCCTCCACATGCTTCAACACCCTCCGCATACTCTGCAAGACCTTCAAATGGATCCCCCCGGATCCAGGAAAACCATCACCGACGCACTCATCACCAGCAGGCTAAACTACGGGAACACCCTCTACGCCGGAATCAACAAATCTCTACTCCACAAACTCCAGACCGTCCCCAAGAGAAACCTCCGGTCCGCTGAGCAGGCCCTGGCCGAAATCCCCCGCATCCACAGAGCCAGAACAGGAGGCAGATCCTTCTCCTACATCGCGGCCAAGATCTGGAACGAACTTCCCCTCAGCATCAGACAAAGCCCCACACTGCAAGCATTCAGGAAGAGCCTCAAGACCTGGCTTTTCGAATGACCGGAGCTGCCCGAATCCCCCCCCTAGCGCCTTAAGACCCTCACGGATGAGTAGTGCGCTCTATAATTCCCCTGATTGAATGATTGCTAAAATAATCGCTCCTAGACTTCTGGCCTTCATCAAAAGACTCATACTGTTAAATCAATCAGGCTTTATACCCTGCAGGTGCGTGAAGTACAATCTGCACATTTGTTTTGCGATGTTACAATGAATAAGACTGGAAACTGATGTTGCCTCAATGGCATTTTCCCACTGGAATGGCCCTTCCTATCTCCAATACTGCACAGGATGGGTGTTGGCACGTATGTATTTTCCCTCATTAAACTCGTTCACTCTGCTCCATCATGTTGGATATAGTTGTATGGCACAGTATCAACCACAGCAATATCGATCAATCAATCAAACAGCATATGTAGAGCGCAACTGAGGTCCAGTATGAGTCTGGCTGCAGCGTTCTTTATTTATTTATTTATCTATTTATTTATATAGCAGCTGAATCGATCCCCGAAGGGGTATCTCTGCGCTTCGGACGGACGACAGGGAAGTAGAGCAACTACAGCAAAATCAGAGACAGAAGAGAGTAGTCTTAAGCTGCTTTCTGAATTGTAGGTGATCGGGGCATTGCTTCAAGTGCAGAGGGAGCTTATTCCAATAGCAGGGGCCGAGATGGGAAAAGGCCTTCCCACCCAGTCTAGCTTTCCTGACTCGGGGAACCACAAGAAGAGACTTAGATCCCGAGCAAAGAGACCTGGAAGGCAGGTAAGGTGTGAATTTCTCCGAAAGATAAGTGGGGCCGAGGTTGAATAAAGCCTTATGGATGGTGCAGCAAACTTTGAACTTTATCCGTTCGCGTATTGGGAGCCAGTGAAGCTGACAAAGAAGAGGGCGGGAGGCAGTCCAGGAAGGGGCATTGAGGACCAATCGCGCCGCAGTGTTCTGGACTACCTGCAGTCTGCTAAGCGAGGCCTCATTAGCGGAGACCAGCAGACCATTGCAGTAGTCCAGACGGCTTAATATAAGTGCCTGAGTCAGAGTCTTCCGAGTTGAATCGGGGATCAAGGGAAAGACTCGGCGGAGTAAGCCCAGTGTATGGAAACAGGAGCCAGCTGTCTGAGCAGCATGCTCCTTCAGAGTAAGGGCTTGGTCCAGACGAATGCCTAAGTTCTTAACAAGAGATTTAGGGGTGGGGGGAGCACCAAGATCGGCAGGCCACCATTCAGGAGTCCATAATAGGGGGGCATCTCCGAAGAGCAGAATCTCCGTCTTCCCAACATTACATTGGAGGAAGTTGCTCTTCATCCAGTTTGAGATAGCTCTCATACCCGAGGAGAAGGCCGACTGTACCGATGGAGTGAATTTATCAAAAGGAAAAAGCAGCTGTGTATCGTCGGCATAAGAGATGGGGGTGAACCCATGCGCCCTCAGGAGGTTGGCCAAGGGAGCAACATAGATATTAAACAATGTGGGGCTCAGGCATGAGCCCTGAGGCACTCCCTTGGACAGTTCCATAGGTGCCGAACGTACGGGCCAAGATTGACGGTCTGAGAACGAGCAGATAGAAAGCTCGTCATCCACTGGAAAGCAGAGTCTCTTAGTCCAATCTCCTTCAATCTCCTGAGCAATATCTGATGTGAAACCGTGTCGAACGCGGCAGTATGGTCTGGAGTCTTCTGAGGAGCTGGGTGGAGATGCCGGCGTAGAGGGAATTGCCATAGTCGAGGCAGCTGGCGATGAGGGCCTGATTGACTGTCTTTCTGATGCTGGTTGGGATCCATCTGAAGAATCTGCGGAGCATGTGGAGTGTGTGGAAACAGGAGGAGGTGACTGCATTGACTTGTTGTTTCATGGTCAGTTGGCTGTCGAATGATGATGTCGAGGTTGCGTGCATGGTTGGTAGTTGTGGGTGTTTGTCCGAATTCTGCAGACCACCAGCTGTGGTCCCATGCGGAGGTGTTCTTCCCCGAGATCAGTACTTCAGTTTTGTTGGAGTTAAGTTGGAGGCAGTTGTCTCTCATCCATTTGGCTACATTTACCATGGTGTTGCAGAAGTTGGTTTTGGAATTGGAGGGATTGTCGGTGAGTGAGAGGATCAATTGAGTGTCTTCTGAGTAGGAGTTTATGTTCAGTCCGTGGGATCTGATGACATCTGGGAGGGGGGTCATGTAGATGTTGAACAGGGAGAGGCTGAGTGATGATCCTTGTGGTACGTCGCATTTGATGTCTTTGGGTGCAGAGATAAAGGGAGTCAGTCGGATGCTCTGTGTGCATCCTGTAAGGAAGGAGGTGATCCACTTGAGGATTTTTTGCTGTATGCCTATGTTGTAGAGTCTGTTGATGACAGTGTTGAATGCCGCAGAGAGGTCGAGGAGGATCAGCGCCACAGTTTATTCACAGTCCGGGACTGTTCTGATGTCATCTGTGGCGACAATCAGCGTGGTCTCAGTGCTGTAATTGGCACAGAATCCTGATTGTGAGGCATCCAGTAGGTGGTTTTGTTCCCGTAATACGGTGAGCTACTGGTTGATGGCTTTCTTGAGTACTTTGGCCGGGTAGAGGAGCAGGGAGATTGGACGATAATTTTTGAGATCACTGGGGTCGGCGGAGGCCTCCTTTAGGAGGGGTCTGACGTCTGCATGTTTCTATCTGTCCGGGAAGGTTGCTGTGGAGATGGAGGTGTAGAGGATGCTGGTGAGGGGCTGGGGTCAGTGGGTGCCCCGGAGTTGATGGAAGAAATGATGGCTGAGGTGGTCAGGGTGGTGAGTGGAGACCAGGTGGTGATGGTTTAGCTGATATCCGCTGGTTGGTTGAGGTCATTGGGTTTGAGGGTGGCGGTTTGGAGGTTGACGTTGTTGTAGATATTGGTGATCTTACTGTGGAAGTAGTCTGAGCGGGTGTCACCGAGGTCTTGGGAGAGGTGGATGGTGTTCTCTATGGCTTTCGGGTTGGAGAATTCTTTTACTATTTTGAAGAGTTCTTTTGGTTTGCCTCGGAGTCGATGCGGGTGGTGATGGCTGCTTTCTTGGCTTCTTTGATGTGACAGTGATAGTTGCTGAGGGTTGTTTTGTGAGCTGCTCTGACAGCTGGGTTCTTGGTGGCAAGCCATAGTTTTTCGAGTTGGTACCCATTGTACTTGCTGGTTCTGAGTTCTGGGGTGTACCAGCTGGCATGTTTGGAGGTCTTGATGGATTTTGTAGGTTTTAGTGGGTCAACTGTCAGCGCTGTCGGTGATTAAAGCAGCGAAGTTCTGGATGGCCTGGTCGAGGTATGTTGAGGCCTTGGGTTGGGAGGTGGTGAGGGCCTGTGACTACTGAGTTTCGGTGACCTTGCGCCAGCTGCGGTGGGAGAAGATCTGATGCCTGGTGATAGTGTGCTGTGCATCGGTGATGGTGAAGTGTGCAATGGTGTGGTCTGTCCAGGTGAGTTCGGTGGCGTGGCTGAATTTGAATCTGTCTTTCGAGGTGAAAATGAGGTTGAGTGTGTGTCCAGCTTTGTGCGTGGGTTCGATGATCAGTTAGGTGAGGCCAATGTTGTTCAGGTTCTCCAGGAGGGCGATGGAGTTGGCATCGTTAGGGTCGTCGATGTGGAAGTTGAGGTCGCTGAGTAGGATGTAGTGGTGAGAATCGATAGCTAGGGGTACGATGAGGTTATGGATGGCATCGCAGAATATTGCTCCGTGTCCCAGGGGTCTGTAGGCGAGAGTGCCTTTTATGGTGGTCATCACGTCGGTTTGTAGTAGGAAGTTGAGGTGTTCCATGAGAGGTGTGGGGTCATCTATGGTGATGGTGCATCTTTCCTTGAAGCTGATGGCGATACCTCCGCCTTGTTTGTTGACGCGGTCTCAATGCATCATTTTGTAGCCTTCGGGAGTGGCAGTGGTGATGTCGGAGTTCGAGGAAGGGTTGAGTCATGTTTTGGTGATGAAGGCCACGTCTGTGGAGAGGAACTGATGGCATGTTTGCAGAGTGAGCAGGAGTTGAGCAGGATACAATGGAGCGGTAGCTGGGTGTTCTTGGTCTTGTAGGCAGGAGTGGTGCGGGATCCTTCGTAGGTTGTGTCGCAGGAGAAGTGGCATTGTCAGCAGGTGAAGGGTCTTTTGGTGGATTGTGAGAAGGAGGAGACACAGTTGGTGTTTCGGCATCCGGGGTGCAGGTCCAGGAGTTCCTTGGTGGTGTACCGTGAGGTGGCGGGGAGGCCAGGGGCACTGTTGCTGGACATTGTCCAACCGGTGGTGCGTTGGTGGCATGTCTGATGCACATGTCACCTGTGTGGCCATGCTGTGGCCTCCATTAGTGGTCCTGGTGGGTGTTCCACAGGGTCCTGGGCACTGGGCCAGGATCTGGAATGGGCAGCACGAGGACAGGGACTGTGGGCAGCGCTGGGGCAGGTACAGCGGGCAGCACAGGGGAAGGGACAGCATGTGGGGAAGGGACAGAAGGCATCACAGGGCAGAGCCAGCAGGCAGTGACAAAGTCAGCAGGCAGCACAGGGGCAGGGACAGCAGGCAGTGCAAGGCCAGCAGGCAGCACAAGGACAGAGACAGCAGGCAACACAGGGGCAGGGATAGAAGACAGCAACAGAGACAGCAGGATGGGCCAGGGACAGCAGGTCGTGCAGGGGCAGCAGGCAGCACAGGGGCAGAAGGCAGCAGAAGGACAGGGACAGAAGGCCGCACGGGGCAGCGCAGGGGCAGGTACAGCAGGCGGTGCATGGGCAGTGACAGCAGGCAGCGCAAGGACAGCAGGCAGTGCAGGGGCAGGGAAAACAGGCAGCGCAGGGGCAGCACGCATTGCAAGAACAGGAACAGCAGGCCACACAGGGGGAAGGGCAGGGACAGCAGACAGCGCAGGGGAGGGACAGCAGGCAGTGCAGAGGCAGGGCCAATATTGACAAATATCGCAAAAAAATATTGATTATAAAAATATTGTCTTTCTATACTTCAAAAAATATCAACTATATAAATATATTGTTGTACAAAATATTTAAACTACCTTAATATCGACAACACAAATAAAGAAATACAAGCTATTGCCATCACAGTAAATATCTACAACACTACACAAATATCAAAAGCAAGAATATCGACAAAAAAAATATTGTTAACAATAAAAAGAACTATATTTAAATTATAATACAGTACTAATTATTCAACATATGACCACATAATAAATTATTTAAATATATTTTATGATATAACGTACATCAAAATAACATTAAAGTAATATATATATATCTATATATATATATAGATAAATAGCTATATACAGTTAAGCAGTGTCATGTGATCAAGGCCGCTTGGACGGCAGAAACGCGTCATGGCTGACATCTGTGTTTGCTGAGAATAAAATTGCACTGCAGCACGAATTTGGGTCCACGCTCGTTATTCTTGGAGAAGAAACTGCGGGGTGATTGATATATATATATATATATATATATATATATTTTTTTTTTAAACAAATGCCGAAAGCTTAGGTGCACACACAACAGCAAGTGAACCATTCAGTTTCTTCTTCCCAGGAAACTTGCATCTTTATTTCAGGGTCATCGTGCTCTACGACCTGATGCATTTCGAGGTATTCACCTCTTCCTCAGAGGTCACCAGTGGCATGTCGGACTAGCAGGAAGTTCTGCATGCTGCTTTTTATATGTCCGCTGAGTGCGCATTAAAATTCAAGCATGCTGGGACTTGTGGTCCCGTTTAGAACCATTATTTCCCTTAAGTAGGTCTGCTTGTCCGTACATTTAAAAAAGCCTTCTTTATTCCCAAAGTGGGTCCCAAATAAACTGCAAGTTCAATTTTCCGCACTCACTGTGCTGCATTACGAGTCAGGATTCAGTTCCGCCTCTGCAGCCTCCTTTACATTTTCACGGATGGTGCCGCTCCTCACAGCAGGGCAGCTGTGTGCAATATTTTTAAACAAATGCCCGAAAGCTTAGGTGCGCACACAACAGCGAGTGAACCATTCGGTTTCTTCTTCCCAGGAAACTTACATCTTTATTTCAGGGTCATCATGCTCTACGACCTGACGCGTTTCGAGGTATTCACCTCTTCCTCAGAGGTCACCAGTGGCATGTCGGACTAGCAGGAAGTTCTGCATGCTGCTTTTTATATGTCCGCTGAGTGTGCATTAAAATTCAAGCATGCTGGGACTTGTTGTCCCGTTTAGAACCATTATTTCCCTAAAAAAGTTCTATATATATTATATATTCACTGAAAAAACCATAGGTTTTAGGGACAGTTATAGTTAGTTGGACATTTCACTCGTACAAAACCATAGAAATTCTCCCGTTATAGTTAGTTCAGCTAACTATAACTCGCGCCCCGCAATGCACTGCTGATGACGTCACATATTACATCACTCATGACATGGTCAGTGACATCACTGATGACATCACTGATGACATCTCAAATGACATCACTGATGACATCATCCAGTGACTGTGTGTTTCTGTAAAGTTTAAATATGTTTAATATATATTGGGAAAGGCGTATTGAAGAATGAGTGGGTGTATAAGTGTCTGAATGGATGATTTAGTACGTGAGTGACTGACTCTACAAGTGAGTGATTAAATGTATCTTACTGAATGCATGGGTTAGTGACTAAACTGTGTGAATGTCTGTATCCGTATGTCTGTTGGTTTGTAAGCGGCTGCATGGCTTTCTGAATAGCTACATGAGTGTCTACATGGGTTATTGATTGATTGTCTGAGTATCTGTATGGGTGCCTGAGTGTTTGTGTGGGTGGGGGTGTGTGACTCTGTGCATAGATGTGTGAGTTGGTGATTCACTGGGTGCATGGTTTCAAGAGTGCATCTGTGATGGACTGTATGGGTGGGTGAGTGTGTGTATGGGTGTGTTAGTGATTGAATGTATATCTCAGTGGTACATGTGTGAGTAACTACATATGTGAAAGGCAGTATATATGTGTGTTGGAGTATATAAATGGCTATAAGTGAGAGTGTGTGATTGTGAGAGTGGCTGTATGGATGAGTGTGTACTTGTATCAGTGATTGTATAAGAGTGTAAGAATGTGCTAGTATTTGTATGAGTAAGTGAGCTGGTGTGTGTATAACTGTATAGGTGAGTAAATGGGTGTGTGATTAAGTTTTTTGCATGACTGACTAGGTATGTGAGTACCTCTATGGATGAGTGGCGGTGTGTGAGTGTTTATATAGGTGTATGAGTGCATATGATAGTCCTGTACTGAGTGACTAAGTATGAGTGACTGTACGGGTGAGTGAGTGGATGTGTGTGTAGACCTAAGAATCAGTGAGTGGGTATGTAGTTTTTGGTGTTGGAGTGTCTATGGTTTTGAGAATGGCAGTCTGTAATTTAGAGTGGGTGTATCAAAAGTTATATTAGGGTGTGAGAAGATGCATGAAATTATCACATGGATGATGTCATCAGTGATGTCATTTGAGATGTCATCAGTGATGTCATCAGTGATGTCACTGACCATGTCATGAGTGATGTAATATGTGACGTCATCAGCAGTGCATTGCGGGCGCGAGTTATAGTTAGCTGAACTAACTATAACGGGGGAATTTCTATGGTTTTGTACGAGTGAAATGTCCAACTAACTATAACTGTCCCTAAAACCTATGGTTTTTTCAGTGAATTTCAAAGGTTTTTTAAATGCTAATTTCTAACTATAACGTGTCTGAAACCTATGGTTTTTTCAGTGAATTTCAAAGGTTTTTTAAATGCTAATTTCTAACTATAACGTGCCTGAAACCTATTATTTTTTAAGTGAATTTCAAAGGTTTTTTTAAATGCTAGTTTCTAACTATGCCTACAGAGGTAGAACATGTGAAGAAAGAAGAAAAAACGCACAGAAAGAAGCAAAAGATGTGCAGAAAGAACCAACAGAGGAGCAGAAAGAGGCCTTGTTGCAAAATCATCCTGTGCCCACAACTTTTTCAGACGGGTACTGGTGGTAACTGACTCTGACTAACCAGAGCCAGTGCTATGCTAAAAGACACTTAGAATACAGTGAAAACACCTACATACACTAGGGAACACTATGCGTTGGGGTACCCCTGTGATTAGCATGACCTCCTCTGCAAGTCCCTAGTACATAATAGGGCAGGGGGATTAAAACTACCTCTTAAAACGCGCTACAGGGCGCGTTTGCACAGTGGTGAAGGGAGTGGGGCCTGAGGTGACATGTGTGCAAACGCACTCCGTGGCGCGTTTTAAGTTGCAGGATTAAGTCCCCTTGAATTCTGAGGGTCCCTGGGGCCCAACTAGCCCCCCAGGTACCTACAGTTAGGACCACAGAGCTGAGTTGCAGAGAGGCGTTCCGAGGCCACGCACCTTTTTTCACCTCTCTGCAACGCAACTCTGTTGTGCTTACTGAAGGTACCTGGTGGGCTAGTTGGCCCCCAGGGTCCCTCAGGATTCAAAGGGAATTAATTCCCCAACTTAAAACGCACCACAGGGCGTGTTTGCGCACATGTCACCTGAGGCCCCGCCCCTCCCTTCACCACTGTGCAAACGCGCCCCGTGGTGCTTTTAAGTTGGGGGATTAGGTCACTTTGAAACCTGAGGGTCTCCTGGGGCCCAACTAGCCCACTAGGTACTTCCAGTAAGCACCACAGGCCTGCGTTGCAACGCCTGTAACAAATTGTGCAGTTGTGTTTAGGTAGTGAAGAGGGTCGTGCTGGGGGTAGTGTTTTAGGGTTTAGGGTAGTGCAGTGGTGTTTGGGTAGTGTAGGGGGTCGTGCTGGGGGTAGTGATTTAGGTAGTGCAGTGGTGTTTGGGTAGTGTAGGGGGTACTGCTGGGGGTAGTGTTTTAGGGTTTAGGTTAGTGCAGTGGTGTTTGGGTAGTGTAGGGGTACTGCTGGGGGTAGTGTTTTAGGGTTTAGGTAGTGCAGTGGTGTTTGTGTAGTGTAGGGGGTAGAGTTTTAGGGTTTAGGGTAGTGCAGTGGTGTTTGTGTAGTGTAGGAGGTCGTGTTTTAGGTTTAGGGTAGTGCAGTGGTCTTTGGGTAGTGTAGGGAGTCATGCGGGGTAGTGTTTTAGGGTTTAGGGTAGTGTAGGGGGTCATGCGGGGGTAGTGTTTTAGGGATTAGGGTAGTGCATTGGTGTTTGGGTAGTGTAGGGGGTCATGCGGGGGGTAGTGTTTTAGGGTTTAGGGCAGTGCAGTGGTGTTTGGGTAGTGTAGGGGGTCGTGCTGGGGGAGTGTTTTAGGGTTTAGGGCAGTGCAGTGGTGTTCGGGTAGTGTAGGGGGTCATGCTGGGGGGAGTGTTTTAGGGTTTAGGGCAGTGCAGTGGTGTTCGGGTAGTGTAGGGGGTCGTGCTGGGGGAGTGTTTGAGGGTTTAGGGCAGTGCAGTCGTGTTCGGGTAGTGTAGGGGGTTGTGCTGGGGGTAGTATTTTAGGGTTTAGGGTAGTGCAGTGGTGTTCGGGTAGTGTAGGGGTCGTGCTGGGGGTAGTGTTCTAGGGTTTAGGCAGTACAGTGATGTTTGGGCATTGTAGGGGGTAATGCTGGGGGTGGTGTTTTAGGGTTTAGGGCAGTGCAGTGGTGTTCGGGCAGTGTAGGGGGTCGTGCTGGGGGTGGTGTTTCAGGGTTTAGGGCAGTGCAGTGGTGTTCGGGCAGTGTAGGGGGTGGTGTTTCAGGGTTTAGGGCAGTGCAGTGGTGTTCGGGCAGTGTAGGGGTCGTGCTGGGGGTGGTGTTTCAGGGTTTGGGGCAGTGCAGTGGTGTTCAAGCAGTAAAGGGGTCGTGCTGGGGTTGGTGTTTCAGGGTTTAGGGCAGTGCAGTGGTGTTCGGGCAGTGTAGGGGGCGGTGCAGGGGTGGTGTTTCAGGGTTTAGGGCAGTGCAGTGGTGTTTGGGCAGTGTAGGGGTGCTGCAGGGGGTGGTGTTTCAGGGTTTAGGGCAGTGCAGTGGTGTTCGGGCAGTATAGGGGGTCATGCAGGGGTGGTGTTTCAGGGTTTAGGGCAGTGCAGTGGTGTTCGGGCAGTGTAGGAGGTCGTGCTGGGGCTGGTGTTTCAGGGTTTAGGGCAGTACAGTGGTGTTCGGGCAGTGTAGGGGGTCGTGCTGGGGCTGGTGTTTCAGGGTTTAGGGCAGTGCAGTGGTGTTCGGGCAGTGTAGGGGGTCGTGCTGTGGCTGGTGTTTCAGGGTTTAGGGCAGTGCAGTGGTGTTCGGGCAGTGTAGGTGGTCGTGCTGGGGCTGGTGTTTCAGGGTTTAGGGCAGTGCAGTGGTGTTCGAGCAGTGTAGGGGTCATGCTGGGGCTGGTGTTTCAGGGTTTAGGGCAGTGCAGTGGTGTTCGGGCAGTGTAGGGGGTGCTGCAGGGGGTGGTGTTTCAGAGTCTAGGGCAGTGCAGTGGTGTTTGGGCAGTGTAGGGGGTCTTGCTGGGGCTGGTGTTTCAGGGTTTAGGGCAGTGTAGTGGTGTTCGGGCAGTGTAGGGGGTCGTGCTGGGGGTGGTGTTTTAGGGTTTAGGGCAGTGCAGTGGTGTTTGGGCAGTTTAGGGGGTCATGCTGGGGCTAGTGTTTCAGGATTTAGGGCAGAGCAATGGTGTTCAGGCAGTGTAGGGGGTTTTGCTGGAGGTGGTGTTTCAGGGTTTAGGGCAGTGCAGTGGTGTTCGTGCAGTGTAGGGGGTGGTGTGAGAAGTTGGCCTGGCATATGCTGTCCACTAATTATAGTGGGCACCTTGCACCAGTCCAAATCGACTCTTATGGTAGGTAGGTTAAAGACAACCTTATTGAAAGCTATCCTAGTGGTAGCTATGGAGAGCAGCCTTCAGGCTAAGTCTTGAAGGAATGTAAAGCAGCTTGTTTTACCAGTCTATAATCTCTTGAGTGACCAAATGAAAGAGCACCACACCAGGTATATATTCAAAATATATGTATTTATTACTACACACACCCCTCTAGTCTCTTTATGAGGCTAGAGTTCGAAGTACATAGGTTATAAGATCTTAAATCACAGTAATAGCACAAATACACGTTTGGGCCCTAGGGGCGTACCAAACCATATACCAATAAAGTGGTATGCGAACCACGACTGAACTAGACACTAGGCCTAGAGCCTCTAGAAGTGCTTGGACCACAAGGAACCACCCAAGGTAGTGACACAGGGGACCCACGGGAGACGCGTGCAGTGTAAATACACAACCGCGATACGCCGTTAACTTCTATGGAGAAAGTCGGGATCGGGAAAATAGAGGAAAGGGACACTTAAAAGAGGACTAGGACAAAACCCTTTGAGATCTAGGACTTTGAAGAGTCTCTACCCACGGGAGCACCGGAGTACTCGTGTTACCTCACCCAGGGAAGCCGGGTGCATAGGTGCCTTTCGGGGTCGGGTTTCGTCGTCGGTTCTTATGGCGATCTGCTGCAAAGTGCTGCTGGCGACCAGGAGAAAAGTGTCCGGGTGGATCCAAGAGTGGATCGGAGTTCTGAAGAACCTGAAAGCAGAGGGGACAGAGTCTGGGTCACTAGCCAGTGACCAGGGAGGTGATGGACAGATGCCCACCGATGTCGAGTGCTTCAGGTTCGATGACGGTCGTCTTGACTCTTCAGCCACGAGGTCCGGGAGGCGTTGTCGGCAACCAGGAGCAGGATTCGGGCTGTTGCTTGATGTCTGTCGAGTGCAGAGGTGTCGGCGACCAGATTGGACCCAACAAGCCTTGGCAACGGCAAGTCTCGAGTAAGATGTAGATCGTCGATGATGCAGACCAGCAAGGTCTGGGGAACTCACCCAGCGAGGGTAAGTGAGGGCAGGCCTGGAGCAACCAGACTGCCAAGTAAAGAAAAGATTGGCCTTCGTTAAGGGCTACTAGCCAACGGGCTATGGACCGCGAAGGAGCCTCATGACGCCGCACGTGGAGCTGGCTTACAGGACACTCGTGGAGTGGGGGCCAGTGATCTTCGGTGCAGGTGGTGCTGGAGGCTAGGGCTACTCGGAGCCCAAAGCACGACTTCTTGGGAGACCCAGAAGATGGTGCACTTGCAAATGTGCTCGGTGTCCAGGGGTCACGGTCTCAAGTCACCCACGATAGCCACGGGCCTCAGCTTTGCTGGGGACTCAGGGTAGCCTCGGGGAAGTCTGAGAATCCACCTCTGGTGATGCGATGACTTCGGCGTCCGACGGGAGCTTCAGTGATGCGAACCGGACAGATGCTTCTTTGGTGCCTGCCAAGCAGGGGAGTCACTCCTTGACCCCAAGGGAGATTCTTCAGTCCTCTAATCGTGAGTAGAGCGTCGAAGGTCCAGGATTCTGTTTCAGAGTTTCATCCAGGTATAATCTAAAGTCCTAGGGACTGGGTTCCTACCTTTATTCTAAAAATAGGGGATGGACTACTCTGTGGCCCCACCTATGGGTGGGTCAGGGCAGAGGGGTGGCTACACCCCTATCCCTTTGTCCAGTTCGCGCCAAAGCAGGGGCTGCAAGCCCCTGATCCGGTTTGAACTGGGGTATGCACAGGGACACCAAATGTGCCCCCAGTGCAGGACTTCAAAGCACCCGAAAGTGCTCCCGCCCAGCCCCAATACACATTGTCCTGTCTGGGGAGGTGGTCACACCTCCCTGGGACAGGAAACCTATTGTCCAGGCCTCCCCTGCCGGAGTTTCGTCCAGCAGCAGGAGGCCAGACTCGTGTCTGTGGCAGCAGCATCCATTTTGTGATGCCAGGGCTCTGGAAAGAAGTTACCGGACTCGTCAGAGTTAACATGCCTTTCCCTCTAGAAGGGTGGAATGCTACCCCCGCCGCCAGGATTGGCGGGGGGTAGTATTCCAAGATGTTTGACACCAAACACGACATGTTTAGGTGCAGCCATTCCATAGTTAGCATTTTACCGCGAGGATATAATGCGTTTAAGAGTATATGGTCAGGCTGCACTACAAACAGCATCAGAGATGGTCTCCGAACGCTGCAGAGGGGCCCTGCTCATGCAGGGGCACCCTCTCACATAGGAACCATGCACTCTGCCTTTAGGATTGATAAGGCCTGCCTTAGGAGTGACTTATAGGTTTATATGTGTGTATGCATTTTAGTGATATAGGTAACCTATACCACAGCAAGGGGTGCATGCACCACCTTACCCAGGCTGCAGTAGCAGACCTGTGGTGTCAGTTTGGATGGCCTACCAGGGGTGGCATAATACATGCTGCAGCCCCTGGCAGGCCTCTGAGGTACCTATGCCCTTGGTACATAGTATACCATATACTAGGGACTTACAAGGGCACTCCAGATCCCAATCAGTGATGTGCCTAAGGCACATGGAGACCCTTTAAAAGAGGAAACAGCTAGGCTGGGGTTCTGAATAGCAGGGCCCCAGCCAGACTAATGTCGAAAACCAGTGAAGCATCAGCAAAAAGTGGGGGTACCCCTGTGAAGCAGATCCTACTCTCCTACACAACCCCCCCCAAACGTAGGGACATTAAACTAACCTTGCCCAGTTAAGTCTTCATGTTCTAAGTGGAAATACTTAGAGAGTCCATCTGCATTCGCATGGTTACTCCCAGGCCTATGTTCCACTGTAAAGTCCATCCCCTGTAGGGAAATGGACCACCTAAGCAGTTTGGGGTTTTCACCCTTCATTTGTTTTAGCCATAAGAGGGGCTTATGGTCTGTCTGAACCAGGAAGTGTGTACCAAACAAGTATGGCCTCAACTTCTTCAGAGCCCAGACCACAGCAAAGGCCTCCCTCTCTATGGCTGACCAACGTTTCTCTCTAGGGGTCAGCCTTCTGCTAATAAAAGCTACTGGCTGATCCTGACCTTCTTCATTCAATTGTGACAGTACAGCCCCTACCCCCAATTCAGATGCATCTGTTTGAACAATGAACTTCTTGGAGTAATCAGGACTCTGCAGAATTGGAGCAGTGCACATGGCCTGCTTGAGGTCATCAAATGCCTTTTGACAGCTAGCTGTCCACTGAACCTTTTTGGGCATTTTCTTAGAAGTTAAGTCATTCAAGGGTGTCACTATTGATCCATACCCCTTGACAAATCTCCTATAGTACCCAGTCAGGCCTAAGAAGGCTCTCACCTGAGTCTGGGTAGTGGGAGCAGTCCAGTCCATGATGGTCTGGATCTTGCTCTGCAAAGGTTGAACCTGGCCTCCACCCACAAGGTGGCCCAGGTACACAACCTGACTCTGCCCTATCTGGCACTTAGTGGCCTTGATAGTCAGGCCTGCCTTTGCAGGGCCTGTAAAACATTCCTGAGGTGGACCAGGTGATCCTCCCAGGTGGAGCTAAAGACAGCAATATCATCTAGATAAGCTGCACTATAGGCTTCCAGTCCTGTGAGAACTGTGTTCACCAACCTCTGGAAAGTGGCAGGTGCATTTTTCAGACCAAAGGGCATCACCACAAATTGATAATGCCCACTAGGGGTTGAAAATGCTGTTTTGGGCTTTGCAGTATCAGCTAGTCTGATCTGCCAGTAGCCAGCTGTTAGGTCAAATGTGCTGAGATATTTGGCAGAGGCCAAAGTATCTATGAGCTCATCTGCCCTGGGTATTGGATGGGCATCAGTCCTAGTGACTGCATTGAGGCCTCTGTAGTCTACACAAAACCTCATCTCTCTTTTCCCACCACTGGTGTGAGGTTTAGGTACTAGGACTACTGGACTAGCCCAAGGGCTATCTGAGGGCTCAATCACTCCCAATTCCAACATCTTCTGGACTTCAGTCCTGATACAGTCCCTGACATGGTCAGGTTGCCTATAAATCTTGTTTTTAATAGGCAGACTGTCCCCAGTGTCCACTTCATGAGTGCACCAGGTGGTCTGACTGGGTGTCAGTGAAAACATATGTCTAAACTGATTGAGGACTTGCCTGCAATCAGTTTGTTGCTGGGTAGTGAGGCTGCCTGCCAAGGCTACACCATCAACTGACCCATCGTCAGGGTTCTGTGAGAGCAGGTCAGGGAGTGGGTCACTCTCTTCCTCCTGCCCTTCATCAGTAGCCATGAGCAAGCCCATGTCTGCCCTGTCCACATATGGCTTAAGTCTGTTGACATGGAGAACCCTTTGGGGACTCCTGGGTGTTCCCAGGTCCACTAAGTAAGTGACCTCACCCTTCTGCTCAACAATAGTGTGGGGTCCACTCCATTTGTCTTGGAGAGCTGCTGGGGCCACTGGCTCCAACACCCACACCTTCTGTCCTGGCTGGTAAACAGTCAGAACAGCCTTTGGTCATGCCAGGCCTTCTGAAGTTCCTGGCTAGCCTCAAGGTTTTTGGTTGCCTTTTTCATGTACTCAGCCATCCTGGAGCGGAGACCAAGTACATAGTCCACTATATCTTGCTTTGGGGGCTTGAGAGGTAACTCCCATCCTTCCTTCACCAAGCACAGTGGACCCCTCACAGGGTGGCCAAACAGAAGTTCAAAAGGGCTGTAACCAACCCCCTTCTGAGGCACCTCCCTATATGCGAATAAAAGGCAGGGCAAGAGTATGTCCCATCTACGCCTAAGCTTTTCTGGGAGCCCTTTAATCATGCCCTTCAAGGTTTTGTTGAATCTCTCAACTAAACCATTGCATTGTGGGTGATAGGGTGTGGTGAACTTATAAGTAACTCCACACTCCTTCCACATTGCTTTTAAGTACCCAGACATGAAGTTTGTACCCCTGTCTGATACTACCTCCTTAGGAAAGCCCACTCTTGAGA
Organism: Calotriton arnoldi; assembly: GCA_963921515.1. Taxonomy (NCBI): domain Eukaryota; kingdom Metazoa; phylum Chordata; class Amphibia; order Caudata; family Salamandridae; genus Calotriton; species Calotriton arnoldi. Next base: position 328,653 of record CAWUFW010015683.1, read on the forward strand.
AGATTCCCAGGAGGGCCCTTGCCACCACAGGTGCTGTAGTGGTCCTGAGGGGAATAGCTTCTGGGTACCTGGTGGCATGATCCACTACCACCAGGATAAACCTGTGCCCAGAGGCTGTTTGGGGATCCATGGGACCAACAATGTCAATCCCTACCCTCTCAAAGGGCACCCCCACCACAGGTAGTGGTATCAGGGGGCCTTTGTAGTGCCACCTGCTTTGCCACTGGCTTGGCAGGTTACACAGGAGCGACAAAACTCCTTACTGTCTTCAGACATGTGGGGCCAGTGAAAGTGAGGGACAATTCTGTCCCAAGTCTTGTTCTGGCCCAGGTGTCCTGCTAAGGGAATATCATGGGCTAGGGTCAATAGGAAGCCCCTGAACTTCAAAGGTATTACCAACCTCCTGGTAGCACCAGGCTTGGGGTCTCTACTCTCTGAGTACAGGAGTCCATCATCCCAATACACTGTATGGGGACCACTAGCTTTCCCAGCAGCCTCAGCAGCAGCTTGCTGTCTGAGGGGTTCAAGGGAGGGGCAGCTCTGCTGCTCCTGGCTCAGATCTGCCCTAGAAGGTCCCCCTGTCCCCAAGAACTCAACCTGGTCAGGTTCAAGTTCCTCTGGGACAGTTCCTTCTTCAGGGCTGAGATCATCCCCCTCAAGGGACTGATCTTCCTCCTGAGCCAAGGGGGAAGGCACTGCCTTAACCCTACTACTCCTCCTCTTGGAAGGCACTTGGTCCATTCTTCCAGAATCCAAGGCCTGTTCAGTGCTAGACATTTTGGCTTGTGACCTGGTCACAGCAAACACATCTGCAGGGATCCCCAGCATTTCTGCATGGGTCCTGAGCTCCACTTCTGCCCAAGCAGAAGTCTCTAAGTCATTGCCAAGCAAGCATTCGACTGGTAGGTTTGCACTTACCACAACCTTCTTAAGGCCAGTTACCCCTCCCCAGGAGAAGTTAACAACTGCCAGAGTATGGTCTGTTCTGACATTGCTAGCATTGGTCACTTGGTACATTTCACCAAGCATAACTTGCCCAGGTAGCACAAGGTCTTGTGTCACCATGGTGACACTTGCCCCTGTGTCCCTAAATGCCAAAGCCTCTCGTCCATTGATTAAAGGCTGTTGTCTGTACTTGCCCAGATTACTGGGACTCATAGAGGAGGGCACATCCATGCCTCCATCACAGACTAACACAGCCTGAGTCAGTTCTCTAACTAGGTCAGAGCCCAACTCAGTTCCCAGGGTGAACCCTACTAAACCCTTTGCTGGAGCACTTCCACCAACTGTACTAGGGGGAACAGGTGCCTTAGGGGCATTGGTGGGTGCTGGACTGGAGTCTTTGGACTTGGTGCAATCACTGGTCCAGTGGGTCTTTTGCTTACAGACCTTGCACCATGGTTTTCTTTGGCCTTTACCCTTGGTAGACTGGGAATCCCCACCAGAAGAAGATTTTTGGGGGCCTGATGAAGACTTTTGATCTTTACCCTTCTCCCCACCCTTGTCAGAGTTCTTAGCATCTTGCTTCTTGGTTTCCCCACCTTGGTTCTGTACCTTCTGCTTCACCCTGGTTCTGACCCATTTGTCTGCCTTCTTTCCCAATTCTTGGGGAGAGGTCAGATCAGAGTCAACCAGGTACTGATGCAACAGCTGGTTTTGACAGTTATTAAGAATCTGCTCCCTCATTATCAGATTATACAATCCTGAGAAGTCACACACCTTACTGCCCATCAACCAGCCTTCCAGAGCCTTGGCAGAACAATCCACATAGTCTACCCAGTCTTGAGTCTGTGCTTTTTGGGTGTCTCTGAACTTCAACCTGTACTGTTCAGTGGTTAGGCCAAACCCATCAATAAGAGCACTCTTCAAGACCTTGTAATTGTCAGCATCCTCCTCTCTAACAGTGAGGAGCTTGTCTCTACCTTTGTCAGCAAAGGAGAGCCACAAGATTGCTGCCCACTGCTCCTGAGGGACCTTCTGTACTTTACAGGCCCTCTCTAAAGCAGTTATCCATTTGTGGATATCATCCCCACTCTGGTAGGGAGGGACAATCTTGCTCAGGTTCCTATGGTCATAGGACCTTTCCCTATCTCTAGGGACATGGCTGCCACCATGGGACTCTAGTCCCAACTTTCTTCTCTCTTTAAGGAGATCTAGGGATTCTCTATCTAAAGCCAATTGCTTCTTCCTGATCTCCAGTTGAGTTTCCTCATACTGGACCAGTCTCTTTCTTCTCTCATGAGAGGATTCCCTCCTGTGAGAAGAAACAGAGCTCCCTATGGAGGTGCCAGAGTGGTTAGACTCCTGAGAAGGAGACCTAGACTTTCTGAGCACACTCATAATCCTTCCTGGGGGGACAAAGGTGTGGTTCTCTAGATCCTCATCTTCATCTTCCCCAGAAGGGATTGGGTTTTCCAGGTCAGGGTCATTGTCACCCTCCTGGTCAGTTTCAGAGGGGGGCTGGGGGTAGTAGTACCCCTGGCCCCTTCCTCATCTGCTGGCCCACCCTCTGCTCCTACCCCTTCAGTCTCTGAAGACTTACTAAGATCATAAGCCACCAACAACTCCTGGAGGTGTTGGGTGGTGGGACTTTGGCCTGTCCTTAATTTCCTCACGTTACACAAAGCTCTCAGTTCCAAGAATGGGAGTGTGTCATACTTGGAGGGGGAAGCTCAATGGCTTCCTGCAGGGCATCTTTGGATCCTGCTTTTAAAGACATTACTAGTGTGGTGTGGTGTATGCACTACCTACTCTAGTGTGGCCTACTAAACTCTCTTGAGTTGTAGAAAGGGTTGTGCTATCCCTTCACACACAACTCTAAGTTCAGTAGAACTTACTGATATTCTAAGCTTAAATTATATGTACCTTAGGTACCTTTAGTGGTTTTCAGTTGATCAATTCAATTGAGATTATCTGGTAAAACAATAGCAAGCTGGAATCCCACACGCTGCACACCAATGTGAGAAGTTGGCCTGGCATATGCTGTCCACTAATTATAGTGGGCACCGTGCACCAGTCCAAATCGACTCTTATGGTAGGTAGGTTAAAGACAACCTTATTGAAAGCTATCCTAGTGGTAGCTATGGAGAGCAGCCTTCAGGCTAAGTCTTGAAGGAATGTAAAGCAGCTTGTTTTACCAGTCTATAATCTCTTGAGTGACCAAATGAAAGAGCACCACACCAGGTATATATTCAAAATATATGTATTTATTACTAAACACACCCCTCTAGTCTCTTTATGAGGCTAGAGTTCGAAGTACATAGGTTATAAGATCTTAAATCACAGTAATAGCACAAATACACGTTTGGGCCCTAGGGGCGTACCAAACCATATACCAATAAAGTGGTATGCGAACCACGACTGAACTAGACACTAGGCCTAGAGCCTCTAGAAGTGCTTGGACCACAAGGAACCACCCAAGGTAGTGACACAGGGGACCCACGGGAGACGCGTGCAGTGTAAATACACAACCGCGATACGCCGTTAACTTCTATGGAGAAAGTCGGGATCGGGAAAATAGAGGAAAGGGACACTTAAAAGAGGACTAGGACAAAACCCTTTGAGATCTAGGACTTTGAAGAGTCTCTACCCACGGGAGCACCGGAGTACTCGTGTTACCTCACCCAGGGAAGCCGGGTGCATAGGTGCCTTTCGGGGTCGGGTTTCGTCGTCGGTTCTTATGGCGATCTGCTGCAAAGTGCTGCTGGCGACCAGGAGAAAAGTGTCCGGGTGGATCCAAGAGTGGATCGGAGTTCTGAAGAACCTGAAAGCAGAGGGGACAGAGTCTGGGTCACTAGCCAGTGACCAGGGAGGCGATGGACAGATGCCCACCGATGTCGAGTGCTTCAGGTTCGATGACGGTCGTCTTGACTCTTCAGCCACGAGGTCCGGGAGGCGTTGTCGGCGACCAGGAGCAGGATTCGGGCTGTTGCTCGATGTCTGTCGAGTGCAGAGGTGTCGGCGACCAGATTGGACCCAACAAGCCTTGGCAACGGCAAGTCTCGAGTAAGATGTAGATCGTCGATGATGCAGACCAGCAAGGTCTGGGGAACTCACCCAGCGAGGGTAAGTGAGGGCAGGCCTGGAGCAACCAGACTGCCAAGTAAAGAAAAGATTGGCCTTCGTTAAGGGCTACTAGCCAACGGGCTAGCGACCGCGAAGGAGCCTCGTGACGCCGCACGTGGAGCTGGCTTACAGGACACTCGTGGAGTGGGGGCCAGTGATCTTCGGTGCAGGTGGTGCTGGAGGCTAGGGCTACTCGGAGCCCAAAGCACGACTTCTTGGGAGACCCAGAAGATGGTGCACTTGCAAATGTGCTCGGTGTCCAGGGGTCACGGTCTCAAGTCACCCACGATAGCCACGGGCCTCAGCTTTGCTGGGGACTCAGGGTAGCCTCGGGGAAGTCTGAGAATCCACCTCTGGTGATGCGATGACTTCGGCGTCCGACGGGAGCTTCAGTGATGCGAACCGGACAGATGCTTCTTTGGTGCCTGCCAAGCAGGGGAGTCACTCCTTGACCCCAAGGGAGATTCTTCAGTCCTCTAATCGTGAGTAGAGCGTCGAAGGTCCAGGATTCTGTTTCAGAGTTTCGTCCAGGTATAATCTAAAGTCCTAGGGACTGGGTTCCTACCTTTATTCTAAAAATAGGGGATGGACTACTCTGTGGCCCCACCTATGGGTGGGTCAGGGCAGAGGGGTGGCTACACCCCTTTCCCTTTGTCCAGTTCGCGCCAAAGCAGGGGCTGCAAGCCCCTGATCCGGTTTGAACTGGGGTATGCACAGGGACACCAAATGTGCCCCCAGTGCAGGACTTCAAAGCACCCGAAAGTGCTCCCGCCCAGCCCCAATACACATTGTCCTGTCTGGGGAGGTGGTCACACCTCCCTGGGACAGGAAACCTATTGTCCAGGCCTCCCCTGCCGGAGTTTCGTCCAGCAGCAGGAGGCCAGACTCGTGTCTGTGGCAGCAGCATCCATTTTGTGATGCCAGGGCTCTGGAAAGAAGTTACCGGACTCGTCAGAGTTAACATGCCTTTCCCTCTAGAAGGGTGGAATGCTACCCCCGCCGCCAGGATTGGCGGGGGGGTAGTATTCCAAGATGTTTGACACCAAACACGACATGTTTAGGTGCAGCCATTCCATAGTTAGCATTTTACCGCGAGGATATAATGCGTTTAAGAGTATATGGTCAGGCTGCACTACAAACAGCATCAGAGATGGTCTCCGAACGCTGCAGAGGGGCCCTGCTCATGCAGGGGCACCCTCTCACATAGGAACCATGCACTCTGCCTTTAGGATTGATAAGGCCTGCCTTAGGAGTGACTTATAGGTTTATATGTGTGTATGCATTTAGTGATATAGGTAACCTATACCACAGCAAGGGGTGCATGCACCACCTTACCCAGGCTGCAGTAGCAGACCTGTGGTGTCAGTTTGGATGGCCTACCAGGGGTGGCATAATACATGCTGCAGCCCCTGGCAGGCCTCTGAGGTACCTATGCCCTTGGTACATAGTATACCATATACTAGGGACTTACAAGGGCACTCCAGATCCCAATCAGTGATGTGCCTAAGGCACATGGAGACCCTTTTAAAGAGGAAACAGCTAGGCTGGGGTTCTGAATAGCAGGGCCCCAGCCAGACTAATGTCGAAAACCAGTGAAGCATCAGCAAAAAGTGGGGGTACCCATGTGAAGCAGATCCTACTCTCCTACACAACCCCCCCCAAACGTAGGGACATTAAACTAACCTTGCCCAGTTAAGTCTTCATGTTCTAAGTGGAAATACCTAGAGAGTCCATCTGCATTCGCATGGTTACTCCCAGGCCTATGTTCCACTGTAAAGTCCATCCCCTGTAGGGAAATGGACCACCTAAGCAGTTTGGGGTTTTCACCCTTCATTTGTTTTAGCCATAAGAGGGGCTTATGGTCTGTCTGAACCAGGAAGTGTGTACCAAACAAGTATGGCCTCAACTTCTTCAGAGCCCAGACCACAGCAAAGGCCTCCCTCTCTATGGCTGACCAACGTTTCTCTCTAGGGGTCAGCCTTCTGCTAATAAAAGCTACTGGCTGATCCTGACCTTCTTCATTCAATTGTGACAGTACAGCCCCTACCCCCAATTCAGATGCATCTGTTTGAACAATGAACTTCTTGGAGTAATCAGGACTCTGCAGAATTGGAGCAGTGCACATGGCCTGCTTGAGGTCATCAAATGCCTTTTGACAGCTAGCTGTCCACTGAACCTTTTTGGGCATTTTCTTAGAAGTTAAGTCATTCAAGGGTGTCACTATTGATCCATACCCCTTGACAAATCTCCTATAGTACCCAGTCAGGCCTAAGAAGGCTCTCACCTGAGTCTGGGTAGTGGGAGCAGTCCAGTCCATGATGGTCTGGATCTTGCTCTGCAAAGGTTGAACCTGGCCTCCACCCACAAGGTGGCCCAGGTACACAACCTGACTCTGCCCTATCTGGCACTTAGTGGCCTTGATAGTCAGGCCTGCCTTTTGCAGGGCCTGTAAAACATTCCTGAGGTGGACCAGGTGATCCTCCCAGGTGGAGCTAAAGACAGCAATATCATCTAGATAAGCTGCACTATAGGCTTCCAGTCCTGTGAGAACTGTGTTCACCAACCTCTGGAAAGTGGCAGGTGCATTTTTCAGACCAAAGGGCATCACCACAAATTGATAATGCCCACTAGGGGTTGAAAATGCTGTTTTGGGCTTTGCAGTATCAGCTAGTCTGATCTGCCAGTAGCCAGCTGTTAGGTCAAATGTGCTGAGATATTTGGCAGAGGCCAAAGTATCTATGAGCTCATCTGCCCTGGGTATTGGATGGGCATCAGTCCTAGTGACTGCATTGAGGCCTCTGTAGTCTACACAAAACCTCATCTCTCTTTTCCCACCACTGGTGTGAGGTTTAGGTACTAGGACTACTGGACTAGCCCAAGGGCTATCTGAGGGCTCAATCACTCCCAATTCCAACATCTTCTGGACTTCAGTCCTGATACAGTCCCTGACATGGTCAGGTTGCCTATAAATCTTGTTTTTAATAGGCAGACTGTCCCCAGTGTCCACTTCATGAGTGCACCAGGTGGTCTGACTGGGTGTCAGTGAAAACATATGTCTAAACTGATTGAGGACTTGCCTGCAATCAGTTTGTTGCTGGGTAGTGAGGCTGCCTGCCAAGGCTACACCATCAACTGACCCATCGTCAGGGTTCTGTGAGAGCAGGTCAGGGAGTGGGTCACTCTCTTCCTCCTGCCCTTCATCAGTAGCCATGAGCAAGCCCATGTCTGCCCTGTCCACATATGGCTTAAGTCTGTTGACATGGAGAACCCTTTGGGGACTCCTGGGTGTTCCCAGGTCCACTAAGTAAGTGACCTCACCCTTCTGCTCAACAATAGTGTGGGGTCCACTCCATTTGTCTTGGAGAGCTGCTGGGGCCACTGGCTCCAACACCCACACCTTCTGTCCTGGCTGGTAAACAGTCAGAACAGCCTTTTGGTCATGCCAGGCCTTCTGAAGTTCCTGGCTAGCCTCAAGGTTTTTGGTTGCCTTTTTCATGTACTCAGCCATCCTGGAGCGGAGACCAAGTACATAGTCCACTATATCTTGCTTTGGGGGCTTGAGAGGTAACTCCCATCCTTCCTTCACCAAGCACAGTGGACCCCTCACAGGGTGGCCAAACAGAAGTTCAAAAGGGCTGTAACCAACCCCCTTCTGAGGCACCTCCCTATATGCGAATAAAAGGCAGGGCAAGAGTATGTCCCATCTACGCCTAAGCTTTTCTGGGAGCCCTTTAATCATGCCCTTCAAGGTTTTGTTGAATCTCTCAACTAAACCATTGCATTGTGGGTGATAGGGTGTGGTGAACTTATAAGTAACTCCACACTCCTTCCACATTGCTTTTAAGTACCCAGACATGAAGTTTGCACCCCTGTCTGATACTACCTCCTTAGGAAAGCCCACTCTTGAGAAGATTCCCAGGAGGGCCCTTGCCACCACAGGTGCTGTAGTGGTCCTGAGGGGAATAGCTTCTGGGTACCTGGTGGCATGATCCACTACCACCAGGATAAACCTGTGCCCAGAGGCTGTTTGGGGATCCATGGGACCAACAATGTCAATCCCTACCCTCTCAAAGGGCACCCCCACCACAGGTAGTGGTATCAGGGGGCCTTTGTAGTGCCACCTGCTTTGCCACTGGCTTGGCAGGTTACACAGGAGCGACAAAACTCCTTACTGTCTTCAGACATGTGGGGCCAGTGAAAGTGAGGGACAATTCTGTCCCAAGTCTTGTTCTGGCCCAGGTGTCCTGCTAAGGGAATATCATGGGCTAGGGTCAATAGGAAGCCCCTGAACTTCAAAGGTATTACCAACCTCCTGGTAGCACCAGGCTTGGGGTCTCTACTCTCTGAGTACAGGAGTCCATCATCCCAATACACTGTATGGGGACCACTAGCTTTCCCAGCAGCCTCAGCAGCAGCTTGCTGTCTGAGGGGTTCAAGGGAGGGGCAGCTCTGCTGCTCCTGGCTCAGATCTGCCCTAGAAGGTCCCCCTGTCCCCAAGAACTCAACCTGGTCAGGTTCAAGTTCCTCTGGGACAGTTCCTTCTTCAGGGCTGAGATCATCCCCCTCAAGGGACTGATCTTCCTCCTGAGCCAAGGGGGAAGGCACTGCCTTAACCCTACTACTCCTCCTCTTGGAAGGCACTTGGTCCATTCTTCCAGAATCCAAGGCCTGTTCAGTGCTAGACATTTTGGCTTGTGACCTGGTCACAGCAAACACATCTGCAGGGATCCCCAGCATTTCTGCATGGGTCCTGAGCTCCACTTCTGCCCAAGCAGAAGTCTCTAAGTCATTGCCAAGCAAGCATTCGACTGGTAGGTTTGCACTTACCACAACCTTCTTAAGGCCAGTTACCCCTCCCCAGGAGAAGTTAACAACTGCCAGAGTATGGTCTGTTCTGACATTGCTAGCATTGGTCACTTGGTACATTTCACCAAGCATAACTTGCCCAGGTAGCACAAGGTCTTGTGTCACCATGGTGACACTTGCCCCTGTGTCCCTAAATGCCAAAGCCTCTCGTCCATTGATTAAAGGCTGTTGTCTGTACTTGCCCAGATTACTGGGACTCATAGAGGAGGGCACATCCATGCCTCCATCACAGACTAACACAGCCTGAGTCAGTTCTCTAACTAGGTCAGAGCCCAACTCAGTTCCCAGGGTGAACCCTACTAAACCCTTTGCTGGAGCACTTCCACCAACTGTACTAGGGGGAACAGGTGCCTTAGGGGCATTGGTGGGTGCTGGACTGGAGTCTTTGGACTTGGTGCAATCACTGGTCCAGTGGGTCTTTTGCTTACAGACCTTGCACCATGGTTTTCTTTGGCCTTTACCCTTGGTAGACTGGGAATCCCCACCAGAAGAAGATTTTTGGGGGCCTGATGAAGACTTTTGATCTTTACCCTTCTCCCCACCCTTGTCAGAGTTCTTAGCATCTTGCTTCTTGGTTTCCCCACCTTGGTTCTGTACCTTCTGCTTCACCCTGGTTCTGACCCATTTGTCTGCCTTCTTTCCCAATTCTTGGGGAGAGGTCAGATCAGAGTCAACCAGGTACTGATGCAACAGCTGGTTTTGACAGTTATTAAGAATCTGCTCCCTCATTATCAGATTATACAATCCTGAGAAGTCACACACCTTACTGCCCATCAACCAGCCTTCCAGAGCCTTGGCAGAACAATCCACATAGTCTACCCAGTCTTGAGTCTGTGCTTTTTGGGTGTCTCTGAACTTCAACCTGTACTGTTCAGTGGTTAGGCCAAACCCATCAATAAGAGCACTCTTCAAGACCTTGTAATTGTCAGCATCCTCCTCTCTAACAGTGAGGAGCTTGTCTCTACCTTTGTCAGCAAAGGAGAGCCACAAGATTGCTGCCCACTGCTCCTGAGGGACCTTCTGTACTTTACAGGCCCTCTCTAAAGCAGTTATCCATTTGTGGATATCATCCCCACTCTGGTAGGGAGGGACAATCTTGCTCAGGTTCCTATGGTCATAGGACCTTTCCCTATCTCTAGGGACATGGCTGCCACCATGGGACTCTAGTCCCAACTTTCTTCTCTCTTTAAGGAGATCTAGGGATTCTCTATCTAAAGCCAATTGCTTCTTCCTGATCTCCAGTTGAGTTTCCTCATACTGGACCAGTCTCTTTCTTCTCTCATGAGAGGATTCCCTCCTGTGAGAAGAAACAGAGCTCCCTATGGAGGTGCCAGAGTGGTTAGACTCCTGAGAAGGAGACCTAGACTTTCTGAGCACACTCATAATCCTTCCTGGGGGGACAAAGGTGTGGTTCTCTAGATCCTCATCTTCATCTTCCCCAGAAGGGATTGGGTTTTCCAGGTCAGGGTCATTGTCACCCTCCTGGTCAGTTTCAGAGGGGGGCTGGGGGTAGTAGTACCCCTGGCCCCTTCCTCATCTGCTGGCCCACCCTCTGCTCCTACCCCTTCAGTCTCTGAAGACTTACTAAGATCATAAGCCACCAACAACTCCTGGAGGTGTTGGGTGGTGGGACTTTGGCCTGTCCTTAATTTCCTCACGTTACACAAAGCTCTCAGTTCCAAGAATGGGAGTGTGTCATACTTGGAGGGGGAAGCTCAATGGCTTCCTGCAGGGCATCTTTGGATCCTGCTTTTAAAGACATTACTAGTGTGGTGTGGTGTATGCACTACCTACTCTAGTGTGGCCTACTAAACTCTCTTGAGTTGTAGAAAGGGTTGTGCTATCCCTTCACACACAACTCTAAGTTCAGTAGAACTTACTGATATTCTAAGCTTAAATTATATGTACCTTAGGTACCTTTAGTGGTTTTCAGTTGATCAATTCAATTGAGATTATCTGGTAAAACAATAGCAAGCTGGAATCCCACACGCTGCACACCAATGTGAGAAGTTGGCCTGGCATATGCTGTCCACTAATTATAGTGGGCACCGTGCACCAGTCCAAATCGACTCTTATGGTAGGTAGGTTAAAGACAACCTTATTGAAAGCTATCCTAGTGGTAGCTATGGAGAGCAGCCTTCAGGCTAAGTCTTGAAGGAATGTAAAGCAGCTTGTTTTACCAGTCTATAATCTCTTGAGTGACCAAATGAAAGAGCACCACACCAGGTATATATTCAAAATATATGTATTTATTACTAAACACACCCCTCTAGTCTCTTTATGAGGCTAGAGTTCGAAGTACATAGGTTATAAGATCTTAAATCACAGTAATAGCACAAATACACGTTTGGGCCCTAGGGGCGTACCAAACCATATACCAATAAAGTGGTATGCGAACCACGACTGAACTAGACACTAGGCCTAGAGCCTCTAGAAGTGCTTGGACCACAAGGAACCACCCAAGGTAGTGACACAGGGGACCCACGGGAGACGCGTGCAGTGTAAATACACAACCGCGATACGCCGTTAACTTCTATGGAGAAAGTCGGGATCGGGAAAATAGAGGAAAGGGACACTTAAAAGAGGACTAGGACAAAACCCTTTGAGATCTAGGACTTTGAAGAGTCTCTACCCACGGGAGCACCGGAGTACTCGTGTTACCTCACCCAGGGAAGCCGGGTGCATAGGTGCCTTTCGGGGTCGGGTTTCGTCGTCGGTTCTTATGGCGATCTGCTGCAAAGTGCTGCTGGCGACCAGGAGAAAAGTGTCCGGGTGGATCCAAGAGTGGATCGGAGTTCTGAAGAACCTGAAAGCAGAGGGGACAGAGTCTGGGTCACTAGCCAGTGACCAGGGAGGCGATGGACAGATGCCCACCGATGTCGAGTGCTTCAGGTTCGATGACGGTCGTCTTGACTCTTCAGCCACGAGGTCCGGGAGGCGTTGTCGGCGACCAGGAGCAGGATTCGGGCTGTTGCTCGATGTCTGTCGAGTGCAGAGGTGTCGGCGACCAGATTGGACCCAACAAGCCTTGGCAACGGCAAGTCTCGAGTAAGATGTAGATCGTCGATGATGCAGACCAGCAAGGTCTGGGGAACTCACCCAGCGAGGGTAAGTGAGGGCAGGCCTGGAGCAACCAGACTGCCAAGTAAAGAAAAGATTGGCCTTCGTTAAGGGCTACTAGCCAACGGGCTAGCGACCGCGAAGGAGCCTCGTGACGCCGCACGTGGAGCTGGCTTACAGGACACTCGTGGAGTGGGGGCCAGTGATCTTCGGTGCAGGTGGTGCTGGAGGCTAGGGCTACTCGGAGCCCAAAGCACGACTTCTTGGGAGACCCAGAAGATGGTGCACTTGCAAATGTGCTCGGTGTCCAGGGGTCACGGTCTCAAGTCACCCACGATAGCCACGGGCCTCAGCTTTGCTGGGGACTCAGGGTAGCCTCGGGGAAGTCTGAGAATCCACCTCTGGTGATGCGATGACTTCGGCGTCCGACGGGAGCTTCAGTGATGCGAACCGGACAGATGCTTCTTTGGTGCCTGCCAAGCAGGGGAGTCACTCCTTGACCCCAAGGGAGATTCTTCAGTCCTCTAATCGTGAGTAGAGCGTCGAAGGTCCAGGATTCTGTTTCAGAGTTTCGTCCAGGTATAATCTAAAGTCCTAGGGACTGGGTTCCTACCTTTATTCTAAAAATAGGGGATGGACTACTCTGTGGCCCCACCTATGGGTGGGTCAGGGCAGAGGGGTGGCTACACCCCTTTCCCTTTGTCCAGTTCGCGCCAAAGCAGGGGCTGCAAGCCCCTGATCCGGTTTGAACTGGGGTATGCACAGGGACACCAAATGTGCCCCCAGTGCAGGACTTCAAAGCACCCGAAAGTGCTCCCGCCCAGCCCCAATACACATTGTCCTGTCTGGGGAGGTGGTCACACCTCCCTGGGACAGGAAACCTATTGTCCAGGCCTCCCCTGCCGGAGTTTCGTCCAGCAGCAGGAGGCCAGACTCGTGTCTGTGGCAGCAGCATCCATTTTGTGATGCCAGGGCTCTGGAAAGAAGTTACCGGACTCGTCAGAGTTAACATGCCTTTCCCTCTAGAAGGGTGGAATGCTACCCCCGCCGCCAGGATTGGCGGGGGGTAGTATTCCAAGATGTTTGACACCAAACACGACATGTTTAGGTGCAGCCATTCCATAGTTAGCATTTTACCGCGAGGATATAATGCGTTTAAGAGTATATGGTCAGGCTGCACTACAAACAGCATCAGAGATGGTCTCCGAACGCTGCAGAGGGGCCCTGCTCATGCAGGGGCACCCTCTCACATAGGAACCATGCACTCTGCCTTTAGGATTGATAAGGCCTGCCTTAGGAGTGACTTATAGGTTTATATGTGTGTATGCATTTAGTGATATAGGTAACCTATACCACAGCAAGGGGTGCATGCACCACCTTACCCAGGCTGCAGTAGCAGACCTGTGGTGTCAGTTTGGATGGCCTACCAGGGGTGGCATAATACATGCTGCAGCCCCTGGCAGGCCTCTGAGGTACCTATGCCCTTGGTACATAGTATACCATATACTAGGGACTTACAAGGGCACTCCAGATCCCAATCAGTGATGTGCCTAAGGCACATGGAGACCCTTTTAAAGAGGAAACAGCTAGGCTGGGGTTCTGAATAGCAGGGCCCCAGCCAGACTAATGTCGAAAACCAGTGAAGCATCAGCAAAAAGTGGGGGTACCCATGTGAAGCAGATCCTACTCTCCTACACAACCCCCCCAAACGTAGGGACATTAAACTAACCTTGCCCAGTTAAGTCTTCATGTTCTAAGTGGAAATACCTAGAGAGTCCATCTGCATTCGCATGGTTACTCCCAGGCCTATGTTCCACTGTAAAGTCCATCCCCTGTAGGGAAATGGACCACCTAAGCAGTTTGGGGTTTTCACCCTTCATTTGTTTTAGCCATAAGAGGGGCTTATGGTCTGTCTGAACCAGGAAGTGTGTACCAAACAAGTATGGCCTCAACTTCTTCAGAGCCCAGACCACAGCAAAGGCCTCCCTCTCTATGGCTGACCAACGTTTCTCTCTAGGGGTCAGCCTTCTGCTAATAAAAGCTACTGGCTGATCCTGACCTTCTTCATTCAATTGTGACAGTACAGCCCCTACCCCCAATTCAGATGCATCTGTTTGAACAATGAACTTCTTGGAGTAATCAGGACTCTGCAGAATTGGAGCAGTGCACATGGCCTGCTTGAGGTCATCAAATGCCTTTTGACAGCTAGCTGTCCACTGAACCTTTTTGGGCATTTTCTTAGAAGTTAAGTCATTCAAGGGTGTCACTATTGATCCATACCCCTTGACAAATCTCCTATAGTACCCAGTCAGGCCTAAGAAGGCTCTCACCTGAGTCTGGGTAGTGGGAGCAGTCCAGTCCATGATGGTCTGGATCTTGCTCTGCAAAGGTTGAACCTGGCCTCCACCCACAAGGTGGCCCAGGTACACAACCTGACTCTGCCCTATCTGGCACTTAGTGGCCTTGATAGTCAGGCCTGCCTTTTGCAGGGCCTGTAAAACATTCCTGAGGTGGACCAGGTGATCCTCCCAGGTGGAGCTAAAGACAGCAATATCATCTAGATAAGCTGCACTATAGGCTTCCAGTCCTGTGAGAACTGTGTTCACCAACCTCTGGAAAGTGGCAGGTGCATTTTTCAGACCAAAGGGCATCACCACAAATTGATAATGCCCACTAGGGGTTGAAAATGCTGTTTTGGGCTTTGCAGTATCAGCTAGTCTGATCTGCCAGTAGCCAGCTGTTAGGTCAAATGTGCTGAGATATTTGGCAGAGGCCAAAGTATCTATGAGCTCATCTGCCCTGGGTATTGGATGGGCATCAGTCCTAGTGACTGCATTGAGGCCTCTGTAGTCTACACAAAACCTCATCTCTCTTTTCCCACCACTGGTGTGAGGTTTAGGTACTAGGACTACTGGACTAGCCCAAGGGCTATCTGAGGGCTCAATCACTCCCAATTCCAACATCTTCTGGACTTCAGTCCTGATACAGTCCCTGACATGGTCAGGTTGCCTATAAATCTTGTTTTTAATAGGCAGACTGTCCCCAGTGTCCACTTCATGAGTGCACCAGGTGGTCTGACTGGGTGTCAGTGAAAACATATGTCTAAACTGATTGAGGACTTGCCTGCAATCAGTTTGTTGCTGGGTAGTGAGGCTGCCTGCCAAGGCTACACCATCAACTGACCCATCGTCAGGGTTCTGTGAGAGCAGGTCAGGGAGTGGGTCACTCTCTTCCTCCTGCCCTTCATCAGTAGCCATGAGCAAGCCCATGTCTGCCCTGTCCACATATGGCTTAAGTCTGTTGACATGGAGAACCCTTTGGGGACTCCTGGGTGTTCCCAGGTCCACTAAGTAAGTGACCTCACCCTTCTGCTCAACAATAGTGTGGGGTCCACTCCATTTGTCTTGGAGAGCTGCTGGGGCCACTGGCTCCAACACCCACACCTTCTGTCCTGGCTGGTAAACAGTCAGAACAGCCTTTTGGTCATGCCAGGCCTTCTGAAGTTCCTGGCTAGCCTCAAGGTTTTTGGTTGCCTTTTTCATGTACTCAGCCATCCTGGAGCGGAGACCAAGTACATAGTCCACTATATCTTGCTTTGGGGGCTTGAGAGGTAACTCCCATCCTTCCTTCACCAAGCACAGTGGACCCCTCACAGGGTGGCCAAACAGAAGTTCAAAAGGGCTGTAACCAACCCCTTCTGAGGCACCTCCCTATATGCGAATAAAAGGCAGGGCAAGAGTATGTCCCATCTACGCCTAAGCTTTTCTGGGAGCCCTTTAATCATGCCCTTCAAGGTTTTGTTGAATCTCTCAACTAAACCATTGCATTGTGGGTGATAGGGTGTGGTGAACTTATAAGTAACTCCACACTCCTTCCACATTGCTTTTAAGTACCCAGACATGAAGTTTGCACCCCTGTCTGATACTACCTCCTTAGGAAAGCCCACTCTTGAGAAGATTCCCAGGAGGGCCCTTGCCACCACAGGTGCTGTAGTGGTCCTGAGGGGAATAGCTTCTGGGTACCTGGTGGCATGATCCACTACCACCAGGATAAACCTGTGCCCAGAGGCTGTTTGGGGATCCATGGGACCAACAATGTCAATCCCTACCCTCTCAAAGGGCACCCCCACCACAGGTAGTGGTATCAGGGGGGCCTTTGTAGTGCCACCTGCTTTGCCACTGGCTTGGCAGGTTACACAGGAGCGACAAAACTCCTTACTGTCTTCAGACATGTGGGGCCAGTGAAAGTGAGGGACAATTCTGTCCCAAGTCTTGTTCTGGCCCAGGTGTCCTGCTAAGGGAATATCATGGGCTAGGGTCAATAGGAAGCCCCTGAACTTCAAAGGTATTACCAACCTCCTGGTAGCACCAGGCTTGGGGTCTCTACTCTCTGAGTACAGGAGTCCATCATCCCAATACACTGTATGGGGACCACTAGCTTTCCCAGCAGCCTCAGCAGCAGCTTGCTGTCTGAGG
Organism: Calotriton arnoldi; assembly: GCA_963921515.1. Taxonomy (NCBI): domain Eukaryota; kingdom Metazoa; phylum Chordata; class Amphibia; order Caudata; family Salamandridae; genus Calotriton; species Calotriton arnoldi. Next base: position 345,119 of record CAWUFW010015683.1, read on the forward strand.
GGTTCAAGGGAGGGGCAGCTCTGCTGCTCCTGGCTCAGATCTGCCCTAGAAGGTCCCCCTGTCCCCAAGAACTCAACCTGGTCAGGTTCAAGTTCCTCTGGGACAGTTCCTTCTTCAGGGCTGAGATCATCCCCCTCAAGGGACTGATCTTCCTCCTGAGCCAAGGGGGAAGGCACTGCCTTAACCCTACTACTCCTCCTCTTGGAAGGCACTTGGTCCATTCTTCCAGAATCCAAGGCCTGTTCAGTGCTAGACATTTTGGCTTGTGACCTGGTCACAGCAAACACATCTGCAGGGATCCCCAGCATTTCTGCATGGGTCCTGAGCTCCACTTCTGCCCAAGCAGAAGTCTCTAAGTCATTGCCAAGCAAGCATTCGACTGGTAGGTTTGCACTTACCACAACCTTCTTAAGGCCAGTTACCCCTCCCCAGGAGAAGTTAACAACTGCCAGAGTATGGTCTGTTCTGACATTGCTAGCATTGGTCACTTGGTACATTTCACCAAGCATAACTTGCCCAGGTAGCACAAGGTCTTGTGTCACCATTGTGACACTTGCCCCTGTGTCCCTAAATGCCAAAGCCTCTCGTCCATTGATTAAAGGCTGTTGTCTGTACTTGCCCAGATTACTGGGACTCATAGAGGAGGGCACATCCATGCCTCCATCACAGACTAACACAGCCTGAGTCAGTTCTCTAACTAGGTCAGAGCCCAACTCAGTTCCCAGGGTGAACCCTACTAAACCCTTTGCTGGAGCACTTCCACCAACTGTACTAGGGGGAACAGGTGCCTTAGGGGCATTGGTGGGTGCTGGACTGGAGTCTTTGGACTTGGTGCAATCACTGGTCCAGTGGGTCTTTTGCTTACAGACCTTGCACCATGGTTTTCTTTGGCCTTTACCCTTGGTAGACTGGGAATCCCCACCAGAAGAAGATTTTTGGGGGCCTGATGAAGACTTTTGATCTTTACCCTTCTCCCCACCCTTGTCAGAGTTCTTAGCATCTTGCTTCTTGGTTTCCCCACCTTGGTTCTGTACCTTCTGCTTCACCCTGGTTCTGACCCATTTGTCTGCCTTCTTTCCCAATTCTTGGGGAGAGGTCAGATCAGAGTCAACCAGGTACTGATGCAACAGCTGGTTTTGACAGTTATTAAGAATCTGCTCCCTCATTATCAGATTATACAATCCTGAGAAGTCACACACCTTACTGCCCATCAACCAGCCTTCCAGAGCCTTGGCAGAACAATCCACATAGTCTACCCAGTCTTGAGTCTGTGCTTTTTGGGTGTCTCTGAACTTCAACCTGTACTGTTCAGTGGTTAGGCCAAACCCATCAATAAGAGCACTCTTCAAGACCTTGTAATTGTCAGCATCCTCCTCTCTAACAGTGAGGAGCTTGTCTCTACCTTTGTCAGCAAAGGAGAGCCACAAGATTGCTGCCCACTGCTCCTGAGGGACCTTCTGTACTTTACAGGCCCTCTCTAAAGCAGTTATCCATTTGTGGATATCATCCCCACTCTGGTAGGGAGGGACAATCTTGCTCAGGTTCCTATGGTCATAGGACCTTTCCCTATCTCTAGGGACATGGCTGCCACCATGGGACTCTAGTCCCAACTTTCTTCTCTCTTTAAGGAGATCTAGGGATTCTCTATCTAAAGCCAATTGCTTCTTCCTGATCTCCAGTTGAGTTTCCTCATACTGGACCAGTCTCTTTCTTCTCTCATGAGAGGATTCCCTCCTGTGAGAAGAAACAGAGCTCCCTATGGAGGTGCCAGAGTGGTTAGACTCCTGAGAAGGAGACCTAGACTTTCTGAGCACACTCATAATCCTTCCTGGGGGGACAAAGGTGTGGTTCTCCAGATCCTCATCTTCATCTTCCCCAGAAGGGATTGGGTTTTCCAGGTCAGGGTCATTGTCACCCTCCTGGTCAGTTTCAGAGGGGGGCTGGGGGTAGTAGTACCCCTGGCCCCTTCCTCATCTGCTGGCCCACCCTCTGCTCCTACCCCTTCAGTCTCTGAAGACTTACTAAGATCATAAGCCACCAACAACTCCTGGAGGTGTTGGGTGGTGGGACTTTGGCCTGTCCTTAATTTCCTCACGTTACACAAAGCTCTCAGTTCCAAGAATGGGAGTGTGTCATACTTGGAGGGGGAAGCTCAATGGCTTCCTGCAGGGCATCTTTGGATCCTGCTTTTAAAGACATTACTAGTGTGGTGTGGTGTATGCACTACCTACTCTAGTGTGGCCTACTAAACTCTCTTGAGTTGTAGAAAGGGTTGTGCTATCCCTTAACACACAACTCTAAGTTCAGTAGAACTTACTGATATTCTAAGCTTAAATTATATGTACCTTAGGTACCTTTAGTGGTTTTCAGTTGATCAATTCAATTGAGATTATCTGGTAAAACAATAGCAAGCTGGAATCCCACACGCTGCACACCAATGTGAGAAGTTGGCCTGGCATATGCTGTCCACTAATTATAGTGGGCACCGTGCACCAGTCCAAATCGACTCTTATGGTAGGTAGGTTAAAGACAACCTTATTGAAAGCTATCCTAGTGGTAGCTATGGAGAGCAGCCTTCAGGCTAAGTCTTGAAGGAATGTAAAGCAGCTTGTTTTACCAGTCTATAATCTCTTGAGTGACCAAATGAAAGAGCACCACACCAGGTATATATTCAAAATATATGTATTTATTACTAAACACACCCCTCTAGTCTCTTTATGAGGCTAGAGTTCGAAGTACATAGGTTATAAGATCTTAAATCACAGTAATAGCACAAATACACGTTTGGGCCCTAGGGGCGTACCAAACCATATACCAATAAAGTGGTATGCGAACCACGACTGAACTAGACACTAGGCCTAGAGCCTCTAGAAGTGCTTGGACCACAAGGAACCACCCAAGGTAGTGACACAGGGGACCCACGGGAGACGCGTGCAGTGTAAATACACAACCGCGATACGCCGTTAACTTCTATGGAGAAAGTCGGGATCGGGAAAATAGAGGAAAGGGACACTTAAAAGAGGACTAGGACAAAACCCTTTGAGATCTAGGACTTTGAAGAGTCTCTACCCACGGGAGCACCGGAGTACTCGTGTTACCTCACCCAGGGAAGCCGGGTGCATAGGTGCCTTTCGGGGTCGGGTTTCGTCGTCGGTTCTTATGGCGATCTGCTGCAAAGTGCTGCTGGCGACCAGGAGAAAAGTGTCCGGGTGGATCCAAGAGTGGATCGGAGTTCTGAAGAACCTGAAAGCAGAGGGGACAGAGTCTGGGTCACTAGCCAGTGACCAGGGAGGCGATGGACAGATGCCCACCGATGTCGAGTGCTTCAGGTTCGATGACGGTCGTCTTGACTCTTCAGCCACGAGGTCCGGGAGGCGTTGTCGGCGACCAGGAGCAGG